>JAPDOI010000073.1:1200000-1620000 GCA_029168955.1 Aplectana chamaeleonis
TCAAAGACCGTTTCTAGCCGGGTAAAAGAATGAAATTGATTACTTCGGTCTGAGACTAGATTTTCACGTTGTAGCAACGCGAAACTTCCTAATTCCAATTTCGTTAAATACTTGTAAATATTACACAGCTATCGATTTTTTCATGGACCCCTTCCTACGTAGCGCTGTTCGGCTTAAAGCTGCGTCCAAGAAATTTTGGGCACTTTTTCAATACCGGGCAGCCAATAATTATACGTAGTTTTCCAGCCCGAAACGGCACCTATGTGCCCTCAGGGCACGAATACAGGCTACGCCCTCACTATGTAGCGCTGTTCGCCTTAAAGCTGCGTTCATAAAACTTTGGGCGCGCTTTCTCATCCGGATAGCCAATTACTATGCGCGGTTTCATGCCCGACACCGCACCTATGTGCCCTCAGGGCATGAAAACAGGCTCCACCCACCATTCGTAGCGCTGATCGGCTTAAAGCTGTGGTCATGAAACTTTGGGAACGTTTTCACATATGGATATTCAATCACTAAATGTGGTTTTTGTGCCTGAAACCGCACCTATGTGCCCTCAGAGCATGAAAACAGGCTCCGCTCAACCTATGTAGCGCTCTTGGGCTTGAAGCTGCGCTCATGAAATTTTGAGTGCGTTATTATATCCGAACAGCCAATTACTTAATACTACTTTCATGCCCGAAACCGCACCTACGTGCCTTAGGGCACTAATCAATGTTCAGCCATTGAACAATTATTTGGTGTCATTGTCGCAGGAGAGTTGTTTTTGTCTGCTTTCGTGGAAAACATTAATTTATCGCATTATTAGGATTAATTGATACAATCGATGCATCAATGTAGTCTTGACCTTGAAATTCGTTCACTATAAAAAATTGCGAAGTGAGAATCTCTCCCCCCTCGTCGTCGCCATCACTTTTTCCCAGGGGGGGGGGGGGCTGAGCAAATCGCTTGACTTAGGTGGATATTCCCTGGTTAGTAAATTCTTCTATTCAGTTTTCTTGTGAGTACTGATCGAGAAAATGACGGAAGTAGGATGTTTTCGCAGCAAAACCTTCTCCGTCGCTTTTTAAAACGAATTCAGGAGAACATTGTGTCAATCCCAATGTCGAAAAAGGGATTGCGTAAGCTTGCCTGCAGCGCGTTTCTGCAGACTGCTTGGCCTTGTACGCGATCAATTTTCAGAGTTTCATAAGGACTACGAGCAGAACCAGATAGTTGTTAAGGCTTAGCCGAACGAGCTTAGAGCTCTGGTAAATACACAATGGGAAGCTTCAGAGAGATTATTTAACCACTCAGGAGGGGGGCTATCCGGCTATCCTACAGACCGCTATAAGTAAGCTGTTCGAATCGGAACAATTTGTCAGATACTTCATGAACCAAGATGCAAGAGTTATCAGATATATGCGCCAAAACGGGTAATACTGAGGATCAGGCGCGCGGACGAGTTGTTGCGACTGACTCTAACATGAAATCCTTTCTGTGCGCTCTAGCACATCAGCCAAAACGTCCCGTACCCCAGCCGTTTGACCCTTTGCATGGCCGTGATAATCTTCAATAGGAAGTGCAGAACCTACCTTCTCCGCGGGAATACCCATCTTTTGAGTTTGACACAGATAGGATCGCATTTTCTTGTCGGGCGGTTCACTACTAGGATTCCAGACCAATACATCACGATCCGCTTCCGCAAGAACCCTGAACTATTCTTTTTGAGCTGCATAGCTTATTCTCCAGCGCACTAGAAATTTTAAGCCCGCAAGCGGGCCACACCACAATGTCGCCAGAATTGACGTTCGTTAGCTTTGGACCAGATTGAAAATTCGATTATACTCCCACGACTTGGAAGAAAACTTCTCAGTATCCTCTGCTGACATGCTTCAAGTGAATGACAAGTGAATAGCAGCCACTTTTCGAATTATATCGAATTATATTTCGAAAAGTGGCTGCTATTTACTCGTCTCCGAACAAGCATTCACATACTACTTCGCATCGTCAGCGACATTTTTTTTTTGAGATAAGGAATGTAAAAACAGAAATGTCGAACCGCCCTGGAAAAGCTTCAAGCAGGGTTGAGCAGGCCGTTGCGCCAACTTCCGGCGGATCTACGACCCCTTCCCCGTTGACCGAAATTTGTAAAAAAATTTTTTACAAAATTTTTACGATTCCCTTTCTGAGATGAAAATTCCTCAAGCTTTTCGAGAGTGAAGAAGTTGGAAAAGGTTCACATTGGTGGTAAAATTCGCTCAAATCGTACGAGCCCCCCCCCCCGATTTTGATTTTTTTTCAAAAATTTTTCACTTTTTTTACGACCCTCCGTTGCGCCGAGTGGCAACCCTGCTCAACCCTGGCTTCAAGCACAAAATAATCAGAGTGTACAAACCGCACGCGCTCAACAAGCATGGTGAAGCAGCCGAGATATGTCCGTTTCACCCAAGCCAGAACGAGCGTTTCATGGGTGATTGCTTTTTCTCTTTTCTCCTCATATTGTAGCTAATAATGCTTAAGGAACATTATCACAGTTTCAGGGTAGCGGTCATTGCTCACCCGTGTGTTCTGCGTAGCGGTCGATGAGCGTCGCGCACGGCTGGAAGAGCGGCGGCGCGACATACCAGCATTCAAGTGAAATCAAGTAAAGTAGCATGGCTGCCGAGATTTCGTACGTTCGTGCCGTGGCCGTGTGGAGGAAGCAACATCAACTCCGTGCAAACCGACATCAACCCCTCCACGAAGAGGGTTCTTGCTATGGGAGAGATGCTGCCTGGCCTCAGCTCTCCTAAGGATTCCCCTACAAAGGGCCGGCGTGGAGAGGAATCCTGGACCCGCTCAGAAGTAATCAAGCGCCACGTGCGGCAAGGATGTCATATAGAGTAAAACAAGCGTCCAGTGCTTCGGGTGCCAAATGTGGGTGCATCTCTTATGTTCGGGGCTCAGTTCTGTGAGGCATCATAACTCTGCTTTTCGCTGTGTTCTATGCTCCTCACCTTCCAACTCTGATTCCTCTACCTCCAATCGCCCTCTTTCTATTGTACATATAAATCTCAATGGCCTTCGTGCCAAACTATCTGAGCTCTCTCTCTTTGCTCGTACTCACCATCCAGATGATATCATGCTTCAGGAAACCAAACTCTTCCCCTCTGCTACCTCTTCTCACCCAAATATCCCTGGCTATACTTCATACCATGCTCCAATATCGTCTTTCCGTGGAGGAGTTTCTATTTTTGTACTATCCACTCTTCCTTTTCACCTATTTCCCAATCCCTAAGGACGCTACTCTCGAGTACGTCCCCAGCCATCTCCCACTCGAAACTCCCCTATCTCTCTTCAACATCTACATTCCCCCAACTACATCTTGTCCCCCAACCTATAATCCTATCCCTCTTCTAAAACAACTCAATAGCTGCGCCCTCTCACCCTCAGTCGTCTTCGCGGGCGACTTCAATGCTCATACCTTTTGCTCTTCACTTGACTCTGGTGTTAGAGGAGAGGACGTCGAGGAATGGGCGGAGTGCGACCTGGTTATCCTAAACGATGATCAGCCCACTCGCCTCCCTGTCATCGGCCGATCTTCTAGCCCAGGCATTTCGCTCGTTTCCTTCAATCTTTCTAGTGCTTGCTCGTGGTCTACTTCTACAACTCTGTCTAGTGATCACATTCCCATTTTCGTACATATCGATCTCTCAAATTCTCTAGCCCCTTATTGTGGTATTCTTCACCGATCTTATCTCAATTTAGGCCTTGCAGACTGAAGCCTATTCAGAGAGGTTGCACTCCACCGAGCGGCTGAATATCCATGGAATGGCGATGTGCACCAGAAAGAGCGTCACATATCTGACGCTATCCGGAAGGCTATGAAAGCGGCCATACCAGAAGGACGTGCGAAAACTTTTTACCCTAATGTCACCAGGGAAATGCTTCAGAAAATCAGGACAAGAGATGAAAAGAGATCTGCCAACCATCTGGACCCGGAGGTCACTGAACTTGACGATGAGATTAGAAAAGACTTGGACAGGCACAGGAAAGACGAGTGGCAGAAGTTCACTGAAAAAAATTGAACTTCAAGGCAGATGGTGCTGCGACATGGAAAATCCTGAGAAAACTCTCCGGAAAAGCCACACCCGCCACCGTACCTACTATCGAGTTTGAGAACAATGTATTCAAGTCGGGACAAGATGCTGCTTACGCTTTGGGCAAGAGCTTCTTCATAACATGTGCGAAGCGAGGCACGCAAAACCGAGTGACAGTAAGGGAGCTGTGCCGCCTTCCGCTTATGGGCACGGCTGATGCCTTCACTCCTGCGCTGGTGGAGAAGATTTTTAAGGAAATGCGTAATTCCTAAGCCATTGGACCTGACGGAATCTGTCCAGCAGTCCTGAGGAAGCTCCCTAATGAATTTCTCTCGCTTCTCACCGATTTAATGAACACATCATTCCGAACCTGCACACTGCCACAAGACTGGAAAACAGCAAATGTCATTCCCCTGCCTAAGCCCGGTAAATCGCTGTCATTAGCGAAAGGATACAGGCCAATGAGCCTCTTGTCACCTCTAGCCAAGGTTGCTGAAAAGCTTATCGTCAATTATTTGGCTCAGCATAATGAGAAACAACATCACCAGCACGGCTTCAGGAAGCTACGTTCCACCACGACGGCACTTTTGGAAATCGTTGGCTATGCCATCGACGGCTTCAACGAGAGTAAGCCCCTCAGGATCGTTGCTGTAGCCCTGGACTTGACAAAGGCATTTGACAGTGTTAACCTGGGTATTCTATCGGATAACATACTGAAGTCCTCTATTCCACCGTGGCAGAAGCGTTGGATAACAGCATTCGTCAAGGGCCGTCGAGCAAAAGTTTTGTTTCAAAATCATGTCTCTAAAAGTATCCCCATAGCTGCCGGTGTTCCGAAAGGCGGAGTCTTATCGCCCACTCTGTTCAATCTGTACTTAGAGGACATTCCTGCACCTCCCCAGGACATTAAAGTTGTCGCCTACGCTGATGATATGACTATCATGTGCCGAAACCGCGACATTAAAGTGGCAGCGAGCAAGATCAACGAGTACCTGATTGATTTGAAAAGCTATTTCGATAACAAGATGCTCAGGGTCCCAGCTGCCAAGTCTTCAGTATCAGTTTTCACGACGGACCCCAAAGAGCACAGCGCCCATCCCGATGTCAGCTGGGGTGGAGATCGCCTGCCTGCTGCTCGCTTCGTCAAACTACTCGGCCTTATACTCGATCCGTCGCTGAAGTTTACCAAGAACACAGAGCAAAAGCAAGCAATTGTAAAAGCTAAACTCAATGTGCTATGCGCTGGGAGGTACATCATGGGGCAGCAGTAAGGAAACTATTCTGAACACGCATAAGGCTATACTGCAGCCCGCCCTAGAGTATGCGGCACCGGTTTGGCAGCACTTAGTGTCGGACTCATCCTAAACTAAGGTGCAGCGTGTACAAAACGCTGCTCTTCGGATCGCCACCGGATGTGCTAGGAGTTCGCCAGTCGAGCATTTACACGCCGAGACACGGGTGCTACCAGTAAAGGATCACTGTCAGCTCCAGGCCCAGCAACTGTACATCAACATCGTAAAGCAGCCCAACCACCCATCTCGGAGAGTACTTGAACCTGTGAGAGAGAGAGGCATCAGAAAACCTTTTGCTGATGCTCCAGATAAAATCAACCTGCAGAAATGGCACAATTCACAAAAAGAACGCCTCCGTCTGTTGCGCGAGGAGCACACCCAGCTCGTTCGAGGGTATCTGGAAAGAGCGGCTGTTTATCCTATTCTGGGTACTGTGCCGCCTCGAGTTTCTAAGTCTGAGTCTCAGCTTAGTAGACGTGCCAGATGCACTCTAGCCTCGTTGCGCTGTGGGCACTCAACGTTCCTGAAGTCCTACATGAACAGGATCGACAGTAGCACTCCCGACGTCTGCCCGGACTGTCGTGGTCCTGGCCACAATACCCTACACTTATTCAACTGCCCAGAAAACTCCACAACATTGACTACAATAGACCTTTGGACGAATCCGACGATGGTCGCCCAGTTTCTGAACCTATAGCAATTACCCTCTTCGCGGCTGCAAAGCAGAAGAAGAAGAAAGTAGCATGTTTTGAGGCACTATTTGAGTTGCTGTGTTCGTTTTATGCAGCTAACGATAACTGTTTTGCCGTATATGGTGCAGATGACTCTCCCACACGATGGCGACTTTTCCGCGTTCGCCGCGCGCGCGACACTCACCGAGCCGTGACGCGTACGCACGCAGGTGAGCAATGTCATGAAGTCACAGTTTCAACTCCCAACATCGTCTGGTTTAGAAGAACAATACCTCGGAACCTTAACACGGTCAACTAAATTGCTACGTTTTGAGAACAGTAAACAAGCTTCAAACAAAAACATTTCTTCTTTCAAACATAAAAACTAGCGATGGAACCAAGAAGAAATTATAAGGTGCTCCCGAAGAGCCTGCACAGGCGCTTTCTCTTTGACCTCAACTAACGGTATTTCTGAAAAAAAAATCCAATTCCGTTGTTGCGTTTGACCTACCGGCGGACCACGCGGTTTGTATTGAAGTCCAGGGTAGGTCAATACCATGATCGTATGTGAGTTTGTAAGTTCCTTTTTGCGGCGAAGAACGCGGTTTTTGGAAAGCTTGTCACACCGGTGAGACACGTGGTCGTGAATGGTCAAACAATTGTTCTCCGTATTTGAGAGTTTTGTGGAAACTTTTCCCTATTAACCTCTTCTTCGCGCTCTTACAAACGCAAAAACCGGTCCGACGTCCGACGGCAAAAAAAAGTGTGAGAGGGGCTTTAGGGTCGTATGATCTACGGCGATTGCGACGCCAGCGCTCAGACTATTGAGGGGCGGTGGCCAGATGGTACGCCGCGCGCGGCGAAAAGTATGTGTTGCATGTCGCGTCGCGGCGTACCACCAGGCGTTGATTGGGTCATTTCCCTCCAACGAGATGTTTGGAAACTCGCCTGCCACTCAAATGATAGGATGGGAGCTATATGATAACAGAAATGAGGTGCCTAAATAACCAAGATCTATGGATAACTGGAGAATGACTTCTTTTTCCACCTAACTTCCGTGAACATGGTTAGTTGTAAAGGAGATTACTAAGAATTCTATATTTCTGAGTTATATACAAGAAGATGGAATGTACTAGCATCCAAAGACGGTTACTAAGCTGGAATGCAGTCCCATTATTTCTGTTGACTCCGCGATACAACGATGAATCCACGGTGGTATGCCGCTACGCAACACGCGTCGCGTGTCCTCACCGCGCGCGATGTACCATCCTTCCCGCACCCACTATTGAGCCATCTAAAGACGGCGCCATCAAGTCACACTCTGAGTACCTCGATTTCAAAGCCGTCGCGCAACGCGGCAAAACTGTCAGTCAAGAAGCAAAGCCACTCTGTAGTCAATGGAGAAGTGCTGTAAAACTGCGTAGCCGCCCCTCATCCCTAACTGCTGCGATGCGCGTTAGCTCGCTCAACTCTTAGGACGTGATTATACTTCCCGCGATATGCGACATGAAGCTTACCATTCATGTCGACCGAAAATCGGAATGCCTTTAAACACACTGTCGTGGTCTCGGGTAGTATAGACTCCGCCTTATTCAGGGCCTTGTTCATTTCGGTCGATAGCCACACCGCACATCGAATCAAAACGGTGCCGCTGAATCAAATTTATTCTTTCCACTAGCGAAGAGGTTGGCGAGGAATATAAATGGCTTTTCAGTATACGAGTAACACCACCCTGTCAATGTTCCCAACCGGGAAATTCTTTGCGCCACAGGCGTTGTGCAACGGCAACTTGTCGTGGGCGTAGCCGAAACTAGGCTTTTATTGTGATACATGCGGTTTCCAATTTTTCTCGATCACTTCGAGAGGAATCCTCGTTTTACGTGCTCAATATAGAGTTTATCCAAGCGGAAAGATGAAGCATAAAAACTAAGGTATGTACTGAGAATAGATTGAAGGAAAAGTATATGAATGTTATGACAAACAATCCAACCTCTCGCTAGTCGATTCCTCTTCCTGTTTGATTCGTGGTGGGATGCATGCGATGTTCGTCGCAATTCGCTCACTACGCCTGCAACAGAGAAACTATCAACAAGAGAACTTCTATTACCTAAACTAACCATTCCAAATGAAATGTGCATTACTAGGACCCATTTTGAACGCAGAGTCCAATTATGCCTTTCGCTACAATTCCAGGATGACCACAGTGCAGCTCTTTGAGAACGTCTTGTCTCAGCGTCCCTGGCACGACAACCCTATCGCGTCCCTGGCCCGACAACCCTATCATTAGCCATCACGCATCCTTGCACAACCGATAACGATTCACGTTTAGCGTAAAACTGCTTTAGCTCAAATTTTACCACTTTTGGCAACTTTCCAGTAGCGATAAAACTTTTAAGCGTTCGCAACAAGACATCCTTTTCCGTGTGCTCACGAGTCATATTTGCTGTCACGGGCAATCTACGTACAGCATTGACTAGCACTTGGTTCACGTCAACCTCCACTGAGGCGACTACGCAATCCTCCTCGACTAGAGGATGCCTGTGTTTCAGCCTTGACAAACCATCAGCTTGTCCGAACGAGTACATTTTGATGTACTCGATTTCAAAATCATAGCCTAGAAGCATTGTTGCCCAACGCATCGTACGGCTGGCTGAATGAATCGGTGCTACCAAATATGGCCAGCAGCGGCTTATGGTCCGTGCAGAGCGTGAAACGCCTCCCTTACACATATTTGTGAAACTTTTTGATTGCCTCTACGAGACCCAAAGCTTCTTTCTCGATTTGGGCGTAGTTCCTTTCTGCGACTGTTACTGATCTCGAGCCGTGGGCAATCGGCTTCTCAGTACCATCAGGCATTTTGTGCGAGATCACATACCCGATCCCATAATCGCACGCGTCAGTAGCTACGATAAGCTTCTTCTTAGGATCGTTATGTGTCAGGTTCAAATCTGACATCAACATTTTCTTCAGTTTTTCAAACGCTGTTTCGTGTGTGTGTTTCCATGTCCAATTAATGTCATTTTTCAGCAAAGCATCTAATGGTCCACGCATCTCCTTCATGTTCGGTATGATGGACGAGTAATATGTAACCATGCCTAGGAATGCGCGCAATTGAGCCACATTCGCTGGCGCTGGCATTTTAGTGATGACAGCCACCTTATCCGGATTGGGACGACGTCCATCTCGGTCCACAATGAACCCGAGGACACGGATTTCTGGTTTTGAGAACGAGCATTTTTCCACTCTTATTCTAAAACAGTAATCTTTGATCCATTCGAATAAAGCATAAATGTTTTTTCTATGCTCTTCAGGTGTTTTTCCGACGACCAGAATGTCGTCCAGGTAAGCTGCTACTCCTTCCAGACCCGCTATCATTTTGTTCATGATGCTTCGGAAAATTCCTGGCGCTGTCTTGATACCAAAAGGCAACCTTTTGTATCAGTATAGACCCTTATGTGTATTGATCACAACCAACTTTTGGGCCTCGTCCGCCAGTTGCACTTGAAGGTAAGCATCCGAAAAATCGATTTGCGAGAAAACCGCTCCACCATTCAAAGATGCAAAAATATCATCCGGAATGGCAATAGGATACTCATATGCCTCCAAGGCGTTGTTCAAACCAGTTGAAAAATCGGCGCAAACTCGCATTTTGCCATTCGCTTTACGAGCGCAAACAATGAGAGCGGCCCATTCACTATGAGTTATCGGTTTGATAACACCCATTTCCTCAAGGCGCTCAATCTCCTTTTCAACTCTTTCCAACGATGCGTGCGCAACAGGTCTTTTCATTCTGAAAATTGGCTTAGCATCAGGCAACAGCTTCAGTGCTGCCTTTTCTTTTGTACACGTGCCTAAGCCGTCTTGAAACACACTTTCGAATCTTTAATTCATTTCTTCCACTAACTTGGTATCATCTAGGGTACTCACACGAGCTACCATTCTTTCCATGTGATATGCAATTTCAGCGTTTTGTTTTATCCAATCGAGGCCGACTAGACTTCTATGGGGGGGGGGTCACGTAACAACATTCCTCACCATTAGCGCCTCTCAGTTTGAACTGGTATTTCAGTTCACCGTAAACCTTCATCCGGTTCCCACTAGCATCTTTTACAATCAGACTAGTGTTTCTGAGCTCAGGACTGCCCATCCTCTTCCATTCATCCAAACTCAACAGCGTGATGTCTGAGCCTGTGTCCAACTGAAACTCTATTTGGTGCCCATTGACTTCAGCGGCGACGTACTGTCGAACCGCGTTCACCTCAGCCTCAGCACTTCCTGCGAGAACGACTCGCCCGCAGCGTTTCTTGTGAGGTTTTCCAGCGGTCCTCGACTTGGACCTGCTCCGGTATTGTGACGCTTTCTCACAATATTTTTCTTTGTGCCCTTTACCCTTGCATGAGTTACATACCCATGATTTGCTTCGGCACTCTCGACTTGTGTGACCAGTTCTACCACAGTTCCAACATTCCGTAGTTCTCTCTCTACGATTCGTCTCTTTTCTGACCTCTCTAGCGTCAGCTGAATCGTCTTCAATCATCTTTGACGTCTTCAGTAACGTCATAATTCTGTCACACTTTGTACATTTCATGAAGCGTGGGCTTCCGTTGTTCTTTTGCTTCCTTATCTAGAAAGGCAAGCAATCTTGGTCGAATCTCACGATCTCTGTGTGACTTGAGACCATAAATCCACAATAATGCTTTCAAACCCTCACTGTCTAGCTCATCGAAGCAAGCGTGTTCACGCATTTCATTAACTCGACCAGTGTATTGCATATAATCCTCTGTGTCTAGTTTTTCGACTTCCATACACTGATATCGCAATTTGAATAAAGACTTCTTTACATCGAACATGTCTTTCAGGGTTTAAACGATTTCACTGAATGAAATGTCTGTCGGTGCTTTCGGGAGAATCTGACGCTTGTATCTCTCGGAGACTTCATTGTCTAGCTTCCCGAGCAATAACCTCAACCTTGCATCTTCAGCAAGGCATGCACCGTCTCTAAAAAATGTGTCTTTATGTCTTTCATACCACCGATCAATCTCGGGGCCAAACACAAATGCTGCGATTCGACTATTCAATTCCGACATCAATGTCGATTGATTCGAAGTCACTTCCTTTTGATTCGCCTCACTTTTCATCATACTCTGCACCATCTCCTGAACGAATTCTTTCTGTCTTTGAGCAGTTTCCTCCATCATCAATCTCATTTGATGAGCTTTCTGCTCCAGAGTCTTCTGAACAGTCTCAGCATCCATTATCAGCGGCGACTAATCAGTCAAGCACGCAAACTATTTCTCAAAAACTTCTGCTTCAGCGTCTTAAACGCGAGCTGTTTCAATTGGCTCTCTTGTACCAAGCACAGAAATGTGCGATCCCTGACTTTGCTCCAGAAATTCAACCGCAAACGCGGGCTTCCGAGGTTATCTTCAGGTATTCAACCGCAAATGCGGGCACCTGGTCTTGCTTCGTCAGCAGTTCGTGAGTGTCCTGTCTATTTGCAATGCCAAACCCACGTTATGCACGTGTAGCTTGACTTAGCCAATAGGCAAGATACCACGGTATCAACAGTTGTGAAAGCTGGTACTGCTTTTTTTCTGCCACCCACTTAAGGCCGACAAAAAAATTCGGATCGACACCCAATGAAGAGCCGACAGCCCGAAAATCCTGATCGCCAATTGTTACGTCTGTGACAGACACAGATTAGCAACAAATGGCTTTATTAGAAAAATACAGCAATTAGAATATGGTGTGGTGCAGCGTCGTCGTGGTGGTGGCTGGTCGATGACGGCGACGGCTGGCAGGTGTGCAGGAGGCGGTGGTGGTGGCGTGTGCTGGACCGGCTGGCAGGTAGTCGAGGGAGGCAGGTAGACGCCGTGTCGAGAAGACCAAACAGCGCGGCGGCCGGGTTTATATGTGCGTCGACGCGGCCTGTGATTGGCGGATCAAAACCCGCCCCCTTGATGATCGGTCGTCAGTGAAAACCGAAAAGTGATCCACATCACAACAAGATGGAATGTCCTAGCATCCAAAGACGGTTACTAAGCTGGAATGCAGTCCCATTATTTTTGTTGACTCCGCAATACAACGATGAATCGACGGTGGTATGCCGCTACGCAACACGCGTCGCGTTTCCTCGTCGCGCGCGGCGTACCATCCTTCCCGCACCCACTATTGAGCCATCTCAAGACGGCGCCATCAAGTCACACTCTGAGTACCTCGATTTCAAAGCCGTCGCGCAACGCGGCAAAACTGTCAGTCAAGAAGCAAAGCTCCTCTGTAGTCAATGGAGAAGTGCTGTAAAACTGCGTAGCCGCCCCTCATCCCTAACTGCTGCGATGCGCGTTAGCTCGCTCAACTCTTAGGACGTGATTATACTTCGCGCGATATGCGACATGAAGCTTACCATTCATGTCGACCGAAAATCGATATGCCTTTAAAACACTGTCGTGGTCTCGGGTAGTATAGACTCCGCCTTATTCAGGGCCTTGTTCATTTCGGTCGATAGCCACACCGCACATCGAATCAAAACGGTGCCGCTGAATCAAATTTATTCTTTCCACTAGCGAAGAGGTTGGCGAGGAATATAAATGGCTTTTCAGTATACGAGTAACACCACCCTGTCAATGCTCCCAACTGGGAAATTCTTTGCGCCACAGGCGTTGTGCAACGGCAACTTGTCGTGGGCGTAGCCGAAACTAGGCTTTTATTGTGATACATGCGGTTTCCAATTTTTCTCGATCACTTTGAGAGGAATCCTCGTTTTACGTGCTCAATATAGTTTATCCAAGCGGAAAGATGAAGCATAAAAACTAAGGTATGTACTGAGAATAGATTGAAGGAAAGTATATGAATGTTATGACAGACAATCCAACCTCTCGCTAGTCAATTCCTCTTCCTGTTTGATTCGTGGTGGGATGCATGCGATGTTCGTCGCAATTCGCTCACTACGCCTGCAACAGAGAAACTATCAACAAGAGAACTTCTATTACCTAAACTAACCATTCCAAATGAAATGTGCATTACTAGGACCCATTTTGAACGTAGAGTCCAATTATGCCTTTCGCTACAATTCCAGGATGACCACAGTGCAGCTCTTTGAGAACGTCTTGTCTCAGCGTCCCTGGCACGACAACCCTATCATTAGCCATCACGCATCCTTGCACAACCGATAACGATTCACGTTTAGCGTAAAACTGCTTTAACTTATATTTTACCACTTTTGGCCACTTTCCGATAGCGATGGAACCTTTAAGCTTTCGCAACAAGACATCCTTTTCCGTGTGCTCACGAATCATATTTGCTGTCACGGGCAATCTACGTACAGCATTGACTAGCACTTGGTTCACGTCAACCTCCACTGAGGCGATTACGCAATCCTCCTCGACCAGAGGATGCCTCTGTATCAGCCTTGACAAACCATCAGCTTGTCCGAACGAGTACATTTTGATGTACTCGATTTCAAAATCATAGCCTAGAAGCATTGTTGCCCAACGCATCGTACGGTTGGCTGAATGGATCGGTACGCCCTTCTTGCTACAAAATATGGCCAGCAGCGGCTTATGGTCCGTGCGGAGGGTAAAACCCCTCCCGTACACATATTTGTGAAACGTTTTGATTGCCTCTACGAGACCCAAAGCCTATTTCTCGATCTGGGCGTAGTTCCTTTCTGCGACTGTTACTGATCTCGAGCCGTGGGCAATCGGCTTCTCAGTACCATCAGGCATTTTGTGCGAGATCACATACCCAATCCCATAATCGCACGCGTCAGCAGCTACGATAAGCTTCTTCTTAGGATCGTAATGTGTCAGGTTCAAATCTGACATCAACATTTTCTTTAGTTTTTCAAACGCTGTCTCGTGTGTGTATTTCCATGTCCATTTGATGTCTTTTTTCAGCAAAGCATCTAATGGTCCACGCATCTCCTTCATGTTCGGTATGAAGGACGAATAATATGTAACCATGCCTAGGAATGCGCGCAATTGAGCCACATTCGCTGGCGCTGGCACTTTAGTGATGGCAGCCACCTTATCCGGATTGGGACGACGTCCATCTCGGGCCACAATCAACCCGAGGAAACGGATTTCTGGTTTCGAGAACGAGCGTTTTTCCAGTCTTACTCTAGAACCGTAGTCATTGATCCGTTCGAATAAAGCATAAATGTTTTTTCTATGCTCTTCAGGTGTTTTTCCGACGACCAGAATGTCGTCCAGGTAAGCTGCTACTCCTTCCAGACCCGATATCACTTTGTTAATGATGCTTTGGAAAATTCCTGGCGCTGTCTTGATACCAAAAGGCAACCTTTTGTATCGGTATAGACCCTTATGTGTATTGATCACCACCAACTTTTGGGCCTCGTTCGCCAGTTGCACTTGAAGATAAGCATCCGAAAAATCGATTTGCGAGAAAACCGCTCCACCATTCAAAGATGCAAAAATATCATCCGGGATGGTAATAGGATACTCATATGCCTCCAAGGCGTTGTTCAAACCAGTTGAAAAATCGGCGCAAACTCGCATTTTGCCATTCGCTTTACGAACGCAAACTATGGGAGCGGCCCATTCACTATGGGTTACCGGCGCGATAACACCCATTTCCTCAAGGCGCTCAATCTCCTTTTCAACTCTTTCCAACGATGCGTGCGCAACAGGTCTTTTCATTCTGAAAATTGGCTTAGCATCAGGCAACAGCTTCAGTGCTGCCTTTTCTTTTGTACACGTGCCTAAGCCGTCTTGAAACACACTTTCGGATCTTTGTTTCATTTCTTCCACTAACTTGGTATCATCTACGGTACTCACACGAGCTACCATTCTTTCCATGTGATATGCCATTTCAGCGTTTTGTTTTATCCAATCGAGGCCGACTAGACTTCTATGTGGGGGGGGGGGTCACGTAACAACCTTCCTCACCATTAGCGCCTCTCAGTTTGAACTGGTATTTCAGTTCACCGTGAACCTTCATCCGGTTCCCACTAGCATCTTTTACAATCAGACTAGTGTTTCTGAGCTCAGGACTGCCCATCCTCTTCCATTCATCCAAACTCAACAGCGTGATGTCTGAGCCTGTGTCCAACTGAAACTCTATTTGGTGCCCATTGACTTCAGCGGCGACGTACTGTCGAACCGCGTTCACCTCAGCCTCAGCACTTCCTGCGAGAACGACTCGCCCGCAGCGTTTCTTGTGAGGTTTCCCAGCGGTCCTCGACTTGGACCTGCTCCGGTATTGTGACGCTTTCTCACGATATTTTTCTTTGTGCCCTTT
Source organism: Aplectana chamaeleonis (assembly GCA_029168955.1). NCBI lineage: Eukaryota > Metazoa > Nematoda > Chromadorea > Rhabditida > Cosmocercidae > Aplectana > Aplectana chamaeleonis. The sequence continues at coordinate 1,215,283 of JAPDOI010000073.1, forward strand.
ACCCTTGCATGAGTTACATACCCATGATTTGCTTCGGCACTCTCGACTTGTGTGACCAGTTCTACCACAGTTCCAACATTCCGTAGTTCTCTCTCTACGATTCGTCTCTTTTCTGACCTCTCTAGCGTCAGCTGAATCGTCTTCAATCATCTTTGACGTCTTCAGTAACGTCATAATTCTGTCACACTTTGTACATTTCATGAAGCGTGGGCTTCCGTTGTTCTTTTGCTTCCTTATCTAGAAAGGCAAGCGCTGCCGAGATGTCGTACGTTCACGCCGTGGCAGTGTGGAGGAAAGAAGATCACCTCTATGCAAACCGAGGTCACCCCCTCCGCGAAGAGGGTTTTTGTCATGGGAGAGGTGCTGGCCGGCCGCAGCTCTCCTTCGGATTCTCCTACAAAGGGCCGGCGTGGAGAGGAATCCTGGACCCGCTCAGAAGTACCTATGCGCCACGTGCGGCAAGGATGTTACCAGGAGACATACCAGCGTCCAGTGCTTCGGATGCCAAAGGTGGGTGCATCTCTCCTGTTCGGGTCTCAGTTCTGTGAAGCATTATAACTCTGCTTTTCGCTGTGTTTTATGCTCTTCACCTACCAACTCTGATTCCTCTTCCTCAAATCGCCCCCTTTCCATTGTACATATCAATCTCAACGGCCTTCGTACTAAACTTTCTGAGCTCTCTCTCTTCGCACGTACTTACCATCCAGACGTGATCATGGTTCAAGAAACCAAGCTCTCTCCATCCCCTACCTATCCTTATCCTAATATCCCGGAGCTACACTGCCTTCCATGCTCCAAGGTCAGCTCTTGGCGGAGGAGTTTCAACCTTTGTTTTATCCTCTCTCCCTCCCACCTCATACCAAACACCCCCACGGATGGTACTCTCGAGTGCCTTCCAATCCATCTCCCTCTTAAAACACCCCTTTCTCTTTTCAACATATATATTCCCCTACCACCTCATGCCCCTCCTCCTACAATCCCATTCCTCTTCTCCAAACAACTCAACGATTATTCCCTCTCATCATCAGTTGTTTTCGCGGGCGACTTTAATGCCCACACCTTCTGCTCGTCCCTTGGTTCTGATGCTAGAGGAGAAGAAGTCGAAGAATGGGCTGAGGAGTGCGACCTGGTCATCTTAAACGATGATCAGCCCACTCGTCTCCCTGCCAACGGCCGATCTTCTAGCCCAGACATAACTCTTATCTCGTCCAACCTTTCCAACGCTTGCTCATGGTCTACCTCAACAACATTGTCTAGTGATCATGTTCCCGTCTTTGTGCACATCGATCTCTCAAATTCTCTTGCTCCTTATTCTGGTGTTCGTCAACGTTCTTATCTCAATTTAGGCCAAGCAGACTGGTGCCTGTTCAGTGAGGTTGCGCTACGCCTAGCGGCTGATTACCCGTGGAATGGCAATGTGCACCAGAAGGAGCATCACTTATCTGATGCAATTCGCAGGGCCATGAAGGCGGCTATCCCTGTTGGCCGAGTTAAGACGTTCTATCCAAACGTCACCAGAGAAATTCTTCAGAAAATCAGGACTAGAGATGCCAGAAGAGCAGTTGACCATCTAGACCCTGTCGTCGCTCAGCTGGATGGTGAGATCAGAAAAGATCTCGACCAGCACAGTGGGAAAAATTCACAGAACAGTTGAATTTCAAGACGGGCAGTGGAGCTACTTGGAAGGTTCTTCGGAAACTATCGGGAAAGAGCTCGCCAGCCACCATCTCCACTATTGAGTTCGGTAATAACGTTTTCAAGTCAGGAAAGGAAGCCGCCTACTCTCTCGGTAAAAGTTTCTTTGTCACGAGTACAAGACGAGGTCCGCAAAATAGAGTGACAGTAAGAGAGCTGTGCCGCCTCCCGCTCATGAGCACGGCCAATGCGTTCACTGTGGCGCAAGTAGAGAAGATTATAAAGGACATGCGGAACTCCAAAGCTGTCGGTCCGGACGGCATTTGTCCTGCTGTACTGAAGAAACTCCCGACTGTAATCCATCCGCTCATCGTTGATATGATTAACACTTCGTTCAGCTCTTGCAGTATTCCGCAAAACTGGAAGACAGCCAACGTCATCCCGTTGCCCAAGCCTGGCAAACCTCAGTCATCAGTAAAGGGATATCGTCCCATTTGCTTGATGTCACCTTTCGCCAAGGTGGCCGAAAAGCTCATTGTCAAGGATCTAGCGGAGCACAACGAGAAGCAGTTGTTTCAACATGGGTTCAGGAGGCTACATTCCACAACTACGGCGTTGCTAGAAATTACCAGCTATGCTATCGACGGGTTCAACTTTAACAAGCCATTGAGAACTGTAGCTGTTGCGTTGGATCTCACCAAGGCATTTGATACGGTTAACCTTGGAGTCCTGTCAAGCAACATACTGGAGTCGTCAATACCATCTTGGCAGAAGCGCTGGATATCGGCCTTTATTAAAGGTCGGCGGGCAAGAGTCATGTTTCAGAACCATGTCTCCAACAGTATTCCTATGGCAGCTGGAGTCCCTCAGGGCGGAGTTCTATCGCCAGCCCTCTTCAATCTGTACCTCGGAGATATGCCTGAGCCTCCACAGGACATCAAGGTCGTCGCGTATGCCGATGACATAACAATCATGAGTCGAGATCGGGACTTACAGGTGGCCGCCAATAAGATCAACGAGTACCTGATCACACTAAAGGGCTTTTTCGACCGCAAGATGCTAAGTATCTCTGCAGCCAAGTCGTCAGTGTCCGTTCTCACGACGGACCCATCCGAGCACAGCGCTCATCCGGATGTCGTGTGGGATGGAGACCGTTTGCCTGCTGCTCGCTTTCCAAAGCTGCTCGGTCTTGTGCTCGATCCGTCACTCAAGTTTCATAAGAATACCGAGCAGAAGCAGGCAGTCGTTAAAGCTAAGCTCAACGTTCTCAGGGCCCTGGGCGGCACTTCGTGGGGTAGCAGCAAGGAGACTATACTCACAACGTATAAGGCAATTCTGCAGCCCGCCCTGGAGTACGCCGCACCGGTTTGGCAGCATCTCGTCTCAGAATCCTCCTGGACAAAGATGCAACGAGTACAAAATGCTGCTCTCCGTATCGCCACCGGATGTGCAAGGAGTTCCCCAATCGAGCACCTGCATGCTGAGACCCGTCTATTACCAGTGAAGGAGCACTGTCAGCTCCAGGCCCAGCAATTCCGCATTAACATTATAAAGCAACCAAATCACCCGTCGTGGAGAGTGCTAAACCCCGTGAGAGAGAAGTATAAGAAAGCCATTCGCCGATGCTCCAAACAAAGTCAATTTGCAAAGATGGCACGACTCACAGCAAGAACGACTCCGTCTTTCGCGCGAGGAGCACACCAAGTTCGTACGGTGTCATCTTGTGAAGGTGGCCATAAATCCTATATTAGGAGATATACCGCCCCCCGTCTGCACCTCAGAGTCTCAACTCGGAAGAAGGGCGAGATGCACGCTCGCATCATTACGCTGTGGTCACTCTACAATGCTAATGTCTTATGTCAGCAAGATTGACAGCAGCAAATCTGATGTGTGCCCGGACTGCGGTATCGTCGGCCATGATACCGCACATTTATTCAACTGTCCGGAGAGACCTACCACGCTGACACCAATGGACCTATGGACGAATCCGCTACTGGTCGCCCAGTTCCTCCGCCTATGACGAAACCCTCTATGTGGCTGCAAAGAAGAAGAAGAAGAAAGGCAAGCAATCTTGGTCGAATCTCACGATCTCTGTGTGACTTGAGACCATAAATCCACAATAATGCTTTCAAACCCTCACTGTCTAGCTCATCGAAGCAAGCGTGTTCAAGCATTTCATTAACTCGACCAGTGTATTGCATGTAATCCTCTGTGTCTAGTTTTTCGACTTCCATACACTGATATCGCAATGTGAATGAAGACTTCTTTACATCGAACATGTCTTTCAGGGTTTAAACGATTTCACTGAATGAAACGTCTGTCGGTGCTTTCGGGAGAATCTGACGCTTGTATCTCTCGGAGACTTCATTGTCTAGCTTCCCGAGCAATAACCTCAACCTTGCATCTTCAGCAAGGCATGCACCGTCTCTAAAAAATGTGTCTTTATGTCTTTCATACCACCGATCAATCTCGGGGCCAAACACAAATGCTGCGATTCGACTATTCAATTCCGACATCAATGTCGATTGATTCGAAGTCACTTCCTTTTTATTCGCCTCACTTTTCATCATACTCTGCACCATCTCCTGAACGGATTCTTTCTGTCTTTGAGCAGCTTCCTCCATCATCAACCTCATTTGATGAGCATTCTGCTCCAGTCTTCTGAACAGTCTCAGCATCCATTATCAGCGGCAACTAATCAGTCAAGCACGCAAACTATTTCTCAAAAACTTCTGCTTCAGCGTCTTAAACGCGAGCTGTTTCAATTGGCTCTCTTGTACCAAGCACAGAAATGTGTGATCCTTGACTTTGCTCCAGAAATTCAACCGCAAACGCGGGCTTCCGAGCTTATCTTCAGGTATTCAACCGCAAATGCGGGCACCTGGTCTTGCTTCGTCAGCAGTTCGTGAGTGTCCTGTCTATTTGCAATGCCAAACCCACGTTATGCACGTGTAGCTTGACTTAGCCAATAGGCAAGACACCACGGTATCAACAGTTGTGAAAGCTGGTACTGCTGATTTTTTTCTGCCACCCACTTAAGGCCGACAAAAAAATTCGGATCGACACCCAATGAAGAGCTGACAGTCCGAAAATCCTGATCGCCAATTGTTACGTCTGTGACAGACACAGATTAGCAACAAATGGCTTTATTGAAAAAAAATACAGCAATTAGAATATGGTGTGGTGCAGCGTCGTCGTGGTGGTGGCTGGTCGATGACGGCGACGGCTGGCAGGTGTGCAGGAGGCGGTGGTGGTGGCGTGTGCTGGACCGGCTGGCAGGTAGTCGAAGGAGGCAGGTAGACGCCGCGTCGAGAAGACCAAACAGCGCGGCGGCCGGGTTTATATGTGCGTCGACGCGGCCTAAGATTGGCGGATCAAAACCCGCCCCCTTGATGATCGGTCGTCAGTGAAAACCGAAAAGTGATCCAAATCACAACAAGATGGAATGTCCTAGCATCCAAAGACGGTTACTAAGCTGGAATGCAGTCCCATTATTTTTGTTGACTTCGCAATACAACGATGAATCCACGGTGGTATGCCGCTACGCAACACGCGTCGCGTTTCCTCCTCGCGCGCGGCATACCATCCTTCCCGCACCCACTATTGAGCCATCTCAAGACGGCGCCATCAAGTCACACTCTGAGTACCTCGATTTCAAAGCCGTCGCGCAACGCGGCAAAACTGTCAGTCAAGAAGCAAAGCCACTCTGTAGTCAATGGAGAAGTGCTGTAAAACTGCGTAGCCGCCCCTCATCCCTAACTGCTGCGATGCGCGTTAGCTCGCTCAACTCTTAGGACGTGATTATACTTCCCGCGATATGCGACATGAAGCTTACCATTCATGTCGACCGAAAATCGATATGCCTTTAAAACACTGTCGTGGTCTCGGGTAGTATAGACTCCGCCTTATTCAGGGCCTTGTTCATTTCGGTCGATAGCCACACCGCACATCGAATCAAAACAGTGCCGGTGAATCAAATTTATTCTGTCCACTAGCGAAGAGGTTGGCGAGGAATATAAATGGCTTTTCAGTATACGAGTAACACCACCCTGTCAATGTTCCCAACCGGGAAATTCTTTGCGCCACAGGCGTTGTGCAACGGCAACTTGTCGTAGGCGTAGCCGAAACTAGGCTTTTATTGTGATACATGCGGTTTCCAATTTTTCTCGATCACTTTGAGAGGAATCCTCGTTTTACGTGCTCAATATAGAGGTTGTCCAAGCGGAAAGATGAAGCATAAAAACTAAGGTATGTACTGAGAATAGATTGAAGGAAAAGTATATGAATGTTATGACAAACAATCCAACCTCTCGCTAGTCGATTCCTCTTCCTGTTTGATTCGTGGTGGGATGCATGCGATGTTCGTCGCAATTCGCTCACTACGCCTGCAACAGAGAAACTATCAACAAGAGAACTTCTCTTACCTATACTAACCATTCCAAATGAAATGTGCATTACTAGGACCCATTTTGAACGTAGAGTCCAATTATGCCTTTCGCTACAATTCCAGGATGACCACAGTGCAGCTCTTTGAGAACGTCTTGTCTCAGCGTCCCTGGCACGACAACCCTATCATTAGCCATCACGCATCCTTGCACAACCGATAACGATTCACATTTAGCGTAAAACTGCTTTAACTCAAATTTTACCACTTTTGGCAACTTTCCAGTAGCGATAAAACTTTTAAGCGTTCGCAACAAGACATCCTTTTCCGTGTGCTCACGAATCATATTTGCTGTCACGGGCAATCTAAACTCTGGTCCCGCCGTAGTGACCTGTTGATTTCGATCAATATCAGCAGCGGAGCGGTGGGCCTCGGTGAAATATAACTAGTGATAAGGAGGTTCCGACGAAGAGGCCACCGCTCCGCGCTGTGATAATCGAAATCAACAGGTCATTACGGCGGGACCAGAGTTTACGTACAGCATTGACTAGCACTTGGTTCACGTCAACCTCCACTAAGGCGATTACGCAATCCTCCTCGACCAGAGGATGCCTCTGTATCAGCCTTGACAAACCATCAGCTTGTCCGAACGAGTACATTTTGATGTACTCGATTTCAAAATCATAGCCTAGAAGCATTGTTGCCCAACGCATCGTACGGTTGGCTGAATGGATCGGTACGCCCTTCTTGCTACAAAATATGGCCAGCAGCGGCTTATGGTCCGTGCGGAGGGTAAAACCCCTCCCGTACACATATTTGTGAAACTTTTTGATTGCCTCTACGAGACCCAAAGCCTATTTCTCGATCTGGGCGTAGTTCCTTTCTGCGACTGTTACTGATCTCGAGCCGTGGGCAATCGGCTTCTCAGTACCATCAGGCATTTTAGGCGAGATCACATACCCAATCCCATAATCGCACGCTTCAGCAGCTACGATAAGCTTCTTCTTAGGATCGTAATGTGTCAGGTTCAAATCTGACATCAACATTTTCTTTAGTTTTTCAAACGCTGTATCGTGTGTGTATTTCCATGTCCATTTAATGTTTTTTTTTCAGCAAAGCATCTAATGGTCCACGCATCTCCTTCATGTTCGGTATGAAGGACGAATAATATGTAACCATGCCTAGGAATGCGCGCAATTGAGCCACATTCGCTGGCGCTGGCACTTTAGTGATGGCAGCCACCTTATCCGGATTGGGACGACGTCCATCTCGGGCCACAATCAACCCGAGGAAACGGATTTCTGGTTTCGAGAACGAGCGTTTTTCCAGTCTTACTCTAAAACCGTAGTCTTTGATCCGTTCGAATAAAGCATAAATGTTTTTTCTATGCTCTTCAGGTGTTTTTCCGACGACCAGAATGTCGTCCAGGTAAGCTGCTACTCCTTCCAGACCCGATATCACTTTGTTAATGATGCTTTGGAAAATTCCTGGCGCTGTCTTGATACCAAAAGGCAACCTTTTGTATCGGTATAGACCCTTATGTGTATTGATCACAACCAACTTTTGGACCTCGTCCGCCAGTTGCACTTGAAGGTAGGCATCCGAAAAATCGATTTGCGTGAAAACCGCTCCACCATTCAAAGATGCAAAAATATCATCCGGAATGGGAAAGGATACTCATATGCCTCCAAGGCGTTGTTCAAACCAGTTGAAAAATCGGCGCAAACTCGCATATTGCCATTCGCTTTACGAACGCAAACTATGGGAGCGGCCCATTCACTATTGGTTATCGGCTCGATAACACCCATTTCCTCAAGGCGCTCAATCTCCTTTTCAACTCTTTCCAACGATGCGTGCGCAACAGGTCTTTTCATTCTGAAAATTGGCTTAGCATCAGGCAACAGCTTCAGTGCTGCCTTTTCTTTTGTACACGTGCCTAAGCCGTCTTGAAACACATTTTGGAATCTTTTCTTCGCTGCCGAGATGTCGTACGTTCGTGCCGTGGCAGTGTGGAGGAAAGATGATCGCCTCTGTGCAGACCGACGTCATCCTCTCCATGAAGAGGGTTTTTGTCATGGGAGAGGTGCTGGTCGGCCTCGTCTCTCCTTCGAATTCTCCTGCTAAGGGCCGGCGTGGAAAGGAATCCTGGACCCGCTCAGAAGAAGAAGAAGAAGAAGAAGAAGTACCTAAGTGCCACATGCGACAGAGATGTCACTTGGTATGGGACCAGCGTCCAATGCTTTGGATGCCAAAGGTGGGTGCACTTCTCTTGTTCAGGTCTCAGTTCTGTGAAGCATCATAACTCTGCATTTCGCTGTGTTATATGCTCTTCACCTTCTAACTCTGATTCCTCAAACTCCAATCGCCCCCTTTCCATTGTACATATCAATCGCAACGGGCTTCGTGCCAAGCTTTCTCAGCTCTCTCTCTTTCCACGTACTTACCATAAAGACGTGATCATGGTTCAAGAAACCAAGCACTCTCCATCTCCTACCCGTCCGCATCCTAATATCCCGGGCTATACTGCCTTCCATGCTCCAAGGTCAGCTCTTGGCGGAGGAATTTCAACCTATGTTTTATCTTCTCTCCCCTCCCACCTCATACCCAACATCCCCACGGATGGTACTCTCAAGTACCTTCCAATCCATCTCCCTCTCAAAACACCTATTTCTCTCTTCAACATATATATTCCACCCACTACCTCGTGCCCTTCATGTTACGATCCCATTCCACTTCTTAAGCAGCCTTACGATTGCTCCCTCTCATCTACGGTTGTTTTCGCGGGCGATTTCAACGCTCACACTTTTTGCTCGTCTCTTGGCTCTGATGCTAGAGGAAATGACGTCGAAGAATGTTCAGAGGAGTGTGACCTGGTCATCTTAAACGATGATCAGCCCACTCGGCTCCCTACCAACGGCCGATCCTCCAGCCCAGACATATCTCTTGTCTCGTCCAACCTCTCTAACTCTTGCTCATGGTCCACCTCGACCACTTGGCCAAGTGACCAAGTCCCCGTCTTTATCCATATCGATCTATCCAATTCTCTCTCCCCCTATTCTGGTGTTCGTCAACATTCTTATCCTAATCTAGGCCGAGCAGACTAGCGCCTGTTCAGTGAGGTTGTACTTCACTTAGTGGCCGATTACCCGTGGAATGGCGACGTGCACCAAAAAGAGAGCCATTTATCTGACGCAATCCGCAGAGCCATGAAAGCGGCTATTCCTGTCGCCCGCGTCAAGACGTTTTATCCAAATGTCACTAGGGAAATCCTAGAGAAGATCAGGACAAGAGATGCCAAGAGAGCGGTCAACCATCTGGACCCCGTCGTTGCTGAACTTGACGAAGAGATCAAAAAAAGACCTGGACAGGCACAAGAAAGAAGAGTGGGGAAGGTTCACTGGACAGTTGGATTTCAAGACGGACAGTACAGCTACTTGGAAGGTTTTACGGAAGCTTTCGAGTAAGAGCTTACCCGCTACCATCTCCACAATTGAATTCGACAACGGTGTATTCAAGTCAGGCAAGGAAGCCGCTTATGCGCTCGATAAAAGTTTTTTTTCGTCACCAGTGCAAAGCGTGGTCCGCAGAACAGAGTTACAGTAAGAGAGCTGTGCCGCCTCCCGCTTATGAGCACGGCCGAAACGTTCACTACAACGCAAGTTGAGAAGGTTATAAAGGATATGCGGAACTCTAAAGCTGTTGATCCCGACGGAATATGCCCTGCTGTCTTGAAGAAGTTACCAACTGAAATCCTTCCGCTTCTCACTGACTTGATAAACACCTCGTTCAGTTCCTGCACTATCCCGCAAAATTGGAAAACAGCTAACGTCCTGCCGCTGCCGAAGCCTGGCAAGCCCCAAGCGTCAGTCAAGGGATACCGCCCCATTAGTTTGCTGTCCTCATTTGCGAAAGTAGCCGAAAAGTTGATTGTGAAGGACCTTGCAGACCACAATGATAAACAGGTGTTTCAGCACGGATTCAGAAAACTGCATTCCACCACGACAGCTCTGCTGGAAATTACTAGCTTTGCCATTGATGGGTTCAATGCCGAGAAGCCACAGAGAACTGTGGCTGTAGCCTTAGATCTCACGAAGGCATTCGACACAATAAACCATGGAGTCCTGTCAAGCAAATTACTAAAATCATCAATACCGCCATGGCAGAAACGCTGGATATCAGCATTCATCAAGGGAAGACGAGCTCGAGTTATGTTTCAGAATCACGTCTAGAACAGCTTTCCTATCGCAGCTGGAGTCCCACAGGGCGGTGTCCTATCGCCAGCCTTCTTCAGTCTGTACCTCGAGGATATGCCTGAACCGCCACAGGATATCAAGGTTGTCGCGTATGCCGATGACATAACAATCATGTGTCGAGATCGGAACATAGATGTTGCCGTCAACAAGATCAAGGAGTACCTGATCATGCTGAAGAAGTTTTTCGACGAGAAGATGCTAAAGATCTCCGCATCCAAGTCAACGGTATCTGTCCTCACGACGGACCCCGATTTCCAAAACTGCAAGGTCTTGTGCTTGATCCGTAGCTCAAGTTACATAAGAATACCGAACAAAAGCAAGCAGTCGTTAAAGCTAAGCTCAATGTTCTCAGGGCCCTGGGCGGTACATCATGGGGTTGCAGCAAGGAAACTATACTAGCAACGTATAAGGCGATTCTTCAGCCCACCCTGGAATACGCCGCACCGATATGGCAACATTTCGTCTCAGAATCCTCTTGGACGAAGATGCAGCGAGTACAAAATGCCGCCCTTCGTATCGCCACCGGTTGTGCCAGGAGTTCTCCAGTCGAGCCACGCGCATGCCGAAACACGTTTACTACCAGTGAAGGAGCACTGTCAGCTGCAAGCCCAACAATTCCGTATCAATGTTATAAAACAACCAAACCATCCGTCATAGAGAGTGCTTAATCCCGTTAGAGAGAAAGCTAGAAGAGAGCCATTTGCCGATGCTCCAAGCAAAGTCAACTTGCAGAGATGGCACGACTCACAGCAAGAACGACTCCGTCTTCTGCGCGAGGAGCACACCCAGTTCGTACGGTGTCATCTTGAGAAGGCGGCGGTGAATCCTATACTAGGAGAAATACCGCCCTCAGTCTGCAATTCCGAGACTCAACTCGGAAGAAGGGCTAGATGCGCACTCGCATCGCTGCGGTCACTCGACAATGCTCATGTCTTACGTCAGCAAGATTGACAGCAGCAAATCTGATGTTTGTCCGGACTGCGGTTCCATCGGCCATAATACCGCACATTTATTTAATTGTCCGAATAGACCTATCACGCTGACCATAATGGATCTGTGGACGAATCCACTATTGGTCGCCCAGTTTCTCCGCCTATAACAAAACCCTCGATGTGGCTGCAAAGAAGAAGAAGAATCTTTGTTTCAATTCTTCCACTAACTTGGCATCATCTACGGTACTCACACGAGCTACCATTCTTTCCATGTGATATGCCATTTCAGCGTTTTGTTTTATCCAATCGAGGCCGACTAGACTTCTATGGGGGGGGGGGGGTTACGTAACAACATCCCTCACCATTACCACCTCTCAGTTTGAACTGGTATTTCAGCGTGAACCTTCATCCGCTTCCCACTAGAATCTTTTACAATCAGACTAGTTTACACAAGGTGCTGAGTTGATCGCAAAACGCTTCCGGGCGAGATTGAACCAGCATATTCCCTTTCCGGGGGAGCGCCTTATCGCACTGCACCACCGTAGCCCCAGCGCCGCTCTCACTCAACTGCTCGGTAAATCTTCACCGAAGCAATCATCCTTTCACCCGCATAACGGGATGAAACAGGTATACCGTCAGAGACTACTAACAGTCGTAGACCTGTCAAGATGATGCCCTAGTTAAGTCTTACACGATTTTTGGATGTTTTTTGCTGGGGCTACGGTGGTGCAGTGCGATAAGGGGCTACGGTGATGCAGTGCGATAAGGCGCTCCCCCGGAAAGGGAATATGCTGGTTCAATCTCGCCCGGAGCCAAGCGTTTTGCGACCAACTCAGCACCTTGTGTAAACATACCGTAACGTGCACTGCGACGTTGAACTGCAGTTACGGCAAAAAACATCCAAAAATCGTGTAAGACTTAACTAGGGCACCATATTGACAGGTCTACGACTGTTAGATAGTCTCTGACGGTATACCTGTTTCATCCCGTTATGCGGGTGAAAGGATGATTGCTTCGGTGAAGATTTACCGAGCAGTTGAGTGAGAGCGGCGCTGGGGCTACGGTGGTGCAGTGCGATAAGGCGCTTCCCCGGAAAGGGAATATGCTGGTTCAATCTCGCCCGGAGCCAAGCGTTTTGCGATCAGCTCAGCACCTTGTGTAAACATACCGTAACGTGCACTGCGACGTTGAACTGCAGTTACGGCAAAAAAAACATCCAAAAATCGTGTATGACTTAACTAAGGCATCACCTTGACAGGTCTACGACTGTTAGATAGTCTCTGACGGTATACCTGTTCCATCCCGTTATGCGGGTGAAAGGATGATTGCTTCGGTGAAGATTTACCGAGCAGTTGAGTGAGAGCGGCGCTGGGGCTACGGTAGTGCAGTGCGATAAGGCGCTCCCCCGGAAAGGGAATATGCTGGTTCAATCTCGCCCGGAGCCAAGCGTTTTGCGATCAAATCAGCACCTTGTGTAACCATACCGTAACGTGCACTGCGACGTTGAACTGCAGTTACGGCAAAAAACATCCAAAAATCGTGTAACCAGACTAGTGTTTCTGAGCTCAGGACTGCCCATCCTCTTCCATTCATCCAAACTCAACAGCGTGATGTCTGAGCCTGTGTCCAACTGAAACTCTATTTGGTGCCCATTGACTTCAGCGGCGACGTACTGTCGAACCGCGTTCACCTCAGCCTCAGCACTTCCTGCGAGAACGACTAGCCCGCAGCGTTTCTTGTGAGGTTTTCCAGCGGTCCTCGATTTAGACCTGCTCCGGTATTGTGACGCTTTATCACAATATTTTTCTTTGTGCCCTTTACCCTTGCATGAATTACATACCCATGATTTGTTTCGGCACTCTCGACTTGTGTGACCAGTTCTACCACAGTTCCAACATTCCGTAGTTCTCTCTCTACGATTCGTCTCTTTTTTGACCTATCTAACGTCGGCTGAATCGTCTTCAATCATCTTTGACGTCTTCAGTAACGTCATGATTCTGTCACACTCTTTGTACATTTCATGAAGCGTGGGCTTCCGTTGTTCTTTTGCTTCCTTATCTAGAGAGGCAAGCAATCTTGGTCGAATCTCACGATCTCTGTGTGACTTGAGACCATAAATCCACAATAATGCTTTCAAACCCTCACTGTCTAGCTCATCGAAGCAAGCGTGTTCACGCATTTCATTAACTCGACCAGTGTATTGCAAGTAATCCTCTGTGTCTAGTTTTTCGACTTCCATACACTGATATCGCAATGTGAATAAAGACTTCTTTACATCGAACATGTCTTTCAGGGTTGAAACGGTTTCACTGAATGAAACGTCTGTCGGTGCTTTCGGGAGAATCTGACGCTTGTATCTCTCGAAGACTTCATTGTCTAGCTTCCCGAGCAATAAGCTCAACCTTGCATCTTCAGCAAGGGATGCACCGTTTTTTATTAATGTGTCTCTATGTCTTTCATACCACCGAGAGAAACACCGATCAATCTCGGGGTCAAACACAAATGCTGCGATTCGACTAATCAATTCCGACATCAATGTCGATTGATTCGCCGTCACTTCCTTTTTATTCGCCTCACTTTTCATCATACTCTGCACCATCTCCTGAACGAATTCTTTCTTTCTTTGAGCAGTTTCCTCCATCACCAATCTCATTTGATGAGCATTCTGCTCCAGAGTCTTCTGAACAGTCTCAGCATCCATTACCAGCGGCGACTAATCAGTCAAGCACGCAAACTATTTCTCAAAAACTTCTGCTTCAGCGTCTTAAACGCGAGCTGTTTCAATTGGCTCTCTTGTACCAAGCACAGAAATGTGCGATCCCTGACTTTGCTCCAGAAATTCAACCGCAAACGCGGGCTTCCGAGCTTATCTTCAGGTATTCAACCGCAAATGCGGGCACCTGGTCTTGCTTCGTCAGCAGTTCGTGAGTGTCCTGTCTATTTGCAATGCCAAACCCACGTTATGCACGTGTAGCTTGACTTAGCCAAAAGGCAAGACACCACAGTATCAACGGCTGTGAAAGCTGGTAGTGCTGCTTTTTTTTCTGCCATCCAGTAAAGGGCCGACAAAAAAATTCGGATCGACACCCAATGAACAGCCGACAGTCCGAAAATCCTGATCACCAATTGTTACATCTGTGACAGACACAGATTAGCAACAAATGGCTTTATTGAAAAAAAAATACAGCAATTAGAATATGGCGTGGTGCAGCGTCGTCGTGGTGGTGGCTGGTCGATGACGGCGACGGCTGGCAGGTGTGCAGGAGGCGGTGGTGGTGGCGTGTGCTGGACCGGCTGGCAGGTAGTCGAAGGAGGCAGGTACACGCCATGTCGAGAAGACCAAACAGCGCGGCGGCCGGGTTTATATGTGCATCGACGCGGCCTGTGATTGGCGGATCAAAACCCGCCCCCTTGATGATCGGTCGTCAGTGAAAACTGACAAGTGATCTACATCACAACATGATGGAATGTCCTAGCATCCAAAGACGGTTACTAAGCTGGAATGCAGTCCCATTATTTTTGTTGACTCCGCGATACAACGATCAATCGACGGTGGTATGCCGCTACGCAACACGCGTCGCGTGTCCCAGCCGCGCGCGGCTTACCATCCTTCCCGCACCCACTATTGAGCCATCTCAAGACGGCGCCATCAAGTCACACTCTGAGTACCTCGATTTCAAAGCCGTCGCGCAACGCGGTAAAACTGTCACTCTCGAAGCGAAGCCACTCTGTAGTCAATGGAGAAGTGCTGTAAAACTGCGTAGCCGCCCCTCATCCCTACCTGCTGCGATGCGCGTTAGCTCGCTCAACTCTTAGGACTGGGGGTGTGTATACAAGTCTGTTGGTACCTGCTCGTTGGTGCCCCTGCTTCTACTGAACCCAGCAGACGTTTGAGTGTACACAGGGAACGTTCGAGCGATATAGCGTGCACAACTATATCGCGAAAGTATCCCGCACATTGCATAAAGGTGTCGCCGTCCGGCACACTAAGGCCTCTGGTCCATAACACCTTAGGATCCGTACCTAGGGAGTCATGGAGTCTTTGGCCACAAGCCACAATTTCGCCACCCTGAACTGTCGATCGCTGTCGAGTGATATCCAAAAACCTGCGCTATCCAGACTTCTGAGCTATTTCCATGCACCGTTTGGTGCTTTGCAGGAAACCCGCCTCAAGGATAGACCCGTCATCAGCGTCGGAGAGTACACCATCTACTGCGGTAACGCTGACGATAGGAGAGTGGGAGGCTGTGCAATAGCTGTAAGGAAGGATTTCAATGGTATGGTCGAGGAGTTCGGCTCAACGTCGTGTCGGAATGCATTCGTACGACTGCGGGATCACAGAGGATTCAATCTGTGGATAGTGAGTGCTCATGCGCCCACTGAAACCGCCGAAGACAATTCGAAGGATGCGTTTTATGAGAAACTCAATACGTTGCTGGCCAGGATACCTTGTCAACATGCTGTTGTCGTGGGGATTGACGCAAATGCGAAGATGGGACTTGATCAGGAATCCGAAGTACTCGGTAAATGGTTCTACCCAGTGGAGCAAACATCGGACAATGGCTACCGCCTTGTCGACTTTTGTGAACGCAGTGGTCTGATTATTGCATCGACATTCAAGAGGAATCATCGCCGCCATCAGCTTACGTGGCAGGGACCAACCCGGCTATCTCCAGAAGAGCAGCGGAAGCGGAAGATGACAACTTTGAAACTACAGCTTGACTATGTCCTGACGAGGAATATTCCAGTATCGGACCTTCGAAGATCTAGAGCTGTGTGGGATGTCGCATTCGATTCGGATCACCGTCCTGTTCTGTTGAACTTCACTGCGAGGATTCATAAGAGGAAGCGAGGGGCTCAGCCTCTCCAGAGGATTGACATGACAAGCCTCAGAGATGAAGAGTGCAGAAGGAATTTCCGACAACGCGTTTCTATTCACATCGGAGTACGGACTAAGAAGAAACTTTGCGACGCGGATTCTTTTGTCAAATGCATCCAGGACGCTTCGAAAGAGGCACTCCCGGTTGTACAGCCTAAGAAGAAGTTCGCCTACGTCTCAGAAGAAACAACATCTACCTACAACAGAGTATGTGCTCTCCGAACTGCAGGAAACTTCGTGGAGGAGAAGCGTCTGAGGAGGAAGTTGCGTCGGCAGCTTCAAAGTGACCGCGAACGAGAGTGGACGTGTAGAGCTAAGGAGTTCGAGAAGGCTTGGGAGGAGAAGAATCCGAGGAAAGCCTACACGTTGCTGCGACAGTATAGCGGGAAGATGAAGAGATGTTCTCCTGTCTTGAACACTACCAATGGAGTTGCAGTTGGTGATGCGACGCTGCCAATATGGAAGGATTACTTCAGTTCACTACTGAATCGTCCAGCGCCATCAGTACCTGAGCTCCCGCATGTTCAGAGAGCACATTACGATGTCAGTGAGGAACCGCCGACTGAGTCTGAAGTTTTGGATTGTGTCCGGAAAATGAAGAATGGAAAGGCAGGTGGAGATGACAACATCACTGCTGAAATGCTGAAAGCTCTTCCTCCGTCTGGGATTCGTGAAATGACCAACACCATCCGTGCCATATGGATGAGCGAAAGGATACCCGATTCGTGGAGACATGCGATCATCGTACCTCTTCACAAGAAGCTATCCGTCACGGATCCTAAGAACTACAGAGGAATCTCTCTACTTCGTGTCATGTACAAGGTTTTAGAACGTATCATTCTCGAGCGACTTATCAAACATCGTGAAGGAACGACCAGAGATGAGCAAGCCGGTTTTCGACCTGGAAGATCGACCATCGACCAAGTGTTCGTCGTGAGAAGAGTAATTGAATCGTGGCAGCGGTTTTCGAAGCCATTACAGCTTGCTTTTTGGACTTTGAAGCCGCGTTCGACTCTCCTCATCGTGATCGATTGCTCAATGCTCTGCGAGCAGATGGAGTCCCGGAAAAGTATGTTCGGTTAATCGAGGACATGAACAAAGGAACAACAGCAGCAGTTCGTACACCTGTCGGATTTACGTCAGCTTTCGAGGTGAAAACAGGAGGAAGGCAAGGAGCCGGTGCAGGTCCGTTTCTGTTCAAGTTCGCCGTTGATGACATCATGCGTAGAGTTGCAGAACAGTTTCCTGCGGATGTGATCCTAACACCATCAGGACGCTCCCTTGTCGACCTGGAGTACGCCGACGACATTGTGTTATTCGCTGAAAACAACGCAAAACTGCAAAGGATTGTGAACCTCGTTGCGAAGTATGCCGCAGCCTATGGACTTCGTCTTCGTCCCGACAAATGCAAGCAGATGTGGGTCTCTCAGAGGCCTTCAACTGGAGTTTGTGTGGACGGACAACGTATCGAACTGGTGGACGATTTCTGTTATTTGGGCTGTTTGCTGAAGAACGATGGTAGTTATGCAGCGGATATTCGACAACGATGTGCGAAAGCTACGTCTGCATTCAATTCTCTAACCAAGTGTTTGTGGTCTACCACCATCGCGAAGGAAGTCAAGTTGCGCGTCTACCTATCCGCTATTCGCCCTATCATGATGTACGGATCGGAGACGTGGGCAGCACCGAAAACGCAGATGGAAAGGTTGGATTGCACGAAGAGGAAGCTTTTTAGGCGTTTGCTTGGATATTTCTGGCCGCGTGTATGCCATAACGAAGACCTTTACAAGGAAATCGACGCAGTACATCAACGCTTGACACGAGGGAGGTGCCAGCGTCTCCTAACGCCATCTCAAGCAGCAATGGAAAGTCGACTTCGACTGCTCGGGCATATACTAAGAAGAACGCCGGATCGTCTCGTACAACACGCTTTAAAAATGCTTCCAAATCCTGTCTGGAAACGGCCACCTGGGCGTAGGCGAAAGTTCTGGACGGATGTGGTTAAAGAGGATTTAAAGTCACTCGGCATCGAAAGACAGTTCAGGCGCGATGTTTCGTTTCGCAGGAAATGGAATAGTGACAGCTGGATGGAATGTGTTCAAATTGTGGCTGAAGACCGTGAAAAATGGACACGGCTGACTACTAGGACGGCACACCTCGGTGAAGATGCGGAATGACCGCGTCAGGCGAAAGCCAACCGATTAAGTCAAGTAAGTCAAACTCTTAGGACGTGATTATACTTCCCGCGATATGCGACATGAAGCTTACCATTCATGTCGACCGAAAATCGATATGCCTTTAAAACACTGTCGTGGTCTCGGGTAGTATAGACTCCGCCTTATTCAGGGCCTTGTTCATTTCGGTCGATAGCCACCCCGCACATCGAATCAAGACGGTGCCGCTGAATCAAATTTATTCTTTCCATTAGCGAAGAGGTTGGCGATGAATATAAATGGCTTTTCAGTATACGAGTAACACCACCCTGTCAATGTTCCCAACCGGGAAATTCTTTGCGCCACAGGCGTTGTGCAACGGCAACTTGTCGTGGGCGTAGCCGAAACTAGGTTTTTAAGGTGATACATGTGGTTTCCAATTTTTCTCGATCACTTAGAGAGGAATCCTCGTTTTACGTGCTCAATATAGTTTATCCAAGCGGAAAGATGAAGCATAAAACCTAAGGTAGTTATGTACTGAGAATAGATTGAAGGAAAAGTATATGAATGTTATGACAAACAATCCAACCTCTCGTTAGTCGATTCCTCTTCCTGTTTGATTCGTGGTGGGATGTATGCGATGTTCGTCGCAATTCGCTCACGACGCCTGCAACAGAGAAACTATCAACAAGAGAACTTCTACTACCTATACTAACCATTCCAAATGAAATGTGCATTACTAGGACCCATTTTGAACGTAGAGTCCAATTATGCCTTTCGCTGCTGCCTAGAGTCCTTCCGGAAAAAAGTTATAGGCGTTTCCCATGAGTTCCGATATCCCAACCTTCGACGTCTTGCTTCCTCCTCCTCGGCGTCTAGCTCAGCCTCTTGTTTCGTAGTCCACACCATTTCCTCTAAGTCGTAAACTACGTCTTCGCATACACTGCAACAAGACCATGGTGAAAAACGTCACCGACCCCGTAAACCTAATGAAAACCAAGTTAGTACCTCTTAATGGATTCGAAATTGCCGCCAGCTTTCGAACAAACACCTACGAACACAACTGTTGGTCGAAAAATGAGGTGTGCGGGTGAAAGCACGCCACATACGCAGCGCCTGCTCGACGCGTCGGATTTCTCGATTAGGGCACGTTACCATATCGGTAGCGCTAACATTAATTAAACACATAATTTATTCTGTGTGGCGCCTGCCGCATTGTGAAAAATGGCTTGCTATTTCGATTTTGAATCCCTATTGCTAGTCTAAAGTTCGAACAAACCTACAAAAGACGCTTTGACCAGAACAATATATAAGTTTGTTCGTGCCTATCCGTTTAGTCCCTTCTAAAAAACGGCGTCTCCCAAGGCACTTGGAAAATTTCTCTCTCAGAAAAACTTGAGCTGGGAACGTAGCTAGTAGTAGCAATTGTGTTGAGGATTGGTTTGAAAACAAAAGAATAGCCACAATCTTCTGCAAACGTTTGAAGAAGTATAGTAGCGCGGTGGAAACGAAAGTAATTGCATTCAAAAATAAGAACTCGTTTTACAGGTTTCAGAAACTCTAAACTAAAAAGTAGGTCTGATGTTGGTTGTCTTGAGAGAAAAAATGGTTTCAGTGTAGGGGATGGTGCCCAGAAGGCTCAACTTTTGGCTAGTGAGTTTATGAGAGCTTTCGCGGAGGACCCCGATTTGGATAACCGAACTTGTCTTCCGCTGTTCCCTGTTATGCCGGACTCTGTTTGGTTTTATCCGGACACGCCGGATCATATTCCCTTGCAATTCACTAAAAAGGTAATTGCAGTGATAGTTAACCCGCTTGCATACATTTTTAACTTGAGCTTTATGAAAGGTGGTGTCCCGAGTAGGTCGCGTACTTCATTTGTCACTCCCATCCCTAAGAAGAAACCGTTTTCTGATCCAAATAATCACCGACCCATCAGTATCGCTTCTATTTTTGCCAGAATTTTCAAAAAAAGTATTAAAGAAAAGGATTGTGGCTCATTTAGAATAGCATTCTATCATCTCGGAGCACAAACACGGGTTCAATAAGAATAGTTCAACTATTTCAGGGATGCTGCAGTCGCTAGAGGACTGGACTCGAGCGC
This sequence comes from Aplectana chamaeleonis, assembly GCA_029168955.1. Taxonomy (NCBI): domain Eukaryota; kingdom Metazoa; phylum Nematoda; class Chromadorea; order Rhabditida; family Cosmocercidae; genus Aplectana; species Aplectana chamaeleonis. Next base: position 1,235,623 of record JAPDOI010000073.1, read on the forward strand.
TCAACAATGATATTGGTGTGGACGTCATTTATCTTGACTTCTCCAAAGCATTTGACAGAGTTCCCCACTGTAAAATGGTAACCAAACTAGAAATAGTGGGCATTCACCCGCGGATAATGGCTTGGGGCGGCATGCACGTAGGCGGCGGGTTGGGTTGGGGTTAGGCAGGGTTTGGAGCGTCGGAGCATTTGATGATAGCGGCGCGAGGGCTGAAAGGGGGTTAGGCTAGCACTGAAAAATCGTTCCCTCGCAAACCCTACCTAGGGGGGTGGGGCAGCCGTACCCCCGCTGAGACACCAACTATTGATTATCTTTAGCACTCGCACAGCAATCATGAAACGCGCCGACGCCCCAAACCCTGCCTAACCCCAACATAACCCGCCCCGCTGGATTCGTGCCTTTCTCACTGGTAGAACCTTCAGAGTTCGGCTTAAAGGCAGTGGTCGCGATGAGAAACGTTATCTAGAAAGCTATAAAAATCAGCTTGGATAGAAAACAGCTGAATAACTGTTAAGGTAGCGCGATGATAAACGGGCTAGAATTAGAGCATCTAAGGCCTAAAGATGCCAGTTCGTGAACACGTGCACAGCGTCGCAAAAAAAGATAGCAGTATCATGCTTAGAAGTCAAAAATCATCGAAGTTCAGAGGAAGAAATAATTTCCAATTTACGTAATGAAAAGAGTTGAGCAATGAAAGCGAGCACTTCAGTGAATGTTTTTGACTAGATGAGTCCGAAGGATAACGTTCATTGATTGAAATTCAATTTCAAGCCAGCATATGTTCTTGATATAAGAGGTCATTGGTGCCGATGATGTGGAGTGGGCTCGTCCACCATCAAAAGACGAGAAAGTTCAGGCTTCAAATTAGGGCCAAAACAGCGGTTTTTTTTTCGATTTTTTCTCATAGGTCGTATTTCTTTAAGCCCAGAAAAGGGTTCAGAGAGGAAAGGAAGACAATCATATTTTATCGCGCCCACTGCCTTTAACGCTGCGCTCTTCTCCCCTGCTTCAGTCCTGAGCGGTGTACCTCAGAGTGGAGTGCCTTCGCCGGTTCTTTTTAATATTTATACCTATGAAGTCCCTGGGATTATTTCTTCGTATAATGTTGGCTTTTCGGCATCCGCTGATGATTTCAAATCGTACAAGCCTATTTTGGCCAAGGAGGATTCTGGGTGCTTGCAAAAGGCTCTGGATAGTGTTGGAAACTGGTCCCACGAATGAAAATTACCGCTGTCCAGTGAGAAGACTAAAGTAATGAAGCTTGGAAAGAGTCGAGTGAATGACGTCTATAGTGTTGACGGTAAGCAGTTGAGCGAGGTCAACGAGGTTATGGACCTTGTGTTGCTCCTAAAGGGCGATCTTAGTTTCGACGACAATTGCCACCAAGTTGCTTCCAAGGCGAGCGGAATGATGCATAGTGTATTTAGAGCACACTCTACTACCAATCCTGCTCTACTTGTTGAAGTCTATAAAACATACATTAGGCCTCTGGTGGATTACGGTATTGTAATTTTCAATCCTTACAAAAGGGGATCGGTCGAAGAGCTGGACAGAATACTTTTACGCGTAGGCTCTTTCTCAGAACTGGCTGGATTCATGCGGATCAGAACGTGACCCATGTGGCCAGAAATGCTAGGTTAGGCCTAACGACTTTAGAGCACAGGAGACGAAGGTTTGATATGGTTATAATGTAAAAGATCGTTCATGGGTGTGCTGGTATCAAGGCTAGCCGGCTGTTCAACCTGAGGCCGTCCACCACTACGGGGCTCCGGTGAAATTGGCACTTGTTGGGGCCAGGCGTTATGTCAGACAGCACTTGTTTGTCAATAGAACGGGTTCTTATTTCAAAAAACTCCAACGGTTAGGCTTAGTAATTGAGACACTCACTACTTTCAAAAACACGCTTGAGAGCTATCTGTTGTCCCAAGAGCGAACTTTATAGGGTCCACACGGGCTCCCGTGTAATAAATGGAAAGAAAAGTTGTGCTAACTGTATCTGAACCTAAAGACATCATTCGCGCTGAAAACCAATTTCCATTTTCAGGCTTAACTTCTCAGATACTCGCGGCTTAGTAAGGCAGCACGAGGGGATTAACGCAGTTACTCGTCGAGGTGTAAACCCCTTTCGTTCCCCCAACTGCTGCGCAGGGCGGCACTTTGTGTCCTCTTGCTCCGCTCACTGCCCCAACTGCTGCTCGTATAATGGCCCCATGTGCTGCCACAGTCGCTCCAACTGCTCCAGTCGTCTCCCCAACTGCTGCTCCTCATTGTGGCCCCAACTGCTACTCCTCATTTTGGCCCCAACTGCCGCTGTTCTTTCCCCAATTGCTGCTCATCATGGCCCCAATTGCTGCTCTTCATTTATTATCTTTCCTTCCTTTCTCATAATCCCTCTACCGCAGGGAATATGTCGAGCTCAGCAGCAGCGCTGGGTCGATCTATCAAGAATAGACACCTCAATAACTCATTCACGGCCACACCTAATTTTGCGTGGCTGCACGTTCGGACCGCGTGCAATATTGCGTCACCGTATACAGTGTCCCACCGGTGGGCCATTTTTGCTAGAATGGCACGCCACCAAGAAATCGATTTTCGCTTTTTTTTTGTTTGTCGTACGACTTTCGACGTCAGAATCATGATGCCAAAGTTTCAGCTTCCATAACTCTTTCCTTCCAGAGAAACGGCCTCCTACAGTTTCAACTGTGTAGTTAAAGGCAGTGGTCGCGATCAAATATGCTTGTCGTCTTTTTCTCTCTAAACCCTTTTCTGGGTCTCGAGTAGTAGGACCTAAAAGAAAAAATCGCGAAAAAACCACTGTTTTGGGCCAAATTTGAAGCACTAACTTTCTTGTCTTTTGATGGTGGACGAGCCCACTCCACATCATCGGCATCGATGATCTCTAATATCAAAAACATAAGCTGGCTTGAAATTCAATTTCAATCAATGAACCTTCGGATTTATGTACACATCTAGTCAAAAACATTGACTGGAGCGCTTTCTTTTATTGCTCAACTGTATTTATTAGGTAAATTTGCATTTATTTCTTCCTCTGAATGTCGATGATTTTTGACTACTCGGCATGAGGCTGCGATCTTTCTGTGTGTCGCTGTGCACGCGTGCACGAACTGGCTTCTTTGGGCCTTATAAACTCTAATTCTAGGCCGTTTTTCACCGCGCTACCTTCATAGTTTTTCAGCTGTTTCATAGTTTTTCAGCTGTTCAGAGCTAAGCTGATTTTTGTAGTTTTTTCGTTAACGTTTTTTATCGTGCCCACTGCCTTTGAGGCCATCCACAAAATCACGTGAGAGCGTTGAGATCTAGAGGTTCAAGGATTATTTATCGAAGATTACCATGCCAGGCATTCTTGTGTTCTTCAGTTGACAGGAAATGCTTAGTGAAATGATATTTCTCAGATTTGCACTAATTCATTTTCAGCATTCTTTTTGACATCTAGACCTAGAAAATACTCCTCAATGTTCATATTGACTGGTAATGCCGATGGAAATGACTTTTTTTTTAGATATTCGCAGTTTTTTTTCTCGGCCACCCCCTCAACCCTCCGGTTCGGCGCCTTCTAGGAAAGGATTTTTTTGTGAAAAACATATGTGTTTTTTACACTCAGACGTAGAAAATAGTTCTATGATTACAAATTGACTTGGAATGATTAGTGCAATAACCGTTTTATAAATTTTCACTCGTTTTCTGCTCTGACATGTCCCCATTTTTCTCCTCTCCAAGGTAGTTTTCACCGAAGTTGGAGCCCCGGCCTACGATGGTACACCAACCGCAACCAAGCAGTACTTTCAAAAAAGGCCCTAATGATCTCAACATTAGTGATCTTCGCATAAAATAATTTCTGTAAACAAAATACGGGCGAAAGAAAAGCCGATTCTCTACGCGGGAATGGTGCGCAGTATCAGTAATCATATTTCTGTGATATATTAAATAGTGTTATTCGATCTGAACACTCTCAGGACTAAGGATTGTTTCTCGAGTAATGGGAAAAAGAAAAAATTCGCCATTATTTGCTTGTAAAAACGCGATCTGTACTCATAATTGCGGTTTTCGACCTTGCTGCATTCGGAGGGTCAGATACTGTGCTTATCTGGGCCAAATTCCGGTCCGCAATTGCGTCTCGACACGCTTTGCGGCCGCACGCTCCCGAGTCAGAAGAGCTTCCTGCGCCGCAGCCGTCGATCTAGCATACTCTAGGTAGGTTTCGGGAACTGGAAACTAAGTCAAATTGAAGAAAATTGTATAAAAATGCCACATCGAATCGGCTTTGGCGTTGGAAACCCGACTGACTCGAGTGCGTGCGGCCGCAAAGCGTGTCGAGACGCAATTGCGGACCGGAATTTGACCCAGATAAGCACAGTATATTGTAGTGGTGAAACTGCCAGTGGACCACGAAGTTTATAGTCGACTCTCGAATAGGTTTATACATTGACCATAAGTAGGTTTAGAAATTCCTTCATGCGGTGGAGAAATCGATTTTCGAAAACAGTGTCCCACAGGTGGGACACGTGGTCCGAAGTCGTAGTCAACGCGTGTCCCACCGGTGGGACACGCGGTCGTGAATGGGTTAAGGCTCATTCCTATCTACAACGGCTGATTCAACCTTGAGTATATCCATTGATCTTTGCCACACTTGAAGGAAATGATGCTGGCACTACCGGCTATCCCATGCCCACCCTAGGCGGCCTCGTATCTGGCACGAGTTTGCGAGGGCCGTTCAGCATAGGCCTCGGTCAGTAGTGAGTGTGAGTCTCCAAAAACATTTCTTGACACAGAATTACTCTATACTTGAACGACAATTGATTTTCACCCGGTTTCGTGACTGTAGAGATGTGAATTAGCCGTGATAATCTGTTTCCCTGGTTTCGAAAGACGAATTATGACTTTCCTCGTACAAAAAGTTGAATCCACATATTCGAAGAATGAAGTTTTCCTTGAAATATTCTTGAGTTGTTGAAATTCACACTGTTTAGAGGAATGACCAGGGTTAAAAGGAATTCACATATCAGAGTATTCATCTTTTGATGATCACCCTGTAAATGGTGATTTCTTTTCTTCCAAAAAACAACTATTTTAGGATTTTCTGAAAAATTTTCTTCTTCCTAAAATATTGTGGTGAACATTTTACGAGAGGGTTCAAATTATTAACTTTATTGGAAAATGGTTTTCGAGAACTGCCGGCTATGCATTCTGTGACCGAGGTGTACCGTCCTAGTAGTCAACAGTGCCTATTTTTCACGATTTTCAGCCACAATTTCAGCACAATCCGTCCATCCGTCACTATTCCAATTTCCTGCAAAAACAAACATCGTGCCTGAGCTGTCTTCTGACGCCGAGGTACTTCAAATCCTCTTACCAGATCCGTCCAGAATTTTCGCTCACGTCCAGGTGGCCGTTTCCAAACAGAATTTGGAAGCATTCTTAGAGACGATCCGGCGTTCTTCTTGGTATCAATAGCTTTTCTATGGATAAACTTGTTAGTGGATATTTTTTCATGGTCCACGATCTGGACTTTTCCTTTACATTCCTGGAGATCTCTATTGGCGAGACATATTAACATATATGCCCGGTTTCAGGCTCTCTGACAGTCTCGAACACGAGTAGCATAGTGGCAACATTTGCAGCCACATAAGCAAATGTCATAATCTCAAACGCTGTTGAGAATTGTCCTAGTAACATTCCAATCAAGTTGTTGGCAAGAAGAGCAGAGCCCACGCAGGCGATAATCGTCGGCATCCGCCTGCCTATAGCTACCTTCACAAAAACCGCGTTACCAACAGCGAAAGTAGTATTACATATGCCCAAAAAGTCAAAGTTGGCTTTCCAATGCTTCTCTATAAGGCTTTGGGAGATGGTGACACCTCCTCCTGTCAAGCGTTGTTGAACTGAGTCGATTCCTTTGTAGAAGTCTTCGTTATGGACTTCTCGCGTCCAGAAATGTCCGGGCAAAAACCTTAACAGCTTCCTCTTCACGCAATCGTACGGTTCCATCTGCGTCTTCGGTGCTGCCCACGTCTCCGATCCGTACATCATGATAGGGCGAATAGCAGATAGGTAGACGCGCAACTTGACTTACTTCGCTATGGGGGTAGACCACAAACACTTGGTTAAAGAATTGAATGCAGATGTGGCTTTCAGACATCCTTGGTAAATATCCGCCCATCGTTCTTCAACAAAGAGCACAAATAATTGAACTCGCACACAAGTTCGAAACGTTGTTCATCAACACAGACTACCGCTGAAGACTTTAGAGAGAACCACATTTGTTTGCATTTGTCGAAATGAAGACGAAGTCCATAGGTTGCGGCATACTACAAAACGAGCTTCACCATCCTTTGCAGGTTTGCATTGTTGCCAGCAAGTAACACATTGTCGTCGGCGTACTCCAGGCCGACAAGGGAGCGTCCCGATGGTGCTAGTACAGGGTTCGGCGTGAAGTGTGATGTACCACAGAGGGGGGGGTCGGACCCGTCGACATCCGGTGAGATGGGGGGTCGAACCTGTTGTCAACTAAAAACCAAAATGGAGCCATACCGTTAGTATAAAAATGACGGCAAAATGAGATCACAATAAGAAGTCAATATAAAACTGGAGATCATACTGAGAGAGCAAAATGAGACAGGAGATCAAAAAAAACTGAATAGTGAGAAACAACTGCGAAAAAAACAAATGAGGCAAGATATGAAATGGAGATGTAAAAATAAGGCAGGAGCGCACAAGAAGAGCTTACAATTCACTGGTGATAAAGCATGCAAGACAATAGACGACAATAGCATGGCCATCGTCAATGACTCTACTCAGAAGGTTGGAGCTCCCCACCCGCGAAGCGAAAATCCGGTGGCGAGCAACCCTTTTCGCGGGCAGCGAGCGAAATTATAGCGGGTGGCGAGCACTCGACGGCGGGGGCTCGCCGCCCGCCACCACTAATTCGGCGGCGCGCTCGCCACATCACACTCACCCGCTCGCCTTCTCCTGGTCTCTGACAAAATGGTAGCGGGTGACGCGCACTCTTGCGTGATAACTTAACACTAGCTCACACCCCGATCATTAAATTCTCATAACCCATCGAATCTATGCCCCACCTCTATCCCTTACCTTTCAGTAATAGATTTATGATCTTCAATTGGTTAAAATGCATTTATTATTATATTATATTCCGACAATCAATATAAATTCACTCAGCATTTAATATCACAGGCGGGCGTTCAATCAATACAATGTTCGAAATCATGGTTTCATATGCCGAATTCATATCAATCTCATTGGTCACAAATATATTAATATATATCATGGCATGTAGTAAACGAAGAACGATCCCATGTACAGTAAGCATTTGGCTCTATCCCAGACAGGAGGCACTCGAGATTAATCTATAAAAAGGAAGCAAAGGGATATACCTGATATCGGTATCAATCAGTTATTATGGAAACGAAAAAAAAACTTGAATAATCATTGGTTCATTTTCGCTCGAGGCCTGAGTGCCCCCCGCCTAGGATAAAACCAAGTATTTTCCGACCTTGTTTTAATTATCAATATGTAAATATTCTAATTCTACTCATCCCAATATCATTATCGCATTAAGTTGTAATATTTTTTGTAAATAACATCACTGTAATGAACTATTTCATGGGAAGCAATACGCAACATGGCAATTTAATTATACAGGAAATGAAAAAATATTTACAGAATCCACTAGCATCATTGCCTCACTGCTCTGCCAATATACGCGACATTAGCTCCTCTACTCCACCACATTGACTGCTCTTCGGTGTGCCATGTCACTGAAAAAAAATTGATTTCTGTGGAATTAAGTAGTGCAAATAAGTAATAGCAGCGCATTTACATTAACAATTTCCAATGGATTGGTATCCATTGGAAATTGTTCGATCCTCGTGGAATTTGTAGGCTGCGAATATCTCTCCTGAAATGATGCTGTATTACTGGTTTAGCGAACTAATTGAAAAAATACATAAAAAGTGCACTTTCTAGGGACTGCTTCACCCGCGCCACGATGATTCTTGAGGACAACGTTTTCGCTGTTGTAGGGGAACCGACATGGACATTTTAGCCGTTCAGAAAAAATCCTCTTTCAAAACAAAATGACAAATGAACCTGAGATTCGTAATCAGCACCCAAAAATAGGGCGAACTTTGAAACAGTTTTTCTGGACGTCCTAAATTTCCCCTCGGATACCCCTTTTCCTTTCGCAAATATGAATATGCCCCCTCTATGAATATGGAAATCTCTGAGGCATTTTGCAATTTTTTTTTGAAAAATTATCTACAGAACTCTGCGGATTATGGTTTTCTAAAACATCGTGGTGCATTGAAAAGAAGCTCTGTGTAAAAAACGTGAAAATTGGCCTTCTTCAAAATGACTCACGATTCAGTCGAGAGCTGACTTCCATTGTCTTCGTCCATTCCTCAGACGCTCCAAATACACAGCTCTTCTACGAACTCTATAAACCAGCATCTCTGAAAAACTCGAAACGTTTAGAGCTTCAAGGAAAACTTCTAAATCAGCTGCTTCTTGTCGTCTAATATAAGTCCGGGGAAGGGAATCGCAAACAATTAAAAATAGCATCTCACCCCCATAAGCACGAGCTCCCATATCGTGCATTGTGCGGACCGGTTCGTGAGTGGAAGCATGCGTACCAACGGAAAACTTTTTCACCTGGAAAAAATTATTTAGCGAGCGAAACAAAATTAATTATGATGTTACACACATAATTTGAAGACCGTTCAAAAACTCAAGTACTCGCCCGTACCATACGATGAATTTACATTTGTTGACTTTCATCAAATGCGTTCAACGTTTTTTAGCTCACGAGTCATTCGAAATTCAGGAACAAGCAATAAACATTTTTATTTTATTTTTCCTTTAAAAAAAGATTTAATTTAAAGTGTTCATTTGTGTCAGTTGCAAATATCTAAATGGAGAATATTTGAATAGCGAAAATAGGGATAGGGAAGTACTCACGTGGAGTAGCTGGAGTTGACAGAAATTTTCAAAAAAAACATTTGTTTTTTTTTGAGCAAATTTTTTTGAGCGTCATCACATATGATCTGAGTCGACGTGAGGATGGTGATAATGGAGGCGTGATTGTCCTAGGGCGAGTCATTAACACCTATCTGGTACTCTTGGGTACACCTAAGGCATTAAATAATTATGTGCTGCCTCACCGAATGACAACGAGGCCGCAAAAACGGTCTGGCTAACGTGTCACAGCTATCACGTTGAACAGTAGGTAATTTATATTATATGATCAGCAGGGCATACTGAATACTGGCCGAAATGTGAAATTCTATCGAGGAATTTGTTGAAGTCAATTTCCATCTGAACAAAAAAAAGTTCAGTTGCCTAGATGGTACAAATTCAGATTGTCGGCGTTTTGCCAGAAGTTCAAATAGCTTTGAAACTTTACCGTCGTTCTAGATAACGAAAGCAATAAAAGCAGATGTATAAAAAACAAGACAATTCGAAGCAGAGGTGTAGAGAGAAATTGAAGTCGATGTAAGAGACGCCAACCGTGATGTTTGAAAACAAAGCGGTCGACTGGCTCGCAAAGAGCTCGCGACCCGCTATACCATTTCTACTCGCGCTCGCGACCAGCTGTACCCATAGCAGGTGACGAGCGGAGGCGAGGAGGCAGCGGGCGGCAAGCACTCCAAAATGGGGGGTTAGCGGGTGGCGAGCAAGACCCGAAATGCGCGCGGGTCGCGAGCTCCGAGTTCCCGAGTAGCATGGAGAAGGAGTCGTGGCCAGGTAAAATGTGTCGCCAAAGCGCTCCTGGATAGGTCAGAAGTAGTGGTGTTGAGTGTTCGCTGTCATCGAGGTCGTTCATTACAAGCGGACTATCCTGTCAACGAAATAACACAGATGTTCTGGAATTTCGTAATCTAAGATGCATTTTTGACTGGTTCGATTCCGCTAAAGGTAAAAAATTTCGCAATTCTGAGAAAGAATGGATTGTTGACTGTTTGAGAAGAGGACTGTTCACTGCTATATCTCTTGCAATTTACTCCACGAAACTGACTCGTGTCCAAGAAGCGATATAGAAGCATAGGATTTTTATGCCCTGAGGGCACATATGTGCGGTTGCGGGCGCGGAACCTACATTCTGAATACGAGTCTCCGCATGTGACAACGCACCCAAAATTTCATCAACTAGCTTCAAGCCTAAGAGCGCTACATAAGATGAGCGGGCCTTCTTTCATGCCCTGAGGGTACATAGGTGTAGTTTCGGAAAAGAAAACCGCGTATAATAATTGGCTATCCGGATGTGAAAACGCACCCAAAATTTCATGGACGCAGCTTTAAACCGAACAGCGCTACATAGGCTGGGATCCATGAAAAAATCGATAGCTGGGAAATATTTACAAGTACTTAACGAAATCTGAATTAGGTAGTTTCGCGTTGCTACAACGTGAGGAAAATCTACTCGCGGACCCAAGTAATCAACTTTATTCTTTTACAAGGCTAAAAACGGTCTTTCAAGACCAATTTTTAGGTGTGTCACACCTAATTTGTATGGATTTAAGTGTGATACAATCGATTGTATCACGCCAAAAAATGGGTCGTCAGAGACCGTTTTCAACAGGTTAAAAGAATGAAATTGATTACTTCGGTCTGTGAGTAGGTTTTCACGTTGTAGCAACGCGAAACTTCCTAATTCGAATTTCGTTAAATACTTGTAAATATTACACAGCTATCGATCTTTTCATGGACCCCATCCTATGTAGCGCTGTTCGGCTTAGAGCTTCGTCCATGAAATTTGAGGTGCGTTTGCACATCTGAACAGCCAATTACTAAGTGTGGGTTTCATGCCCGAAACCGCACCTACGTGCCCTCAGGGCACTAATCAATGTTCAGCCGTTGAACAAACGTTTGGTGTCATTGTCGCAGAAGAGTTGCTTTTGTCTGCTTTCGCGGAAAACATTTATTCATCGCATTATTAGGATTGATTGATACAATCGATGCACCAATGTAGTCTTGACCTTGAAATTCGCTCACTATGAAAAATTGCGAAGTGAGGATCTCTCCCCCCTCCCATCATCGCCATCACTTTTTCTCAGGAGGGGGGGGGCTGACCAAGTCGCTTGACATAGGTGGGGGGTCGGACCAGTGTTGGGTTGTATCGCACCTCGCGCCGTAGCCTGTACTAGTATCACGTCCGCAGGAAACTGTTCTGCAACTCTACGCATGATGTCAGGAAACTGTTCTGCAACTACATATATGAACATACTTTTTAGGGACTCCATCTGCAAGCAGAGAGTTGACAATCGATCACGATGTGGAGAGTCGAGTGCTCCTTCAAATTTCAAAAAAAAATACCGGGTTGTTCAATAAGTTTTTTTGGTTTGATAAGAAAAACACAATTTTATGGTTTAAAATACGCTTTCTTATTCGGTATAATCTCCCTGGACATTAATACTTGCTCCATCGATCCTCCATTCTGTGGATCCCATCCCTGAAGTGGGAATCCGGAAGGTCTGCAAAATACGCTTCAACAGCCGTTATGACCTCTTCATTTGATGAAAACCGTTTGCCACGCATAAATTTTTTGAGTTCTGGAAACAAATTGAAGCCGCTGGGGGCCAAATCTGGTGAATACGGTGAATACTCCAACAATTCGAACGTAAATTCATGGATTTTAGACATTGTCCAAATGCTCTTGTGACACGGTGCATTGTCCTGATGAAGAAGATTTTTTCTTCTTTAAACCGGATTTTTTTCCGATTTTTTACCTTCAACTGGCTCAAAAGGTTGCAGTAATATCCAGAATAAATTGTTTCACCAGTTTGCAAGTAATCCACTAACAAAAACCCTTTCTGATGCCATGACCTTCTTGGTCGATTTCCGGACACGATTTTGTCTCGAAGTCGAACAACCAGGTTCACAACACTCTTTATCCTCATGTTTTGATTCAGGATCATGGTGATAGATTCAAGTCTCATCCATAGTGATGATTTGACGCACAAAATCCACTTTATTCTTTTTAAAACGCTCCAAATGTTGCTGAGAAAGTCGCATTCGAATGTGTTTTTGTTCCATTGTTAGCGAGTGAGGCACCCATTGTGCACACAGCTTTCTAAAACCCAAAATTTCACTTAAAATATGGATCACACTGCCTAATGAGATGTGTAGAGCCTCCACTAAGTCTCTCTCAGTCAATCGACGATCTTCCAAAACCATATTCTGTATTTTGGCTATGATTTCTGGTGTTGATGCGCTTTTTGGACGTCCTTCACGTGGATCGTCTTCAAGGGTTGTACGACCACGTTCAAATTCAGCAACCCATCTTTCTACTGTTCTAATTGTAGACAAACAATCAATGTACACTTTTAACATTTGTTCGCGATTTTCTTCTGGTGCTACCCCTTCTAAAAATAAGAATTTTATCACTGCACGATATTAAATTTTTCTGTTGCTGTGACACGGCGACACGAAATGGCTTGTAAACAAAGAATAAACTGACAGATTGAAATGAAACTTTACATATGTTCATATGAAGAGTGTACCAACAAAACAAAAAATTTCGGGCTAGTAGCAACGCCCCCTCTTATCGAACGACAAAACTTATTGAGCAAGCTGGTACAAGTGGTGTTGGTTGTGAATACCGCTGCCACAATTCAACTTATTGCACGAATGGTGCTGGTCGTTGCAGGAATATCAGATTTACGAAGTATGTATTAAGAGGGAAAATGAGAGAAATAGAAAATACATACCACGGCTAAGAAAGTAATTACCAGCTGTTCCATATCGACTAATGGCAAACTTGAGATTCTGAGCTAGATAAAGGCGGTTACAGATATTATACCATCACAGACTTGATATATCACGTTGACTATCTTTTACGCAACAGTTACTGTTGTTTCGGAGAACTTGTGCTTCAACAGATGAAAGGAGTTTCTCAGGGAGGTAACTTCAGCCCATTGTTAGCCGATATAACAGTTTCCATGTTGGAGTATAGGTACTCTATTAGCGCGAAAATTGAAAATAACGTACTTTTCAAACCTTTTAGATATATGGATGACTTGCATATAATCCATAATAAAGATGAAACATTTGTGGACAGTCAAATTTCACTAATATACAAGAATGTATTGGAGCTCAAAAAGACGCACAATAATCCCAATAAAAGCAGTTACTTAGACATTAGTATAGAAATAATTAATAATAGAATACACACAAAATTGTATAATAAGACAGATCATTTTAATATCAGAGTTAAAAGATTTCCTCAAGCTCATTCTGATATCTCTATAGAAGTCAAAGCATCCACAATTTACACGGAGACCTTGAGATTAGCTAATATCTTTTCAAATTTAGATTCCTTCACGGAAAAACTCAAAGAAATGAAAACAGTTTTAATTGGAAACCAATATACACCAGAATTCGTAAAAGTAAATATAATAAAATGCATCTATAAACAAAAAATGATAGCATTTATGTTTAACCTAAGAGATGATAAGAAAAGTATAACACAACTGGTAAAAAGCATAACATGCTAAGTCTTCACTGTTGATAAGTCGGTGTTCGATACTGTCCAAAATAAGGACTGTGATCATATGGACTTTATTCTGATATTGATAGTATACTATAGCTTCTTGCCCTAATACCTCTTTCTAACGTTTCTAACACTACTTCACTCTGCTCGGCTCATGCTTTCATATTCATCCTTCTTTTTCATCGACAGTTCTGTTCCTCACTGAGGAGCCCCGGCAGAGCTGTTTGATAAAGTTCGTCTGAGGCCAGGGGCGAAACGAACTTTGTCAACTTCTCTTTCTTACCTTTCCTCTTTTGATTAACCTACCATGAATTATCTGAAGATGGGGTCTAATGTAATTATAAAGTTGGCGATCATGTAATTGTCCATACTTGATGTATATTCCTATACATATGAACTTTATATACGTATTAGTATAATTTATCGGTAGCGAACCATCCATCCATGGCTCGGTTCCACGCTGACAAGGGCAGTGTTTATGGCGGTAAACGAATCCGCCAAAACGACTTGTATTGCTAGTATCTTTCAAGCCTTCATAGTAAAACTGCGCAGTATTCCGCTCCGAGCTGCATTTCCCAAGAAGTCACAAGCTCAAAAAGGTCGTCTTTGTGCTTTTTGCACCTTCAAAAATACGTATCAGTCTTTAGAAAATCCTGACTTCATTACTGAGTTTAGGGCCCCTGAGCAAAGTTTAGGTGAAGGCACATTCTCCAAACTTTGTTCAAACTTTTGGAATTTGACGGATTTTAGGTTGGGTGTTTATATACGCCAACAATTATTTAAAGGGCTCTAGAAGCGTTTTAGAAAAATGTTCCAGATTTGTCTTAAAATCCTGCCAGAAGGTAATTTGGGGCGCTGATCCCGGATCTGGGGTTTATCTGTCGGTTCCCCAAAGTTTTCGACTTAATTCGTTCAAAGCCTCCAATCGGTGAAATTTTGAGGGCAAAATGTGACTTTTGACGATTTCCGGGGGCGGCATGCATGAACGCAGCGAACGGTGTCAGGGAGCCGCTCCGCGTGCCATGCGCGCAGCGTCGAGCAACGGGGCGGCCCCGAATTTCGTGGCGTGTATTGTTGTGCCTGATTTTCGGGGCCGCCCCGGTGCTCGGCGCTGCGCGCATGGCACGTGGGGCGGCTCCCTGACACCGTTCGCTGCGGTCATGCATGCCGCCCCGGAACGCTATGATAGAAGGGACTCAAAATGTTTCTCCATTGGTTATTTAGGTTGTTTGGTTTTGCTCCCCTGAACGAAACTCACAATTTCGGCAAACGGACTCAAGATTCGTGTTCATCACCCCAGATTACCCCACCCTTGGTGCACTTGTCTTTCCTCGAAGTTCGAAAAACGCTTATAACTTCTCGGAACCTGCAGCAGGGGGAGGTTTTACTATTGACCCACAAGAAATACTAACACTACTAATCGCTTCCGCAGAAGCGTTTACCACTACAAACACTTCCCTTGTGAGTGAAAATGCGCAACCGTTGCCGTGGACTGTGCGTCGTCTGCCGATCGACTTCCGTTCTTAAAAGCATTGTTTGCGCTCAAAACCGATCTCCATTTTCAGTCCCAATTTCATGACTGAGCTCGGTACACCACACCGGTGAGCTTTGGGACTTCAAAAACGTAGGGTTATAAGGTTGGAAGGGGTTAAAGATGAGGATCCGCCATCAGTTCTCACCAGTCATCTAGCACTTTTTCATAAAAAGTTGATGCGATCGTCAAACAACATCAAAAACAGTTGCGGCACAATCTCCACATGCAGAAAAACTTCGAAAGTGACCCGAAGAAAAAGCTCAAAAACGATTTTGGCGCGAAATTCACAATCATATTAACAATGTGTTCCAACTCATTTTTCTTCGCAGGTGAAGGTTTTTCATGGGCCCCTTCGACATTTTCGAGAGGCCAAGCTACACAAAAACATGAGAAAATGATATACGGTTTTCTGCGCGTACGACGCCTTTAACTTTTTTTGGAATGCCGCAAAGGACTCCCACTTAGTTTGCTTTCAGATTTTTTTGTGTGAAGTCAAAGTAGATCAGTAGTTGACAACTAAATACATTTTTTTTCTATCTAAAATGTTGCGTGCTCATGTAAACACATGCATATGGGCGATTTTATTCCAAAGACGTTTTTTTAACCGGAATGAATGAAGGGGTTTCGAAAATATCAATCGTTGCTTCAGTTTTTAACGCATAAAAATTTCTCTGAAAATTTTGTTTCCCGAACCACAGTGGTAAGTCAAGGCAATGATAGCACCAGGAGCAAAGCTTACCATCGGGGGAAAACTTGAGAGCAAGCGCGGATTCTGACGTTTTCCGGAATTCTGCGCTAGATGCGGCTCAATTTGTTTCTTTGGGGGTTTTTATGAGTGCTCAACACGAATTTTGAGGTCGGTTTTGACAGCTTACGGTAGAATACGATGCGTATATGAGTTAAAAGGTCAGCTTTTGGCATAAGTTTGGCCAAAGTCTCAGACTTGACTTAAAATTCCTATGCGGGATTATACGAGGTGCTCAACACAAATTTGATGTCCATTTGCCGATTTTCGAACCATAAATGTAAGTTTTGTCCCTTACATGGCATGACATATGCCTACCGTAACATACATACATAATTTCGACAAGCATACCACAGATTCGTGTTTAGCACACTTTTCGACGAGCTTGAAAAGCGCTATCTTTCTTAACTTTCACATTACAGACACGTCATAAGGGTGGGGTTGACTTGGATATGTTTTCTTGCGATTTCAGTTGTCATCTATCCATCCGATTATGTTTGCAATCAAAGCACAGCAAAGCTCCATAAGTTAGCCATCATGCGGCGTTGGTACTACATACTAGAGTATATCAAACGAATAAAAATTTTCGAATATTCGAATAAACGAATAATTCGGAAAATTGACTCCTTCGAATATTCGAATAAACAAATTATTCGAAAAATTCACTTCTGCGAATATTCGAATAAATGAATTATTCGAAAAATTGACTCCTCCGAATATTCGAATAAACGAATTATTCGAAAAACGACTTCTCCGAATATTCGAATAAACGAATTATTCGGAAAATAGACTTCTCCGAATATTCGAATAAACGAATTATTCAAAATTTGACCCTTCGGAATAATCGAATTATTCGAATGATTCGAATACGAATAAATCGAATATTCGGCCAAAATGGCGAGTATTCGAATAAGAAGTAAGGACCGAGTGCGCATAATCAAACCACCGTTCGCGGCACTTCCAACTTTCTTGACCTTTTTTTGTATAGTATTATATAGATCAAAGCTATGCCAATGCGCTTCCACGAAAAAGACGTTCCACATTATATCATAAGAGTATTCAAATTAACATGGTTCTAGTAGTTGTCTATGAGTAGTTGTTAAACGATACGATCAAATTCTCTGGATTGTCTAAACAATATCTACCAACAATATCCGAATTTCCTATCAGTTTAAGGTGCTATCTGAGCGGGGGGGCACTGTTGTATCGCACATGACCACGCCCATTTTTCCGTGCCGCAATCACTCCTGATTTGTGCGGGGGAGGGAAAACCCGGTTAGGTGCTCAAATTTAGTGCGGCACGATAAAATGGGCGGGGCCAAGCGCACCCAGACATAGTGGCCCCCACCGCTAAGATAGCACCCAGTTTGGTTGGAGACATTTCACCTCTGCAAAAATATAAGGTGAATGTTCAATAAGAACTGGCTCAAAGCTGCAGCGATTGACCTCAATTCATGGCAATTAAAGGTAGTGTTCATGATGATTTTCGTCCCCGAGTTTTTGACATAAAACAATGCGTTGGCCTCCAGATGTTTCCAGAATTACGAAGAAATGACGAGAAACGCACTAAAACGTCTTATTTCAGTGACATTATTCTCTGGCCTGGACTAGTTGTCCGATTGGATGAACATGTTCACGGTGGTTTTCGCCGGTAAAAAAATGGGGCTAATAAAAAATTCAAGAATATTTCAAGCAAAACTGTATTAGTTAGGGTGTGAAGGAAAGAAAGGAGCAACAAAAAGCGGAGAATCTCAAAGGACGGGCCCACAAAAGATTTCATTGTCACAACAGTCAGTTCCTGTGAGAGTAAAGAGTTGGGGTGAGAGTAAAGGATTTCGTGCCATTCTGGTGCGTTTTTCTCGATTTCTTCGTCATTTCAGTTCTACCCGGGGACCAAAGAAACGATTTGGCTATTAATCTCAGAATCGAAGATTATCGTGAACACCGTCTTTAAAGGCAGCATACACGCTCGCAAGCATAGTCGAGATAATAGCATAGATAGGTCCGCACGGTCCGTACTATGTCGTCAACGACGTTTGAAGCGCTGAACACTGTCCAGGATGACAATATTTGACAATGTTTGAACAATCTTGCCTTCCACGCCCGTATTTTCACACCCCTTCGAGTAACAGAATGAGAATCGATACTTGAGAAAACATGTGATAACTTAGAATGATAGCACTATAAAAAGGGAGTGCAGTATAGAAAAAACTCGATTTACCTCAATATAACATGTTTGTGCACTGATAAAATCCCCCATTTCAAGAGGTCAGCCTAAGCAGAGCGGCATTCTCGAAAGTGGACGAGAGTCAATAGGTATGCAGACATGTTATACTCAAGTAAACCAAGCTATTTCTCTCGTGCACTCCCATTTGATAGTGCTATCACTCTCAATTATCACACGTTTTCACAAGTATCGATTCTCATTCTGTTACTCGAAGGGGTGTGAAAATACGGGCGTGGAAGGCAAGATTGCTCAAACATTGTCACATATTGTCATCCTGGACAGTTTTCGGCGCTTCAAACGTCGTTGACGACATAGTACGGGCCGCGCGGACCTATCTATGCTGTTATCTCGACTATGCTTGCGAGCGTGTATGCTGCCTTTAAGTATTACGTAATACTCAAGCAGCATAAGGTAGCCGTTTCTGGAACATCGCTCGAATCTGTTTGGGACATACTCCATCAGATGAAAAACAGTATCTGTTACGTCTGCCCACAAATTCGGGGGCGGCGGCCAGGTGGGACGCCGTGCGCGGCTGGGAGCTTGCGTTGCGTGTTGCGGCGTACCAGCAAGCGTTTATTGAGTCATTTCTCTTCAACGAGATGTTTGGAAACACTCATATGATAGGTTCAGTGCAAGAAGTTGACATAAATGAGGTTCATAGAATCGAGGGTCTATCGGTAACTTAAAAATGATTTCTTTTGCGCATGATTTCTGTGAATGTGGTAAGTCCTAATAGAGGCCACTTAGAATGCCAAATTTATTCGACGTCCTAGCATTAGGTTTCTGACTATCTCATGTTTTATATTGGAGTATTCCGATTATATTCGGACTTTCTACCAGTTTGATCGGGGACATTTCACCTCTGGACCGCAAAAATGGACATGTGCCGAAGACTGCTTCTTATTTATCTGAAATTATTCGTTTATTCGGCCGAATATTCGAATATTGGGCCGTTCGAATATTCGAATAAACGAATTATTCGAAAAATTGATTTTTCCGAATATTCGATTAAACGAATTATTCGGAAAATTGACTTCTCCGAATATTCGAATAAACGAATTATTCGAAAAATTGACTTTTCCGAATATTCGAATAAACGAATTATTCGAAAATTGGGCTTTTCCGAATAATCGAATTATTCGAATATTCGATTATTCGTTTATTCGGCCGAATATTCGTTTTCCGAATATTCGTTGACATAGTCTACTACATACACTCACTAAGCCGGCTCGCTCGCGGAGAGGCGTGAGACCTTTGTATGTAGAAAGAAAGCTCTTGATTTTGTCAATGTATAAATTCCTTGGATTTCCGTGGAAGTTCGGTTTTGGTTACGTCAAAGTTGTATGTTAGGGCTGGACTGTATCTTCCCACGCATTTCGAGACATTTCTATGTGGTGAGATGAACGTCTCGATAACACAGTGTTGCCTCGATACGAGCTTGGAATTGGCGTGAGCATCTCTTCTCGCATCTCAGTATTTTGACATTAGGTCGATTGATCTCTCCACAAGAATATAGGCTTTCTTCCCTGTCTCAAATCACGAACACATACTTTTAACACACAGATTTCCTATCTATATATAATGCAGCAAAAGTCATCTCTCTTTAAATTCTGAGCTGTAATCCTATAGCTACTGCCATTTTCGGAACCAATGACCACCGTTTCTGAGAATTCTAGAGTAGTCTTTCGCTTCCAATGATACTAAACAATAGCCGTGAATAACAGTCATCAGCGCAAGATTCCCATTGTTCAAATCGTGGAGACGTTGTGGTCTCCACATCATTCAATACCGCTTCTATACACCACTTGAATTTTCTGTGCACTGTTACCGTTAATTCACGCCGAAGACGCCCCATGTCGTGTCGTGAGTTTTTGTCGTGAGTTCTGAAGTTAATCCCGTTCTCCTTCTGCAGAGACTGTTGCGTACTCTCCGTAAAACTCTGGGTCGAATGGTTTGTGGATTCTTACATTTACTTGCTCCAGCCAGGGAGAGCTCACTTTCATGGTTACCTCCATCAGGAGCTCTCGCCCCTATTATAAAAACGAGAGACGCTGATATCTACTGGACATTTTTTTGGGGGGGGGGAGGTTGACTGCATACTTACTATCCGCATCACTCCTTATCGGATATCCCACCGGATAATCCGATATCTGGAATGTTGAAAAAACGCATTATCTGTATCGAACCAATATCCAGAAAACTTAAAATCGGCATTATCTCAATCGAACCATCATCCGAAGGGTCAATAATTCGAATAAAATCGGATAGCTTCAGACTAAAATCGTATAGTTTTTGGATGAAATCGAATAATATTCGGATAAAATCGCACTTAACCACGCCCATTTTTCCGTGTCGCGTTCTATTCAGTACTCTGCCAACGCGTAGCTAGATGCCTCCGAGGGCCAGGGCTGGGCACACGTCCCGGCTTGGCGAATCTGAATATGCACCCCCCTTAGCTCGGTAATTTTTAGGCACCCCCTTATGGGAAATCGAAATTGGCTGTTTTCCGAATAGTTGGACAGCCATGATCTTGACCTCCTGATTTTGATGAACAAGAATATAAAAAAAGCACACTGAATATTCTCTGAATAGAGAATATTCCGAAAATGGCAACAAAAAAGGTAGTGTAATTTCTGAACTTCAAAACAACCCCATGAGGAAAATTTGTTATTAAGACGGTAAGTTATGACAAAAGATAAAACATTTTCCAATACAAAACAATTGAACAATTACCAACAACAGAACTACTACTATTGCAATAATTAATGTTTCCTGTCGAATGTTTTCACAAACCTATAAAGGATTAGTTAATCTGTGTTTGATTGTTCTGATGTGGAAATCAGAACTATTTTGTGTTGTGGAACAATGTTAGGATTCATGTGATTCTTAGGAAGTAGAAAACCCGAGTTTCACCCTCCTAGAATGCCGCAATCCCTTACAAATCGGCTTGCCGTGCGACACGGTGTTTGTACGCAGCTACACAGCGCACACGGGAATGGACGCGCACACAATATTAATAAAAAATGTATTTTATTACAGAACGGGGAGGAGAAAAGGATTGAAACTGAAGGAAATGGAAGATGGTAGAGGTAGTCTATTCTGGATGTACCCATTTAAGAAATTTAATGTAAATAAACAAAGTTAGAGCTGGTGTAAATATTTAGCCGTGACAAGGTTAATTCAAACGAACCTAGTTGATCAAAACTAGCATTAAACA
Organism: Aplectana chamaeleonis; assembly: GCA_029168955.1. NCBI lineage: Eukaryota > Metazoa > Nematoda > Chromadorea > Rhabditida > Cosmocercidae > Aplectana > Aplectana chamaeleonis. The sequence goes on from JAPDOI010000073.1 coordinate 1,256,871, forward strand.
GAGAGCAAAGGATGTTGTTAGAAAGAGGAGGATCTGGCAAACATTTTAGTTTCAATAGGACTGATTTTTAATGTGATTTAAGGACCTTAAATCTCGTCCCGGTTTTACCCCGAAAACCGGGACAAAACCGGGACGAGGTTTAAGGTCCTTATATCACATCAAATATCAAACTTATTGAAACCAAGGTGTTTGCCAGATTCTCCTCTTTCTTTCAATGCTCTTACTTTTTATGTTCAATGCTGTTTTCATTCAACTAGGTTCATTTGAATGAACCTTGTCGAATCCAAAAAACACACCCCGCTCCAACTTAGTTTATTTACATTAGATTTCTATAATGCTTACATTTAAAGTATCGTACCTCTGCCTTCTTCCATTTACTCCAGTTTCAGCCCTTTTCTCCTTCCCGTTCTGTAATGAATTACATTTTTAAATTAATATTGTGTGCGCGTCCACTCCAGTGTGCACTGTGTTGCTGCGGACAAGCACCAGATCGCACGTCGAGCCGAATTTCAAGGGATTGCGGCACTCCAGATGGCTAAAGCTCGGGTTTTTATAGTTCCAAAGTGCATTGTGATTTTCAAAAATTCAGTGCACTTGTGCTCTGCAGGGTACTGATAGCAGTTTTTTTTTTACCATGATGAGAGACATGGTACTTCTCAAGGAGGAGGACACGATCATTAACTTCTCTCACAAGACCTTGCAAAGACCTCAAATTTCACAATCGGATCTCTTTATAAGTCACATTCTCATGAGCTAAAATTAGTTGGCTAGTCGTGATACTAAATGTGCTACCTGTAATTTCAATCTGTACTAATACAACAGTTCGCTGATTCTTTTTTGAACGTGAACGATAGCGCTTCTGAGCGCTCTCTTTGTATCTTTGCCTCGAATCGGTTACCACCCGTGTAATAAATGAACGTTGCACCAGAGAAACATGACATCACACCAATCCTTATTTGCTACTAGATAACGGAGTAGTGCTCATTTCTTTATCAAAGTATCAAACAAATTATAGATAATACTTAATTCGTAGAGTTATTAAAAAAAAACCTCGACAGCAACTATCAATTTTTGCGAACGCAACCTGCATATAGTTGATCTATCCACGCCAGGGACCGATGCACCATCCCTGCTGCCGATACTAGTGGGCGCGCTGCAGTACGGGTTCGGCGCCCGGCGGAAGGGCAGCGATCGATCGCCGGTCACACGGCTGACCGGTAGCAACAGATTTTCCCCATTCTCATCCCCGTTCTGCTTTCTCTTTTCATCTCTCAATCTATTTTTTACTTTTTTCTTCTCCACTATCATCTCATTGTTCCTAACGCTTGCGCGTTTATTTAATATGTGTTTGTCATCTTCTTCTTCTTTGCAGCCGCTGTGTTTGTCATAAAACTTCGTGCTGTAAAAGTTTTTTTTGTCCAAATTCTTTTTCGTTCCAAGCTGTGCTTCCAATTGAATAGATAGAATAGTTAATAGAATAAAGTAGGAAATAGATTGAAAGATGAAAAGAGAAAGCAGAACGGCATGAGAATGGGGAAAATGTATTGCTGACGGTCAGCTGTGTGACCGGAAATCGATCGATGTCCATCCGCCAGGCGCCCGCCCCGTAGCGCACCGCGCCCACCAGTGTCGGCGGCAGGGGTTGTGCATCGGTCCCTGACTTGGATAGATCCACTATATCTATCCATAATCTGAATTCTGTTAATGTTTTTTTTTCGAAAAGCGGAGAAGAAGAGTTGACAAATCAAAAGAAAAGCGTATACTATTTTTTTCCCTGAAACTCGGCAGAACAGGCACTTTGTTTTTATCTGGGTGTTCGGTTTAGGCACCCCCCTTTGCCCTCTCCGCAGCGTCCAATATGCACCCCTCTAAGGTCAACCGGGACGCGTGCCCAGCCCTGCCGAGGGCGCGGCCTGGAACGCCGCCTCATTCCATGTAGCGAGAATTTACGGGTTTTAGCTACGATAGCTAAAACCCGCATATTCTTGTGTCGACGGTACAAGGGTGCAAATCCCACGCGTGTTCTACGTAAAAACGAAGGCCAAAATTGATACATTGATCCCCCTGTCACTAAACCCGTATATTCGCGCTATAATTTTGTAGCGAGAATCTACGGATTTCGCGACAGCCTGTGTTGAAATGCAATCCTAAACCCGCGCTGGCTACGTGGAACGCAGGGATGCCGTTCAAACAGTGATGGTCCAGTTATCTCATTCAGTGATTACTCTACACTCTGTGGCTGGCCGTGGAGGGTGAGCCCGTGTCGCTCTCTGGGGCTCCATGGTGAGGATAATTTTGACCATTGGGATGCGGCAGGCCGTGGGGAAGAAACGGCGACGCTGTGGATCGCAGCTGCGATCGCCTTTCTAGTACGAATCAGGACGGGGTGGTCGATCGACCGAGTGCTGTAACGTGAATAAGCGTAGAATATGCGGGTGCCGTAGAAAGAATTTACGTAGAATATGCGGGCGCTGTAGCTAAAATTTTACCAACTGAGGCTAAATTTTCCGTAATTTGCGTAAAATCTCGGGTCAAAATTAGACTAGATGCCTCCGAAACCCTGGGCATCTCAGGTTTCCGTGTGAGGCATCTAGCTACGCGCTGGCAGAGTACATCAACCCAGGGGTTTCCTCCTCCTTTCGAAATTGTAAGAGTCGGTGCGGCACGGAAAAATGGGCTAGTTATTCAGTGTAGAAGTTTTTTTTGGACTGATGGTTTGCATACTTGTTACTCGCTAGTTGCCCTGAACCAAACCTGTATATGGATAATATCGTGCCTTCCTACGAAGATATAGTCGCACTGAAGATTTGTTAGCATATTTTTGTTAATATGCATATATGAAGTTTGAAGTTTGTATGTGAACATGCTGAAAATGCAATAAAGTACTACTTTTTGTTCAATTTTGGATGTCTTCAGAGGCTTGCCTTGAAAACCTGGTTTATTTGTCGCCGTTTTGCCTCAGCTTTGTTCCAAAAACAATCCGAAATTATCCGACCGGATATCCGTATCCGAATCATTGGGAAATTGCATTATCTGAATCGATCCATTATCCGAAGAATTACTTTCGGATAACAAATATAGTTGAGTGTGGCTCTACCGACCTGACTGGCTCGTAGAGCCAGTAAAGGCAGGAACCCTATATACCTACCATTCGACGAAGAATTTCATGAACATTCTGACAGCAACTTCACCATGGTCTGTCTTCAATGATTCGAAGTTATGAGCATACAAATTGTATTTCTTGAAGTGAATTCGGCTCAAGGATTGGGAACGGTTTTCCCCAGACTGCAATCACTATTCGACGGAAAATTAAACGGGATTACGGGAACAACTATAGGCTATTAAACGGCGAAAATCACATTCTTCCTACGCGTGCTGGTGCGGAGCGGAGGCTAGAGACAGTGAGAGAGCGGAGGGCAGACGGAGGCCCAGGCTCCGCGCGCACCGCTAGCGCCTCGAATGATGTAACGTCGGCATGGATCCGGAAGAGACTCCGTGTTCAGTGTTGAAGGTTGGCGCAAACTCGGTGCCATATGCTATAACATAGGTGCACCGAGTTGGCGTCAACCTCCAATGGTGAACGCAAAGTCTCTTCAGGGTCCATGCTGATGTTACGGTTTCCGTTTTCATTTTAGTCTGACGCATGGACCAGGCAGCAAGCCGTGCGTGGTTGGCGGCCTCACTGGAGAATGGGGTTTCGATTCGCGCAGGGTGATCTACCGTCGTAGCCCCGTCCACTCATCGGACTAAAATGATTGTGCGAACTCTAAATTCCGACGTTTTATAGAGGGTATTACCAGATACCTTTACTCAAAATGAAAGAGTCACGGGCGAAAACTTTGCAAATTTTCAAATGTATTCTGAAGCACTGCAAAAAAATTCATGACTCCAGCAGCTCCAAAGAGTATCTATTACTCAGGCTGATCTTTCCACATATATAGAAGCAGAAAGATTCTCCTTCGATCTAAACGACCCACTAACGCGTGCTAGCAGGAAATTAACCACACATTGATCTAGGATGATCTAGCCTACTCAGATATTCGTGGGGAAGTTCCCGAGGACAATAGACCTGATTTGGTCGTTATCACTCGGGCGAGACGTCTCCCCGGAGGGGGGCGTTCGCCCCTCTTCCCTCGAATCATACACAACGATAAGGCGTTCGAAACAGTCAACTCGGGAGGAGAACAAGGGAAGTTCGCTTAACGGTTGTTCCCATGGCCTCCCCCGAACATGATGAACGCGAAAACAAAGCCGCAGCGTACACGGTGATGCACACGGGCTAGTCGCGAGGTGATCTCGCACTTCACAAGTTGAGGGAGTAGATCTGCCACTCAAGGACTACGTAAGTCATCTCTGTCTGGTTTCCAGAGGAGCTAATAACTTTCTCTGTAACTTTTAGTCAGAGGTGAATATTTATGGACCGATCGCAGTTTTTCAGGAACGGGAGACCGTCGAAAACAACGAGTTCTAGCGAGCTGATTTTTGATCAATGATTGAACAATGGGAAGATGTGCAGTCGGAAGGTCGCGGGAAGACCTGCAGCCGGGAGAACAAGAGAACTCCTCCTGTGGGAACTTCCCCCATTACTCTGCTGTCGAGACGTCCCCTTTGCCTCCCCCGATTCGGGGGAAGTTCCCCAGTTGTTTCGAGGAAACTTCTGCTGTCGTTCTCGGGAACTTCCCCACGAATATCTGAGAACTGCGGACAAATGCGGAGTGATTGTTCCAGCTCGGTCACAACCGCCCTGTTTGGAGAGCAATTGTACCTAGAGCACGGACTTAAAGGCACTGTTCGCGATAAGAATCGCCTCTCTGTATTTGCCCATCTTGAAACCGGTCCCATTCTGATTCCAATGATGCTTCTGGAATCGTACAAGACCTTCTGGGAATGGAGTTATGGTCCCTCAAAAATTTAGCTAGGGAAAGTGGTGGACGAGTTGTCCGAGGCTTGTAACTTCCATCTTTTGCAGCCAATGTATGCGAGCTGACCTGAGTAAAGAGAGAAGTTGAGAATGAAGGGAGGAACGGGGCTTTTGATCGGAAACCATCGCTCAACTCACGATTTCGAGTGTTCCTTTGTTCATGTCGAGGGGCGGAAGGGGGCGGGACTAGCCCACAACGGCGGGGTTTGCCCACTTTTCTAAGCCGTTTTGCGGCTCCTGGGTAGGCTTTCGTCCCGTTTTTTCGACACTGTCCTGCTTCTGAGAGCCACGAGAAGCGTTTGGCAAGAAAAATTCGAGTATAAAGTTTATCGCGAACAGTGCCTTTAAGTTTGGTCGGTGGTGAAGGCCCTGCCTGACCTATGCATTCTCTCCAGCCGTGCGAAATCGCTTCTACCGTCATTCCCATGATTTTGAATCAAAATCCAGGTTGGAAAAATTTTATCATACAGAAAAAAGCTGTGGTGCCCCTATAATTTCGCACCACTCGAAAACGTCGACTTTTGTTTGAAAGTGTTCCATTCCTTTTACTCTCATAGCAAGTAATGGTCTGGAAATGGGTATAGGGGTATTCTGTGGTCATAAAAGCTATGGTGTTGCTGGCAAGAACCAAAATTTCAAAACTAAGTGAACATCCCCAAAAAAAAAGAGTACTTTGTATTTTTGCGTAACACTGTAGTAAAGAAAGCCTTAAAATAAAAATGTATTCATGATACAGGCGAAAAGGGCTGTCCCACAATGTAACACTTGCTGGGCCTTAATTTCGAACAAAAATATCAAATGTGGTTTGTAGGTCGTTATATAGCACTCCCAGCGCTTTTCAGCTGCATTGGGCGCAGTACAAGCATTGTGACCAAGCCTGTAACCGACGTTGCAGTTACGCACATCCATGGCCTTGGAATCCATGGGTAAGGTTCAGAAGCAGCAAACCCATGTGTTAGGGTTCAGATAGGCTGTTGACCCATTCCACATGAGATTTATAGGATTCCTCACTCAATTATTTGCTGTTGATCAATCCTGTTAAAAGCTGCACTTATGTGTTAACAGAACGCTGTACAAGGGCAGTTCCATGCAGTTGCTAGAATTGTGGAATTTTCTTCAAGAGAACTTTCCCAGCAAGAGTCGGCAATGTTGAGTTATCCATTGAACTGGAGGTCCGGCCGATTCTCGCACGTAACCCGGAATGGTTTGTGGGGGTAGATGACCTTGACCAGTTTCGAACTCACAATACCAGAGTTATTCGGGTTGCGAGCGGAGGCGCCGACAGCCAGCTAGCACACTCGTCTTGTGCACCGACAATTTTCGATGTTTTCTGCCAGTTAGGACAGACTACGTAGTTGCTCCAATTTACTCCTTCATTCCTTATTTTTGTATCTGATCATGACATCGACGAAGCTGATTTCCACTCTCACTCTTAGATCCGTCCTGAGTAGTTCCACAACTGTTACGAACATTCACATTTATTCACATTCACAAATTTTTCCCACGGCTTATTCTTCAATCTTTCGAGTGCAAAGTTTTCAACCTCTTCTATCTTTTGGATTTCAAACGTTCCGGTGGATTCGCCTTTGTTGGAATCTGGAAGGATCAAATCGAATTGGGTTCACTGGGTCAGCTGGCGCCTAAACCTCACTGCAATCCCATACCCGGTTTTCTCGCAGATAGTAATTGCGAGAGCCTAGTCGGTTGAAGTACCTTCCTAGAGAACCTCCAACAGTGACAAGCCGACAGCATTGAACGCTAGATGAAAAACAATCTTTGGTCGGAACTCGGTCACACCAATTAATCTGGCCAGATATGTAATGAGGCAAACGTATGTACCTGACCAGCGGAAGCTGTTGAGACAAATTTCAGCTAATTAAGTGCTAAAAATCGATAGACTGAGATCTCGTGATTTGCTAATGACATAGGCAAGGCATCCAAAAGTTTTGAAGGGGATCAGAATTTTTGATAACCTTTTTGTTCCCGATCAGAATGGACTAGTTAGTAGCTGGAACGAAGTTCCAAGTTCGACTTTTCGCCTTACAAGGGAACTATACAAAGCGTATGTCGCAGCGGAAACGAATGGTACGTCAGTATCTCTTGTGCATCTATAGTAAAACTTTGCAGTACCCTGCCTAGAGCAGCTGGTTCCAAGAAGTTATGAGCGTTTTTAAAATTTGGCGAAAAGGTAAAGGTTGGTTATCTTCAGAATTTCGTTTGGGTGTTTTGAAATAAAATGTCGGATTTTGCTCAAATCTCGTACGTAAGGGTAATTTAGCATGCTGAACACGAATCTGGGGTCTGTTTGTCTGAATTCTGAGGTTTACTGTACGTTACGGCATGTCATATGCCATTTAAGGGGCTAAAAGTACCTTAAGAACTCGAAAATTGGCAAATAGACAGCGAACTCGTATTCATCACCCCGAATAACCCCCGCATACAGATTTCGAGTCAAATCTGAGACTTTGATCAAACTACCGTACACCCACCGTAATCTTCCATAATCTGTAGAAAATCGGCAAGCGGACCTCAGATTTTTGTTAGGCACATCAAAATACCCTCAGAGAAAGATTTTGAGACACATCTATCGAAAAAATCTGGAAAACTCAAAAGCCGCGTTTCGCCCCCAAAAATTTCCTCCGCTGGAATGCTTCGAGCGTACTAAGCCGGCTTTGAAAAATTGAGAAATTAACTTCAGATTCGTGATCAGCGCCCCAAATAACCCTCCTGGGAGAATTTCAAGTCAAATCTGGAACATTTTTCTGTAGCGCTTTCAGAACGCGTAATTGATATTAATAACGGCTCAACCGAAAATCCGTTCAAAACGCTATCAGTCTGCCCAAAGTTCTGAAAATGTGCTTGCACCCAAACTTTGCCCAGAGGGGTAGTTTTGGGTGCTGAACACAGTTAAGAGGTCCGTTGTCAGGTTTTCGAGAGTTTACTGAGCGTTTTGGAAGGTATAACTAGCACAGAAAACGAGCGTTTCAAGCTTATAACTTCTCTGAACCAGCGGCTTGGGACGGGTACTGCGCAGTTTCACTATATATGCCCAAGAGATACTAACAATACAACTCGTTTCCGCAGATCCGACATACGCTTTGTATATTTCCCTCGTTAGAATCCGACCATAGCTGGATTTATGAGACTCAAATATCACACAAATTCATCTACAGTGTATGTAAATGTCCCCCCTACCTCTAATGATTTCATCATTGTACAATTTTCAGTTAGCAACTATCTTGATGGAAACGAGTTAGAAAAAGATACGGGCAGTTCATTGATAAGCTGGAGTGAGTCATGAGTCCTGGAATGCGTACAGCAATCTCTATATTGTTCGTGAATCAATCATTTATGTGTTCAACAAACAGTTCGCGTTGGAAGCGGTTAATGAAATTCGCTCTCGAAAATAAAGATTTGGCCTTTATTTATACAATACCGCTCGTAGGATTTGGTCAGAAGGCGCGCAAGGTCGGGTTTTAGCGTCTTTTTCGTCTTTTTCCTATAACCCGCTTCAAAGTCAACTTTGAGCGAAACTAGAGCGATATTCTTAATCCTGGCATTGAGTGCTATCGATTGGTATAGCCATTGTTGGGGTTTCGTTCTGAACTAACGAAATTTTGCAGGCAGCGGATACTGTATACTACAGTGTCATGGAGAGGCCTCATGGGGCTGCTCTCTGCACTCTCCGCGTCACACGCACTCTTTCTTCATGCAGTTTAAGAGGGCAACAGCCCACAGATCTTCGCTAGTCCCTCACCCCCGTCTCATTTATGGCGCCCTCCATCCTCGCCTGTCCTCAGCCATCATTCCATCCAACCAGCTGCCAGGGACGGAATGGGCGCCTGTACACTAGAGTGTTGGAACGAATAATTTTTTTTGAATATTCGAATAAACGAATAATTCGAATATTTCACTTCTTCGAATATTCGATTATTCGAATAAACGAATATTTCACTTCTTTGAATATTCGATTATTCGAATAACCCGAATAATCCACTTCTTTGAATATTCGAATATTCGAATTATTCGAATATTCGAATATTATTCGAATAAACGAATATTTGGGGAACACTATTGCGTACTATCCCATCCAATCCACTCGGGCAAACTGGGGCATCGACAACAGGTTGAGAAGTTGTAATCTCATAAACTGCACCCTCTTGACAAGTCAAATCGCTCGCATTGTAAGCCTGACAACTGCCCGTTGCCCAGCGACTTCCGCCTGTTGTCGGTCTGTTGACATTTTGACCTGTCACGTTTAGCGGCCTATTTAGCAGCGGTTCACATCCAGCAAGACTTTTATGTGGCTTAGGAACTACTTTGCACCGACCCGCGTCGCGGTCGGCGCAACGATACGCATCGCGGTCAGCACACCTACACGCATCACGGTCGGCACACCGACACGCGTCGCGGTCGGGAAACCCACACGCGTCGCGGGCGACACACCGACACCCAGGGTACTCGGTAGACCCACGCGGCGCGGCTGGGTGGCCCCGGCGCCACTCGGGCCGCCACCGGAGGGGCAGGGGGGCCAGATGCTGGGCGGGGCCTCTGTCCTGCATACTTGGGTAATTGAACCGACAGCACTCTTATCACCTGAAGGCAGTGTTCACGATAAAAAATGTGTTTCAGTTTCCACTAGGAATGGGTAGTGGAGGGGCACACGGTAACGTTTACGTCGAAAGAACGTATGAAAACGAGCCAGGAAAAGCTCCGCAAGAGCCCGAAGTTTCCACTTCGAGCGCATTGCAAACCTCAAAAGCGCAACACACGCCCACCGACGTGAACAAATGAATGCTCGAGATCGAGAGATGAGCGATGGTTTTCGATCAAAAGCCCCGTTCTTCCCTTCAATCTCAACTTCTCTCTTTATTCAGGTTAGCTCGCATACATCGGCTGCAAAAGAAGAAAGGTACAAGCCTCGGACAACTCGTCCACCATGTTTCCTTATCTCAATCTTTTAGGGACCATAACTCCGTTCCCAGAAGGTCTTGTACGATTTCAGAGTTGTCATTGGAATCAGCATGGGGCCGTTTTCAAGATAGGCGGGAAAACAGAAAAACGATTTTTATCGTGAACACTGCCTTTAAGTTCAGCATACACGCTCGTAAACGTGGTTGAGATACTAACTACGGAAGTTGAATGGCATGGCTCAGAATACAACGCCTACGCATTCTGAAGCGTCAAAAACGACCACAAGTGACACTACACGACTGAGGAGTCGGCCCCGCACCTGTATTTGCGTCCTCCCCCAAACAGGAGTGCTGGCCATTCCCACCATTGTCGATGTGTATGGCTCACTTATTGTACTCATTGTACCACCCACAAGCGTCGCCGATGGTGGGAATGGCCCAAAACCCCTTTTTTAGAGGAGGACGCAAATGCAAGGGCGGGCAGATACGGGGCGGGGCCAACTTCTCACACGTGTAGCGTCATTGTGGGTCGTTTTTGACGCTTCAAAATGCATAGGCGTTGTGTTCTGAGCCATACCATTATATTTCCGTGGTTATCTCAACCACGTTTACGAGCGTGTATGCTGAACTTAACTCTGAGTGTACTCTGGGTTTGGGCCGAGAAATAGCCGCGAAACAGACGCAAAATGCCTTTTTCCCGAGTAATAGCCGCGAAATAGCCGCCAAATAATGCTGGCTGCGAAATAGTCGCCAAATAATGCTCGCCGTGAAATAGCCGCAAAATACCCGCTAAATTGCCGCCAAATTTGTGGTCTGCTTCGGTCTAGTTTGGTTTAGCTTAGTTGAGTTCAGTTGAGTTATGCGCGGTTTATGCGATGGCGAACTGCCTAGTGCTGCTTAGCCGTGCCCTACTCCGGAATCTCAGCGACAACTCGAAAAAACTCAGCGACAATTCGTAGTTAGTCGTTGAAACCGACACCATGTCACTGGGAACTCGCCGTGTAATATCTCGCTTTCCAGCTCCATGAGACGTCTGGGCGACAACAGACGGATCTGGCACGAACTTGAAACTACGTCCAGCTGGCCCTCCTAGGTGGCTGGAAACCATCGAATTCTACGTCCAGCATTATGGAAGGGGAGAACTTGGGCTTTTGCGTCAGAATTCAGGTGAAGTTCACCGGGAAAGTAGACAAATAGCATCACCTCGAAGCAGTTTCATGAAAATACACATGAAAAATGGCTCATTCTGGCCATCATCGTAAGAAATTTCCATGTTGCTCAAGTGTTGCTATACTTATGAGCCGCTCGAGATTTAAACTTTTCTCTATAAATAAAGGTGAAATGGGCTTTTCTAGCGTTTTGACAAAATCCTACGAGCGATTTAATATATTGGAAGTACCTGCTATACTGTGCTTATCTAGGTCAAACTCCGGTCCGCAATTGCGTCTCGACACGCTTTGCGGCCGCGCGCTTTCGAGTCGGAAGAGTTTCCAGCGCCGCAGCTGCGGATCTGTTGACTCTAGGTGGGTTTTAGAAACTGGAAACTAAACAAAATTGAAGAAAACTGCATAAAAAAGCCATATCGTGTCGGCTTTGGAGCTGGAAACTCGATTGAATCGAGCGCGTGCGGCCGCAAAGCGTGTCGAGACTCAATTTCTGAACGGAATTTAACCCAGATAAGCACAGTAACTTTATATTTATGAGGTACCGAAGAATTGTGAGAAATTAGTAGTCACTACGCTAAGATGTTTGAAATGTAAAATCAGGGCAAAATGAAGTGCGATCTTGTCGAATGTTCAAATTATTCGTGCTGAATATTCGAATAAACCGAATATTTCACTTCTTTGAATATTCGAATATTCGAATAAACGAATATTCCACTTCTTTGAATATTCGATTATTCGAATAACCCGAATAATCCACTTCTTTGAATATTCGAATATTCGAATTATTCGAATATTCGAGTATTCGAATATTATTCGAATAAACGAATATTCGGGCAACACTATACTGTACACGTGCTGCCTTGCCCAGCTAATCCATCGGCCCTATTAAGGGCCACAACCGATGAACTCAGTGAATCGAGTCGAATCGAAAGTTTTGATTGCATGTGGTCTAATAAAAATTGTCTACAGTGATCGTTGTGATACAATTATAAACAATTCATTATGAGTCCTTAGGCAAAGACAAGGGTGAAGTCAGTGATAAAATTTGAAGTGTTTTAAAAAGAATTCATGTTTTTCAGGGACTTAAAAATCTGAATTTCGAAAGAAGCGTCAATTTTTCCGAGGAGCTCAAGAGATTCAGCAAAAATTGAGAACTCGGAACTCGACATTTCGTTACCATAGTTTTTTTTACTGTGGAAGTTGAACGTTGCACGTTGAGAACCTAATCGAATCCGACAATACTACGCTGTTTTTTAAGGCATTACGCCATTTCGCTCTTGAAGAGATCAAAACGTGCCAGAGCCCAAGCTTTCTGAAAATCTTGAATTCCCTTGAAATCCAGAAGTTTCTGATTTTCTGAGAGAAGATGCAATTTGCACGAATTGGCAGCGCCGCTCGATTGAGGCAGATTACAGATGAATTTTCCCGATTTCTCTGACGAATATTTGATTATTCTCTCGATATTTTATAGCTTTTCAGTTTGAATACAAGACGCAGAATTTTAGACAACAAAAGAAAAGTCGTCGGCGAAACTAGAAAAACTCACCTGCTATCTTCTTTACGCTCGCGGCGCGACAGCCCGCCGACGGCTCATTTTGTAGAAGATTGGCTCTAAATTTCAGGAAAATCACGACTTTCACGCTATCAGAAGCTCGAGTTCTGTCTAGAATGTGGACAAATCCTAGTTTTCTAAGCTCTGAGACTGAGAATTCGACCCAAACCAGGATTATCGTTGTTTTCGATAGAAAAAGGGTTTTACGAACCTGATACCTTATATTTTCGATATTTCGGAGAAATCTGATACAACATTCAAAATGAGTCTTTTTTTAATAAAATTGGTGCGCATGTGCGTAGACTGAAACATTCCCTTTTTTCCTAAAAAAACAGCAAACTCTTAAGTTTCAGAAAAAAATATCGATTTCGAACGTTGCGAACAAGATCCTGAATTTAAAGTGCGTAGAAATCGTGTTTTTTTTTCAGAAATGAAAATTCCCGGAAATAGATTTTTTCAAATTTCAATTAATTTCCGATTTTCAAATCATGATCTAAATCAAAATCTTCGGTAGAGTCATAACTTCTACATTACTGGAAATTTGAATTTTGTCAAGAATTTGGAAAACTCCCTTTTTTGGAAGCTCTGAGACTGGAAGTTGGACCTAAACCAGAAAAATCACTGTTTTTGAAAAAAATAACATTTTAATTTTAGCAAAACTGGTAAAATCCTGCTTTTGTAGGAAATTGAAAATTAGAAATCAATCGAAAATTGAGAAAAAATCTATATTTCGAGGGAAAAACATGACTGATTTCTCGGATTCAAAGATTGGAAATTCGCCGAAAAATCGTGATTTCCTCCGACACATGACTTTTAGGAAGCTGGTCTCGAATTTCGACGGAGATTCGAAAAATTGCGGCTTTTCTGAATGTCGTAGGTCAGAAAGTCCTTCGAATCGAATTAATTCTAGAGAAAATGCTATCATTTTGCCAAAAACTGGAATTTTTTGAAAAAAAACACGATTTCAACGCACTTGAAATTTAGAATCTCGTTCAAAACTTTTGAAATCTACGTTGTTTTTCTGAAACTAGAAAGTTTGATGTGATTGTATTCAAACTGAAAAGCTATAAAATATCGAAAGAATAATCAAATATTCGTCAGAGAAATCGGGAAAATTCATCTGTGATCTGCCTCAATCGAGCGGCGCTGCGAATTCGTGCAAATTGCATCTTCTCTCAGAAAATCAGAAATTTCTGGATTTCAAGGGAATTCAAGATTTTCAGAAAGCTTGGGCTCTGGCACATTTTGATCTCTTCAAGAGCGAAATGGCGTAATGCCTTAAAAAACAGCGTAGTATTATCGGATTCGATTAGGTTCTCAACGTGCAACGTTCAACTTCCACAGTAAAAAAGCTATGGTAACGAAATGTTGAGTTCCGAGTTCTCAATTTTTGCTGAATCTCTTGAGCTCCTCGGAAAAATTGACGCTTCTTTCGAAATTCAGATTTTTAAGTCCCTGAAAATATGAATTCCTAACAAAACACTTGAAATTTTATCACTGACTCCACCTTTGTCTTTGCCTAAGGACTAATAATGAATTGTTGATAATTGTATCACAACGATCACTGCAGACAGAATTTTTATTAGATCACATGCAATGAAAACTTTCGATTCAACTCGATTCACTTAGTTCATCAGTTGTGGCCCTAAATAGGGCCGATGGATTAGTTTGGCAAGCCAGCACGTGTCTACAGGCGCCCATTCCGTCGCTGGCAGCTGACTGGCTGGAATGATGGCTGGAGGACAGGCGAGGATGGAGGGCGCCATAAATGAGACGGGGGTGAGGGAATAGCGGAAATCTGAGGGCTGCTGCCCTCGGAAACTGCATGAAGAAAGAATGCTTGTGACGCGGAGAGTGCAGAGAGCAGCCGCATGGGGGGACGCAGACAGTGGACGCCGAGCCCCCCTCTCCATGACACTGTAGTATACAGTATCCGCTGCCTGCGAAATTTCGTTAGTTCAAAACGAAACCCCAACAATGGCTATACCAATGGATAGCCCTCAATGCCAGGATCACGAATATCGCTCTAGTTTCGCTCAAAGTTGACTTTGAAGCGAGTTATAGGAAAAAGACGCTAAAACCCGACTTTGCGCGCCTTCTGACTAAATCCTACGAGCGGTATTGTAGGCAGCGTCCGCGCAGAAAGCCGCACTTGGTTTTTTTTCTCAATCCAATGTTTGAGCCAAGTGGAGATAGGAGGCAAAACTCGAGATCTCAATACTGCGTATTCATAAAGCTATAGTCTCTTGAAAACTGCTCCGTGGTCAGAAAAGGCGTTTTCCCCGTCGATCATCTAGCACGAGTAGCAGAAGCGCCACAACAGTAGCCGACAGACCGGGGAAATCTAAAATTCCATGCTCTTTATTTCGAAAAATCCTCGCGCTCGAACGTGTGCTTCTTATTTTCGTAAGCTTCTTATTTTTAGAGAACTCTTGACAATGAAAAACCAAAAGAAATAGTCAACTTAAGAAGTGACGGGGGCTAAACCCTTTCAGACGTCCAGGATCTCCAACATTTGTGTATTACACAATACACACCGTACAGACGTGGGAAAAAGGTAGCTAAATTCTCTGGGATTTTTTAACGAGTTTTTCTCCGAAATTTAAATGTTCTGGCTGGCCAATTGCGATATGTCACAACCTGGTGGGCCTCCCTGCGCAAACTAGTGAAAAGCTCGAGCACGGTTTTCTGCGCGTACGCTGCCTTTGAACGGAAATAATGAAAAAGGGACACGTTCAAAACCCAGTTCTACTCGGAAAGATTTTGATCTTGAAATGGCCGCGGAATGATTGACTTCCCGGCAGCATCTAGAAAATAGCCGGAAATTTTTTTATTCATTTATTTATTTATTTGCATAAGCCTGTGGACCAGACTTATGTGCAACGCACAGCTCATATACGGAAACAGCAAAACAAATGTAGTGGTAGAACATAATATGGCGAATACGACTATGGTTTTCGACACGCATATTTCAGAAACAGTTGAGTAGATTATTTTCATACAAAAACATTAGACAAAGCGCCACTTTTCGCTGATCAAAAACAAATAATGTTATACAGCCCACCCCATTCGACTTTCGTAAACAAAATTGATGATACGCAATTGATAAAGGGTAGGGTATAAAAGAAGTGGAGAGCGGTGTGTCTTCATTCACGCGCCATTCCTCTCCAGGGATCAGCAGTTGAAGATCTGTTCTGACTAGAATGTAGGAAAACAGCACCACTGGTGGGCAAAGTATAACAAAATTGGAGTCAAAAACATAGAAAATTTTGGTGAGTCCATTGGGGGGGGGTGGGCTGGATAAGAGTACTCATCAAAAACGCGCCAATAAAAACACCGGATAATTATGCATCAACCTAATATTATACAAAACTGTGGTACTTACGGCCAAAGAAAGTACGGGAGCATCAGAGACTAAGGGATTTGAAAGGAAGGCTTCACAAAAAATTTCACTTTCACCGCAAACAGTTTCTCTGAGAGTGAAGAAGAGTGGGGGAGGGATTATTGGTTTTCAAGTACATAATTCCAGCGCGTTTTTTCCGATTTTTGGTGATTTCACTTTTACCCGGTAACCAAGAAATCTCGATTATGAAAATTATCGTGAATATTCCTTTAAGATAAGGTCGCTTCTAATCCCAAGTCCCAGAATTCATTAATGTGAATGGTTATAGTGCAGACGTCGCGATTCCGCGATTCTTGCTTCTGTTTATGAGAAATTTGGTGCGGACCTTGTAAACGACAAGAACAGTTTATATCTCGCATTCGGCCATGGGAACATAAACGATTGATGTTCGGAGCAATGGAGATAGCTGGAAGCATTGCAGAACTGATGAGTCGTCGTAGAATATGAATAACCTAGTCATACACCTTCCAATTCCTTTCCGCAAAGACCATTTGTTCTTGAAAATAGTGCAGTGGTGTCAGCTGATGAATGGATATATTTGAATCACATAAATCCATCATCAATTACGGACATCTGGTCGAATTCCAATGCGGGCAGCGATGGGTGTGGCCAGATGCGGATCAGCGTCGTGCTACCCTACGTCATCGCGCATAGCCGCCGTCATTGATGACCGCCGGCGTTTTTTCAGCTGTTTCCCACTTACCAGGTGTAATTTCGCTATTCTTTGGTCGTCCTTCACTGCATCACTGAGCGCGGCGTTCGCATCGTGGACTTCTCTTTTTCTCAACCACACAGAAAGCTCCCCTTTCCATGTGATTGCCGACCGAAGTGTTTGTGTCTCTGAGGCGATATTGATTCTGGCAGAGGACACGCACACCAACGTGTGCGCTATGACTCATCTATACACTAAAATATCAACAATTATCAATCCGCCCTCTCTGATCTGACTCCTCGACTTCTCCGTGAAGCAGAAGTTCTTCGTGGTGCTATCGGCTGTTTCGAAACTCGTCTGAGGTGACGTCAACATAATCTGTGGCCATTCCAACCGCCTGCGGCTTTCAGTCAGACTGGCCATTCCTTTCATCATGAACAGATTCTACTGATTTTGTTCGATGCCTACTGGTACTTGCTGATGTGAGGAGTGTCCTTTATTACTCTAAACTACTTGAATAGATTCGATCTTCTTATCCATCATCCTTTAAAAAAGCTTATTTCAAGTCTTAATCGTGACAGTAATGTCACTATATCGTCTTGATTGCTTTGTAATCTGCCTCCAATCCTGTGTCATTTTGTTTTACTGGATTAACATATCCATCTGTGAAACGGTGCTTCAAAATAAAGAGGCCTTTTTTCAAATGATTTTTTTTGCTTTGATTTTGCTTTTCTCTTTGACTTTTTTCCTTTTGAGTTTGGCCTGCTTGAGCTCACGTATTGTCAGAATGCGTGCAATTCACTACGAGAATAATGAGGAACATTTCTTAAGGGACGAGCAAAGGAGAATTTTTGTGAAAAAAATGCCTTGAAATAATCCGAAAAATAGCGGATCCCCTCAAGGAAGTGCTTTTTACTGATTTTTCAATACAGATAACATGCCTAAATGCGTCGAATGATAATGACGGCAAAAACTTTCGAGCACTCGAAATATTTTGGTTGCGAATTTCGTATCGCACGATTGTTGCAATTGAATCCAATCGGAAAACAAACTTTTGGTGGAGCATAACACTGAACGTAGAGAGAAGAAGCTGATTCTCTATTTCGCAAACCCGTGGAAACGCAGACTGCGAAAGAATCACCGTTTTTGAAGAAAATATGTACATTTGCGGGGTATCGTTACCATCTTCAGATCCAAGATGCATGATGTAGAGTAATATGTAGAAGCGTATAATAGATTTTTTGAAAGCAATGTTTGTGTACTGGTTTTTTTCTTGTTTTTGCCAAGGTAAAGTAGGACATTTCACCAGTTGGTGTATATGGAGAACAGTGTTTTTCCCACTCTCGCATACTTTTCAGTCACTGTGTACGCGCACACATATATACATACTGCCGTTCTCAAGACCAAATTCCGTTCCGCATTTGCGGACTACGCCTATTGCGTCATGCGACACGTGTTAATCGTGCTGGTACCACTTGGTTCCGGCACGATTCACCCTTTTCCCAGCACGATTATCACGTGTAGCATGATGCAACCCGTAGTCCGCGATCGCGGACCGGAAATTGGCCTGCAGAACGACAGTACCCTTTATTTCTGAACGAAATGAATTTAGCTCCATCGCGTGCGTATGCGTGATCAGGGGAGACACATGGAGAAGTGTGGGGAGGGGAGAGAGACAGCATAAGCGCGCACATGCACGCGGTGAATCCGAGCAAATTAGTCTTCGGGATAAAGGTTATGTAGAGTCCTCCCATCTAATTTGGTCTGACGAATGGACGGAGCTGCGACTCTAGATCGCCGCGCGCGATCGGAACCCCGTTGGCCAGTGATGTCGCCAACGCTGCACGGCCAGCTGCAATCGTCGCGCTTGGTCCATTCGTCAGACTAAATTTGATACGCAAACCATGCATATTTAGCCTTCCCGTGATCGAAAACTCTCCTATACAACACTTTCATCAGTTTTCGTGTTTGATTCGTTTCTTCGTCCACTTCAAAATTCATTCAAAGATTCCTTTGAGAGGAAATTTTAGTGCTTCTAGAGAGGTTGTAAACAGGTGGAGAACTTCTCACGGATTCGGTCTGCTGCTACAATTGTTGAAATCTTTTATAGTAGAAAATCTGCATGATCGTATTAGTCTGTGTATACTGAATCAGAATATTTCATTTTTGGCTTACATCAACTTCTCATTTCCAATCATCTCATTGAAGTTGTTAAATTTCACAAACTAGACCTTTCATGTTTATATGTATGTATGTGACGGAGAGCGAGGAAAGTGCATAGGAAGTTTTCTATTTTTGAGTAAAAGCCTCCTGAGAATGTCTCGTGAGCCGACTTTGTTGAAATGAAATGCCATCAAGCACACAAGTTCGAAAATTAGCAGTATTTCACTGTACAGATTAGTGCAACTTCTCCTTTCAACATCAGTCCCGGAGTCATCTGACTTCCGTTGCATATCATTTGCTAGAAAAGTGTGTAATTCTCCTTGGGCAAGTTGGTCACTTTTTGAACTCTCCTTCTCACCACTCCTCTCTAACTGCTTTCAATCTGTGAACATCTGGCGATGCGGGAGGCTGGCCCCGGCGCAACTCGGTCACATCAACCAACACATTCTTGTACTACTTAATCCCTTATCGATTGTTAATGTTCTCCCACTCAGTGTGGGTAATTTCTTCTTTTACTTAGTAGGATACATAGTGTTGACTTTTTTCTGTTTCTATTTTGGTTAATCTATACAATACCTAAACGGTTTTGTGTTCACAATAAAAACTATATCTTTCCTTGGCATGTCCCCTTAATTCAGAATCAATTTCAGGGTAACTGTGGAAATACAGTTTTATTGCATTGAAAAGAGTACAGAAAGTTGGTACTGCCACCCGAACGTGGTTTGGAATGGTTTCCTGTGACCCAGCTCGTTCAGGAAACAGGGGATAATCGCGAGATTATCTCACATAACCTAAATTTTTAGGAGAAAAAAAACTTGAAAAACCCTTAGAGCATTTAGTGCTAGCCTTTACGGCTATTCTGTGTTTTTGGCGCAGCAGAATTTGTAGTTTCAGGAACGGTTTTGCGCTTTCAAATGATCAGGTAAGTGATCTTCCTTTTTGTTTCTTAAACCAATGTACTCTAAAAATACGGAAGTTCCACGGTGCTATTGTAGCAGGGAGGGGCCACTTGGCCGTCGAACCTGGCAGCATCCATTTTTCCGTGCCGGAGTGGTGTTCTAATTGCTCGGCGGCACGTACAGGCCATAAACCGGCCAAAGTCTCACCGTCGACTGCGTACCACGCGCTGCGCGACCGCACGCGCGTCGGAAGCAGACGAGTTTTGGCCGCCGCGCGACGTTTCGGCCTCCGCGCGGCGGCCGAAACTCGTCGCGCGGCGGCCAAAACTCGTCTGCTTCCGACGCGCGTGCGGCCGCGCAGCGCGTGTTACGCAGTCGACGGTGAGACTTTGGCCGTTTTATGGCCTGTAGAAATGGGCCTGGCCAAGTGAGATGACCAAATGCCCCTCCCCCTGCTGCGATAGCACCGATTTTATTGAGTGTGCTTGCATTTTGGGATTTTCGAAACTCCTCTCCCTTTTTCATCGGCTGATTCACACGATTTTCACCGAGAGTTCGCGTAATAATTTTAGTCTGATGCATTGACGAGGTTGCGACGGTAGATCGCCCCGCGCGAATCGAAACCCCAGTCTCCAGTGAGTCCGCCAACACCGCACGGCCAGCTGCCTGGTCCATGCGTCAGACTAAATCGAAAACGGAAACCATAATTCCTGGCTTTATAGTCATTCTCTCTCCCCTTTTCTCAGAGATATGCACTCCAAGCAAGCCCACATTCTGCAGAAGAGAAAAAAAAACGGGGAAACTCTTAGCCGCGATGACTGCCATCGAGATTTCATCGCGAATGTTATAATTCACCATTATAAAAAACCTTCTTAGCTTCTTTCTCTAGCACTCTATCTCTTCACACCTGACCGTAGTTTACCAGTAGTGACTTCGTGATATTCATTTATTTATATTTTTTATTGGTTTATCTAACTTTGTTATTTATTTATTTGTTCATTAAGTCTTTCATCTTCTTATTTACGTTACATGAAAAAAAGGAGTTTTTCATCTATTGACTACTAGTAAGAAGAAACGAGACGAATTGAAGTTGTGCTAGGGCTCTTACGACTCTAGACACGAGCCGTCAAAGAATCGCGACGCTGCTTGGCGGGAAGAACTGCGCGCGGGAAAACGAAGAGACGATGGCTATTGATCGAATGATTTTGCGCCCTTTTGCTGAGCGAGGCTTCCTTCTTGATAGATACTGACGACACGTGAGACGAAACTTCTTTACAACCTTACTCCATACTTCTCATACTTCTTAACAGTCCAAAAAATTTCCCCTGCTGTTTGTACCCGCCCTTAATAAATACATTGTTTACTCAGTTGATTTAGTTATAGCGACGTAAATGGCTTGCCTGATGTATCATTATGCCAGTTATCATAACGAAGTTATGAGGAAGTTCCGGTTTAACCACATAATTATCGTGTGTAATGTACCTATATCGTCATGAAATCCACTAGACTTTGCCCTCATGGGCGGAGATCGTTGAGTCATAGATTAAACGCATATATTCGTCGCCTGCATTCATTATGCCAGCCGAAATCAATCGCAATGTTTTTCGCTTCGCTCTTTTTACCAACCATCTTTTTCACTTTCAGTCTTCTGCGAGTATGTACGTACAGAGGATCAGTTTCCTTTTTTTCCCCATTTTCCCAGAGTAATCAATAAAGATAGAGGCCTTTTGCCAAATCTAGTCTAGCGAATGGGCGAGACACAATCATTTGCGTCGGCCCGTGAGACTCTCGTGGCACCACCCATGAGCGGGGTTTCGATCGCAAACGACGATCTATCGCCTGAGCTCCGTCCATTCTTTATACTAAATCATACGAAGCGACCATTCTTGGTGTTCTCTTGGACGAAACCCCAACAAAGTCGAACCCAGGGCTGTCTTTAATTTTTTTTCCACGACTTTCTACACTGTTTTTATTCATTTGCCTTTCTTCTGTTTCTTCGCTGGCCTATCCAATGTGTGCGAGACCCGTGAAAAGAAATTTTTCTACTCTGCAAGGCGCCGCATAGCTGCAATCACATGTTTCCAACCTAGATGCCTCTAAATTTGATTTCTGAGGACGCTCTGAAAATTCGTCTAATCGAGGCGAGTCTGTATTAGGTCTGGGGCATTCCTAAAGAGTTCTGCATCTTGAATTCCTCCAGGAGCAAGCGGTATTTTTGTCTGAGCCTCGTTATCTGCTGTGATATTCCACTGTGATCGACGCTTGCATCGATTGAAATAGAGAGCTCTTTAGCAACATCCCACGGCTAAGAATTGAGATAAAATGCCCCAGAGTTTGAAGTTGATGTACATATGTACATACCCGTCATCCTTCGTGCTTTAAAGGTTCTTTGATTTGGTTTCATGGTTTTTGGTTTTGTTTCATCTACTGCATATGTAGGTTACCTCCAAATGCAGTGTGGGTGGTAGAAGTATGAAAAATCTATGGGCCACGCTGAATGAAAATGAAATTGCTTCTTCGGCGCATTAATACTAAATATGTATGTGATTTGTAGTCTGCTACAAATCAGGGTAGATATTGTCTATAAACAGCTGTGAGGAAAGTGGTTTTTGATTGTGGAGCTCTAAGTTCAAGGATCGGTGCGCGGATTGAGATGGTGAAGAAATGAAAAAAAATGCACTGAAAGTACGAAAAATCCTGAATTGTTGTATTCTTCATTCTCAGCAGCTCATGTGCCCGCCCTTTGAAAATTTTCGTTTTCTGCCCACTCGTTGACTTCTTCCATTTCCGGCTCAACTGCTAGTGCCCTACATCATATATTCATCTAATTTCGCCTTATCCTCATTATTTATCGGATTGCATGCTGCTGTGGCTCTCTCACCGTCTTGAACAACTCGCCTTCCTCCAAGGAACATTTCGCTGGGTGTAAAATTTTCATTACGGTCTCTGCGTTTTTGTCTGTTCAGTAACATTCACATACTGCTCGGCACATAGATCTACAGGAAGTGTTTGCAATCCATTATTACCTTGAGCTCGCTATAAACGCGTGATTCCACACCGTCTCAATCTCTCGGAAATCTCTGGAACCCGGAAAGTTCGTCTTAATTTATAAGTGAAGAATCTTGAAACTAAACTATTGTAAGTGAAATTTTGGACTCAGATAAGACTCGAACCTGTGTCCCGAGAGAGCACATCTCACTCCTTTGGGCGGCGTTCAGAGTTTTCGCGGGGCGACACGATGGCGCATGTCTGTGCGATGTGAAAATCGCGTCACGTAGGAATTTAGGTGAGGACGCTGGGCGATTACGGGCAGTTGTGTTCGTACGCGATTTTGCGTAAACAGGCAACAACAATTTTTAACTAAAGTTAGTAACAGTTCTTTCGTATTGTTTGAGTGCGAGCGGTCCCAATTATGCTCATTTCATTGTTTTTATTGTGAGATTTGGATGTGTTCATGAAAAAACCCTGAAGAAAACCAGCAACGAGCTTGCCTTCGGGCAAGGACTATCGCGTCGCGTTGCAATGAAACGCGACGCGGAACGATCATTATTTACGCGTCAAATCCGATGTATCGCGCCACTTCACTGTGAACACCTACCGACGAGGCGACGCGACGTCGTTTGATCGATACGTAGGCAAATTATAACGTCGCGCCGCGAATGAACTCTGAACGCCGCCTTACACTATTTAACGTCCTGTGTGGGTCTCAAAGATGATTTCAAAAATCTGAATTGGCTGCCTGGAATTGATGTGAGCGACACTGTGATTTCATTCAGAATATGTGATAAATTTCATTCATATTCTGGAATAAATTGTTTTCTCAAGGTGGGCATAAATTTATGATGGACACTTTAGCAGGCAATTTGTTATAGGTTGGCCATGATCCACTGGACTAACAAATTGCTTTCAATCCCACAAATGTTGTTGATCAGAAATGTCTTGGAGAAGCATCACTTTGGCTTTCATCAAGCACTTTTTCTGCGTTGAGATCTTTTGAAAGTTGAAGAATGAAAAAACACTAAATACGATTAGTTTTAAAATGTGGTCCCTCTACCTAGATCCGTACATATGTATAACGCCAACCACGTGTAAGTAGTTTCGCATTCTCTATGAAGTTTTGAAAAGAACCGGTTCTGGTGGCAGATTTTCTGAACACGAAAATCGATTTTCATCCATTCATTCGCGAACGACTGGCTTAAGGGCGGTTTACAGTGAAACCCAAACTGGTCTCTATCTCTATCCATTATTCATCCTACCAGCCTCGCCTCTGGAACAATGTTGGTCAGCGGACGGTTCTATATCTGCACCTCTTTCACGATCTTTGCAGTAATTTCTGACCACATGGGAGGTCATCTGTTGAATTAGTCAATATCCACATCTTTCACATGTTTTGGGCACGGACTATCACTGCTTTGCTTCTGTGCCAATAAATCTGCCTCTCATTATGCTTCTTTTCTCTCGTTTATGCCATCAACTGCAGTTTTTGCTTTATTTATTCGTGTCTACGTGAAAATTCTGGGAAGATCCCTTGGAGGGAATCACAAAATCGTAAGCTATAACTTTGCCCCCCGTCGAAAATTGTGAAATCTTTTACATGTTATTTCGACTTTGGATGCTTATTATTTCCTAATCAGTGTTCACTAGAAAAACTGGGTACTCCGAGAACTTGCTCACAACTTTTGGGCGTAAACGTGTCTTACCGACGGCAATTTTTCTTGCCAATTACGCTTTTCAATACTTTTGGTGGTTAAGAAGCAAATATACTGTCGTTATCGAAGCCTAATTCCGGTCCGCAATCGCGGACTAAGGCTTTTGCATCACGCGACGCGATGATATTCATGCGGGAAGAAAGGCGAATCGTGCCGGGACCAGGTGGTTTCAGCAGGATTATCACCCTACATATTTCGTGCCGCAACAGCCGTTGTCCGCAAATGTGGAGCGAAATTTGGCAACGACAGTACCTCACACATTTCTCGAAAAGGTTAGTTTGGTGGGAGAAGTATCCGGATTACGTGAGATTTTGCCCGAGCCGCACGCGTATATTTCAGCAGGAGATTTTGCCCGCGAGAGAAGAGAAAATGTCCGCCTGGAAGGGAGAATTTGCCCGCGATGGGGAGAGAAAATACACGCATGGAGGAGAGAATTTACCCGCGAGCAGGGGAGAAAATACCCGCAAGGAAGGCAGAAAATTTCCATCGCGAGATTTTGCTTGCGCTAGAAAACATCATGCTAGCAATTAGTGATGCTCCGTTCACTTCTATGCTGCCGTTTTTCCATTTTTTGCCCCTTTTTGCTGTTTCTCCATTTTTTCGCTGCCTAAGCTTAAGCCTAAACCTACGCCTACTGCCATCAATTTTGGGTGGATCTGCGCCAGACCGCTACATAAGACCGGCAGAGCTGGAACGACAGCGCAAGATTCAAGAAGGAATCCAACAGTTCTCTGCGATCCCTGACCCTAAGGTCTCTTTCAGAGTTCGATCGCCTCGCGACGCGATGGGATGATAATCATGAGCCTCGATCGAGATCGCTTCGCACGTCTATTTGTGCCCAAAACACGCCATCGCGTCGCACAGCGATCGCACTGTGAAAGTGGCCTAAGATCACGCCGAGAACGTGCAGAAGATATTTGAACTCTCTAGTCAGGCTTATTGGTCTGCCTTGATATCACCCAGTTACTCTTGAATAAGTTTCCTACCTCAGGGACTACTCCACGGTAACACCATTTTTTTAACTTTAGAGAAGTTGAATAGACGGTTATGCTAGGGGTTAGAATGCATTCTACTATTTACCACACTTTACTTTCCCGAATGAAGTTCAAGCACCTACACTATTTCATAGTTTTGTTCTTTTTTTTTTCGCACAATAAAATTCTCTCCGAAACTGTGCAGTTTGGATGAACTTTCAATAGACTTATGCCGT
The DNA here is from genome assembly GCA_029168955.1 of Aplectana chamaeleonis. Lineage (NCBI taxonomy): Eukaryota > Metazoa > Nematoda > Chromadorea > Rhabditida > Cosmocercidae > Aplectana > Aplectana chamaeleonis. Next base: position 1,282,459 of record JAPDOI010000073.1, read on the forward strand.
GGATAAGCGTGTGCAAGCGTTGAATATTTTATTCTAACAGTTAATAATAAGGCAGGGTCATAGAAGAACTGTATTTTTAATGCTGGCATTTCTTCCCCTCGCGGCGGGCATTTTCTCCCCCCTCGCAGGCATATTCTCCAAGCGCTACGCATCGGGCAAATTCTCCGAGCATTCGATCGAATTCTCCGTAAACCAAGTATCCGATTTATTCGGAAATGGTTTATGGTTAAGCGTGCACAGTCATAAATAATATTTGCTCGATTGAGACTGTCCGCCCATGCGGCCGGCGTGCGTGTCGAGCAGCCGTTGCGTAGGCATTTTAGGTCGAGCTTTTCCACTGCTGCAAGCAGCTGACTGTGACATTATTCACTAAATGTCTAACTTTCCTACTTATCTATTCACAAGTCCGAAAATGATGCCTTCGCGGCGGCCGTTTGACGCACACCACGCCGATCGCGTGGGTGGACAGTCTCATTTGGACCGATTATACCTGCTCGTAGTTGACACCTAATTGAATTTTATTGAGTCGTTTTATCTACGTGTGCACCAAGTCATTAGTTTTCTCCACGTAGTTCTTAAAAGCTCGAGCATAACAATCATTGTCTATTACTTAGTTAACAGTCATTTGCATTCAAACAAAGCATATGCGTTTGCTGACTTCATCAAGTTCACCATGGTAACCGTAACAATAACGACTCGGGTTGTAGCTCTCGCAATCTTATTGTAACGTCCATTTTCTGCTATGATGCTTCTCCTTTGATCGGTTTGATACTGAAGTGGTTTGACTCGCCAACCTAAGGCTGGGGATTACTGGTGGACCCTTCCTGATGTCCATATGCAGATCTTGATTTGCATTTAATGGGTATCATTTCAGGGAATTTCTCCAAACCTTAAGGACTACATTGTAACTTTTTCTGTGCTTGGTCATTAACTTCGTTTTTTATCCAGAACAAATGCGTGCTACATATGTACTCCATGCCCACCTCCATTTCTTTCTGAAGGGACCATTACTCAACTTAAAATCTCTGGGTTCATATTTGGAATTCTTGAATTGGTTTTCATGTTATAATGACAGGGATGACCTTCTTTAGTGGTAGTGACTGTGATAAAAGACATTTTCATTACTAGAAATTTTCCGTTTTGCAGGGTCCGATTTCGCCTTACAGATTTGCGTACTTTCAGTCTGAACGGAGCTTCTTGAAAAGATAATAGCACCAGGCAATTTTCAGGATGCTCTAAACAGTTGTTTGAGATTATGCGCAGAATATATACGTGGTGGTTATTTACGGTGTTGAACAGGGATGAGCGGATAATGAATTTCAAACACCCGGATAACGGATAACGGCTGTCTTTCCCTGAAAATGGCTGGATTACGAATAACTGATAGCGGATGACAAGCAATTAATGTTATAAATAAATAATTAAGCATCAATCAAAATTGGATAATGAGCAATCAAACTAAAATAGAACCAACCATATAAAAACTCAAATAAATGAGTAAAATTAGAGAGTAAAAACATTAAATAATACCTAAAAATCAATCATGTATATCCTCTGTTTCGGAGCCATATTTACTGTGTTCCTTCGCGCGCTTGTGCGGAGCGAGGGGAGAGACAGTGAGAAAGTGTGGGGGGAGGAGACACAGCAGACGCGTTATTGGGTTTTGAACACGAATCTGTGGTCCGTTTCTTGAGGTTTACTTAGGTTAGGGTGGGTTTATTGTCAATTAATTGGCGTTGCCTACTTTATTGTCACGAAATTCGACAAATGGGCGTCCAATTCGTGCTCTTCACTCTAAGTAACGTCCACCGAGAAATTCTGAGTCTAATCTGAGACTTTCTAGAGTAATTTTAGGCAGTTCCGGGGGTCATGGTTGGATTCTGGGTTCAGGCATATTCAGATTCTGTGTCCAAAAAATGGCTCAATGTTTTCAGCAGAGTTGTCGATGAACTTTTTCTATGATTGATTGACTTCTATGTGTCTCTGACGGGTTCATCCAACGGAATTCAAAAACCTTGAGGTGTCTTATTCTGAGATTCTTGACCGACTCGCATGCTTCGGTTGGTGTAATTTCTCGTAATTGTTGTTGAAGTAATGGTCTGATTCTCGTACGATAAGACTGAATACAAATGTGAGCTTTCTCTCGCAATCTGACTTAACGAGTTCAAAAAACCCGAGAATTGCAGATGCTCTTGAACAGATTCTCCAATCAGCACGATTCTGACAGAATTGTGAAAGGAACTGCATAATACTGCAGATTTCCTCCATACTCTGGCCGCATAACTGGTCCCGACATTACATATAATAGCTTGGAAATTGGATTCTATGTCTTGCCAGTGGAAAAATGATGCGGAAGTATAAAATTTGCGAGTGTGATTGCCTATAAGCCAAGCAGTAATTTGCGAGATTAGAGTGAAGCCAGTGAGCATTGCCCTACGTGCACATGCTGACCTAGTTTCGAATTTTCGCCTCGTTAGGTAGGGACGAATAGAAGTGAAACAGTAGGGCTTTGTGTAGTTGATTAGCGTCTTACACACATGTACTCTGCTGAGTGCGAAGCCCCGAAATGTTCTCAAAACACCCCTGAGGGAAATCAAATGCAGCCAGAAATACTCTGTCTTAATGCTAGCTACAGTCTGCCCGAATGAGACTGTCCGCCCACGCTGTCGGCGTGCGTGTCGAGCGGCCATCGCGAAGGCATATTTCGGACGAGCCTTCCTACGACTGCAAACAGCTGACTTGAATATTATTGAATATTCTTTTGATATTTCTGCTTATCGTTTCACAAGTCCCAACGACTCTCTTCGTGCCTGCCCCTCGACACGCACGCCCGCCGCGTATGCGGACAGTCTCTTTCGTGAATCCTCGTGGTGGTATTGCCAATAGGTTATAATATCTCAAACAAATCGATAATTACGGACGAAAGTTCTACGGGGCAACGGGAGAGTCTTTGTTAGATAGATCCATCATACTTTGAAGCAATTATGTAAACCTTCGCAAGGTAGGAAGAGTTTCAGTGTCATGTGTCCAGGATTTTCGAATATCGCTGTGAAAACCCATCGCGGATATTTAGACAAATTATGGGGCCGATTTGCTTACGAATGTCAACAAAATCAAGTAGCTCAGGGAGAATCAGTATCCCAATGATGGTGTTTCGAGTTAGAGAGCGTAAAGAGGTCTGCAGAGTTGAAGTCGCAGCGTTGCTCGCAGCGACGAACAGCACTGGGTGATGTAATATCGATTACCTTCAGCAACGATGGCGACCGACGCGGGGTTAAGGGCGACGAGGGGGCCCCGCAGAGTGTATTGACGCCGCGACGGCCCTACATCACTGCCAGCGAGCGGCAACGGACGCCGCGACGATAATGTTTTGAAACATTTTTGTCGCCGCGTCAAGGTTGACGCTCGGCGACCACTCGCCGGTTTCTGCAACTCTGCAGACCCCCTAACACTTATTCCTATTATTCGTTTGTTTCTGTAGTTTTCAGGTATACACAATACTGCGAAAGGGCATGGATTTTTCTGCTTTCTTTATTGATCATGTTTGTTGTCCTTTACGTATCACTTTTGTACTTACAACTAAATTTACCGCAAAATGGGGCGATTCATCGAAGTGTTCGAAGTAAAGCAAATGTTTTATGTAAATCGATTGATTGCAACTGTACTGTGCTCTCAATATAAGAAGGAAATTCTGGCCCGCAGTCGCAGATAACTGCTGCAGCTTGAAGAATTGTGCTGTGACCACATTGTCCCGTCACGATTAATCTCCGTCCCTGCGCGATTGTGCTCGAAATGTGTGCTGCAACAGCGGTTGTCCTGCACTGCTGAACGACATTTTGCTCCCAAATGAGCGCTACGTTAGCGTACTTTTTTTATTTCAGTGTTTCACATTTTTCACGGGCTAAGAATGTTCAGATGCAGTTTTGATGTGCATTTTCATATTCTTTTAAATTTAAATGTGCTGTGCGAGTTGAATAATCGAAGTTTCAAATTTCGTAAAGTTGCTTAGACGTCTAGTGAATCTTGAATTGTCTTACAGTAAAACTACTATTGGCCAAAATGGCCATTTCGAATGAAATGTAGTTTTTTAAAATCATTTTTTGACGTCGAGTCTGAATATGCCCTTCGTAGCTGCCTAGAATCACTCTGAAAAAAAAGTTATAGGCATTTTTTCTCTGATTTTCGTACCTATTGTACCCTTCAAAAAGCCCAGTAATCTTTCGAAAATCCGTTAACGGACCTCATAATCGTGCTCAGCGCCCAAAACAACCTCCCTAGGCAAAGCTTGGGTGAAAGCATATTCTCCGAATTTTGCCCAGACTGGAAGCATTTCGGACTTGTACGGATTTTCACTTGAGCGTTTACTCATATCAATCATGGGGTTCAGAAACCTTTGAAGAAAAATATTCCAGATTTAACTTACAATTCTCCCAGGGTTATTTGGGTGCTGATCACGAATCCGACGTTTATTTGCCATTTTCCAGAGTTTTCGACTAGCTTCGTTTAAAGCTTCCCACTGGGGGAAAAAGTCCAAGGCAAAATCTACTTTTGACGATTTCCGAATGGGGGGAAAGATGTGCCTCAAATCATTTTTCTGAGGATTATTTGGGATACTCAACACGAATCTGATGTCAGTTTATCGAATTTCGGCAGTTTACTGTAGATTATGGTTGGTATACGGTAGTTAGGTCAAAGTCTCAGATTTGACTAAAAATTTCTCTGTGTGGGTTATTCGGGGTGCTGAATACGAATTCGATGCCCATTTGTCGATTTTCGAATTATTAAGGTAGGTTCTGTCTCCTAAATGACATGTTACCTACCGTAACCTACAGTAAACCTCATATACTCTGTTTATCTTGAATTGCACAAAACACGGTCCGGCAATAGTCCTCTAATTGGCCCGCTAGTACCGTAGTGTACGTCCACGAAGCGTTCTTGGCAGACCCGGGTGGCAGGGTGGGTGGCTGAGTGACGGCATTGACGAATCGATTGCTCTGCACACCGGGTGCACACCCGGGTCTGCCGAGAACGCGTCGTGGACGTACACTACGGTACTAGCGGGCCAATTAGAGGACTATTGGCGGACCGTGTTTTGTGCAATTCAAGATAAACAGAGTAAAATTTCGACAAGCGAACTCCAGATTCGTGTTCAGCACCCCAGACTACCTCTACTTACATGTACTCAGCAAAATCCAGATAAAATCAAGCACCCTGAAAGTTACCTCATTTTTCCGCGAAGCGTTTTAAAAACGCTAGTAACTCCTTTCAGGAAGAGTCTAGGCAGCTGCGATGAGCATATTCGGACTTCGCGTCCAAAAATGGTTCTAGAAAAGTAGATTTCATTTGGAATGGTCGGTTTGACCACAATGAGTTCCCTTGTTAGACCCTTGCGTTTCCCTTTTTGTTATTATTTGAGCTTTATATTGAAATGCTTTAATTTTTTCTGTTGAATTTCCTCTCGTTTACAGTCTATCGTCCGCGCAGATGCCTATCATCCCCAGGCTGCTTTGTGTTTGCTAAATTAGATGCACGAATCTCAAGAGAATGAGTGCTTCCAGATATCAAAGGATCGCCTAATTAACCGATTTGTCTGCGATTATTCACTGAACTACCACAATCATCTGAAAACCAACTTGCTATTTTTTGAGTCATTGAATCGACCAGATTTCAATGAATACCTTGATTACCTTGCTCCATGGAGAATGCAATGTTTGTTGCCATTGATCGAATGAATCTTGACAAAAAATGGGTCAGAGTAGTGCTGCGGGTACACCACCACACAATGAAAGGCCCATTAAAGGCAGTGTTCACGATAATCTTCAATGTCGAGATTTTCTGCTAGATTGATTGCTTGTCCCCAAGTAGACCTGAAATGACGTAAAACTGGGGAAAACACACCTGAAAGACAGTTCAGCTCCGCACTGCCGTTCAGTCCGCAAAGTGCACGCTGATTGCGAAATCGTGCTCCGGCGTGGTTGCGAGTATCCTCAGACAGGGATAAGGGATCACCCGGGCGGTTTTTGCCTTTGGTGCCCGCGTGATCCCACCGCCCGGGTGATCCTCATCTCTGTCTGAGGATACTCGCAACCGTGCCGCAGCACGATTTTCGCAATCAGCGTGCACTTTGCCGACTGAACGGCAGTGCGGAGGTGAACTGTATGTGCCGTCGGCATGGATCCTAATGAGACTGCGTTCCCCGTTGAAGGTTGGCGTAAACTCGGTGGCATACCCTAGATCATAGGTGCACTGAGTTTGCACCAACCTTCTGTGGGGAACGTAAGGTCACATTAAGATCCATGCCGACGGTACACGAAATCCTGCACTCTCACTCCGTTCCCGTACTCTCAGAGGAGTAGTTTGTTGGGACGATGAAATCCTTTCTGAATCCGTCTTTTTAAAATCTCTACACTCTGTTCCTCCATTCTCTTCTTCGGACCCTAACTAATACTGTTTTGAAATAAATATTGTTCCATTTTCGACTGACCCATTTTTCACCATTCACAACCACCGAGAATTTGTTCATCCAACCGGACAATTAGTTGAGACCAGATAATAATCTCACCAAAATCATGTGTTTGGATGTGTTTTCGCCGTTCCTTCGTGATTATGGATGGCAACATTTGGTGGCTAACGCATTGTTTTAAGTCGAAAACTCCAGAACGAAAATCAATGTGGACCCTGACTTTGCAGCGGGAAGAAAGCTCATTCTTGAAGTCAGAGTTTTCCATCTTCAGGACTTGACGTTGAAGTACTATCATGCCTTCAAAATAATTGAAGAGATGGAGGAAATTGGGATGAAATAGCTTGCTTTGCGGCCTAACAGGGGGAACCGAAAGATTTTGGTAATCTATTGTAGTGCACGATGTCTATGACCTTCGTGGACCCAGTTAATTTCAAATATCCTACTCAGACGCCGGGCGGATAGGTGACGCTCACAGCCTCTCAGGGCTGATGGCGGATGCACGGCTTATGGTTCGCGGTCAGTGAAAGGTGTGCCTGTCTGCGTGTTCAAAAGAACTCATGGTGTGTGTGTGGATAATCTAAGACCGGTTTCGTATGGTCTATACAATTCAAGTAGGGAGCCGCCACGCTGCTTGGCGGGAAGTTTTGTACGCGGGAGAACAAAGGGAAGATGGCTATCGATCGAATGGTTTGGCACACGATTGCTGAGTGTGGCTTCCTTATTGAATGACACGGACGATACCTCCTGCGGTTGCAACTGAACATAGTAGCAGGTAAACATATTTTCGGTAGATATGGATGATAAACAATACTTCGCGTTGCCTGTCGCAAGAAGTATGATTCCGGCCTAAAATTGAGATGATTGACCCGATATCATCCCGGCGACGTCTCCACACCTGTTCAATCCTGGGGCGACATGCATGAACTCTTACGAAAAAAGGCAAGGAACCACCCTGTGTCTCATGCGCGGAGCGCTGAACCAATGACGACTTGGGAGCACATGCTCTGCCTAGGACGCAAACTCACAATGCAGCACCTTGAACTTCCCTCCCAGCAGCATTTTTTTTCAATTTGATTCGTGTTTACTTCCATTTGTCCTTGCGGTAGCAATCGCAGGGTCGCAAAGCGGATCAGCGCTTCAATCTCGTCTTTTTCAATGACCTACATTTGCACGAATGGAAGCAAACACGACTTAGGTCGAAAAATGCGATCAGACGGGGAGCACGGCGCATTGTGCCATTGCTTCCTTTACGCGCTGGGCGCGACATGTGCTCCGCGGTCGCAGAGTCCACATGATCAATTTAGTCTAGTGAATGGACGGGTCTGCGGCTGTAGAGCGCCGCGCGCGATCGAAACCCTGTTGGTCTGTGATTCCGCCAACACCGCACGGCCGGCGCAATGATCGCGCATGGTACATTCACTAGATTGAATATGATACGGAGACTATAGATCAAAAAAGCATAACGGAAGCGCTTCTTAGATGTTTTTTGTTGAATTTTTTTTGTAAGCACGCGTGATTCTATGATTTAATTGTTTAGAAAATTAATATCTGAGTAATTTTCACTCATCTGTCGCAAGTTTTTCAATTGTTCTGGTTTTGTGCGCTTATTGCATTTACATCTTTTTTCATTCATCTATCCATTTTCATTTTTCCCATATTCACACTAATTTTTTCTTTGTAAGATTTTTTCAATGAGATCGATAGGATTATCGTGGCCCTATTTTTCCCAGTAGCATAGCCATGTATCTACTACGAAGAGATTAGCATTTGTTCGTGTACTGCGTCGATCACTCCCCTCTACTCCTTCCAAAGACCTGAGGATACGTCCCCTTGTTGTGCCGTGGCGACATAATCGCTGTGCGAGGTCTGTTATAAATTTGAGTGGGAGGAGTCTATGTTGCCTTTTGGCTGACTGTGCGTAGGTGCGAGCAGTATGAGTCTAGTGGTCTTATTCCAGAGTTTACCAACCGTTACAGAAAGTTGAAAGCCGTAATCAGTCTCGTTGTATAGTACATCCAGTCGACGCGGATAGCACTGATTATTTCAGTTCCCTAATGATGGTTGGCGCAAACTGGGTGCTCGCATGTTATGGCATACATTTATATGGAACGACTTTGCGCCAACCGTAAACAGGGAATTGAAAGTATCAGTGCAATCCGCGTCGACTGCGATTCTCATGCAGACTAGTGTTTGACTTTGTTATCTCGGTACAGTGCATCCATTGCTCATGTTGAGAGGCTCTTCTAATGCGTTGAGTAGATCCGCCACCGATTTCCTGACTTCAATAGCAATTTCTGTGGCTTTCTTTCTACTCCGTTTTTGCAGTGCCGAAAACTTGCAAATGAATTTCTCAAAGTTGTGAACTCTGCCTTTAATACGTGTTGTGGCGCTTACGTTTTACCACGTCGCGCAAGATGAGTTGTCTGTACAAGCAGTCTTCAAACAATTCAACTTGCAGTCAGAAAATCTGTAGCTTCAGGCGTTACTCTGTGACATTCGTATTCGAAGTTTTGGAGGGTCAGTCAGCAGCAGTCAGATATCATACAATGTCGCATAAGGGGTTCGTCGGCTCGGGAAAGTGATTCAAGCTCCTGACACACATGTTCCGCATTGTAACTATATTAGGGAGGCCGGAAAGTAATGTCGTTTTCTGATTATGCGGGACCCAAACATCTGCTCCGATTACTTTTCCAATCTGCTTCAAATGTTCTTGGATGGTCAACCAAGGTTGGTTACGACTATTTAGCAATTCCTCGATCGTCTGACACGGATCACGGATTTGCTTCTTTTCCGCCCTTAACACGCCTTTGTTTAACGTTGATTCTCTTCCTGATTGATGGGAGACATCAAAATTACCTCATCTGAATTTGGGAAACCATCCTTGGCCTTTACCATCCTTGGCCTTTACGGATGTGCAGTGCATCTGGATGAACATCGCAGATGTTTGTGGTAGCAACTGTTGCGTTTCTTCCCTTGTGAAACTCAAAAAGCATGCAATGCCGGACCTCTTCTGGTACATGTATGGCTGGCCATTTTACCCTATAATTACAAAAAATGTATCCGGAATCTTCTCTTATTATAACGTGTGGTCTTTAACCCGATTATCATGTTTTGTTTTCAACGTCAGGGAATGTTAACTAGCAAGCCAATTAATAGATATTGGTTCAAGAGCACAAATTATTTGGCCATTTATGATTTCAATCCATAAATCTTGGGACTATTGTAACCAAAATACAACAATTTTCTGAAGCCTTTTTCTCAGTGGTACTCCTGATGTAGCTCACTCGCTCGAAAAGCGCAATTTTTCATTGTGACTGAGATGCGAAGGTTTGCCTCGTAGTGTCTGAAGAGACGTTACATATTTATGCACACCTCGTCCTTTTGAGGAACTCAGCAGATGTTTGTCGAATTGGCTATTTTGTGCGCATCATGTTCTAGTTACGAACATTTATTTCCGAGAAAACAAATTCTTTGGTTCTATCGCTATGCTCCTCGCACGCGTATGCTGCTCTCTCCTTCTTCTCCCCACGCTGATCCTTCGCATCGCTCCGACGCAAAGAGACAGAATTTTGCTTTAAAATAGACTGCACAGTCGGCAAGGGTCACACTGATGCTTTGAGTGAGTTATTGTACCTTGGCGCAGACTCGGTGCGCATTCATATGTTGTTATAACACACGCGCACCGAGTTTGCGTCAACATACAATAAGGTATCAGTGAGATTTGTGCCGACTACAAGTTCTGAAACGGTAGTGGGTAAAAAACAATAGTGTTTGATTTCTATGCAAAAATGTTCAGAGGCCTTCTGTCTGAAAGAACCAAAGATTGCTACAGCACGCGTAGATACCGAATTTTAGGGCATTACAATGAGCTGAACTTCTTGTTGTCGTAGGGTATTTTTTCAAGCTTATCCGATTATACTCAGCGCTAAGTAAATATTGACAGAGAAAAACAATGCAGAACGACCAGATTTAGTGGTATCGTTATCATGAGCTACTTATTTGAACAACCGAGTGCAGAAAGCGTCATTGAGTGCGAAGCATAACAAAGGTCTGGGATTGAGAAGTTGGAGTGGGAGAGTGAGGGAGAGGGTTGCTGAGAAGAGCACCGGATGTTAAAGACAGTGTTCACGATGATTTTGGCCCCGAGTTTTTCACATAAAACGATGCGTTGGCCTCCAAGTGTTACCAAAATTACGAAGAAACGACGAGAAACGCATTAAAACGTCGTATTTCAGTGACATTATTCCATAACATGGACTATTTGTCCAGTTGGATGAACATGTTCATGGTGGTTGTCACCAGTGGAAAATTGGGTCATTCGAAAATAGAAGAATTTTAGTGCAGAGCAGGATTAGTTAAGGACCTCAGGAAATAAAGGAACAATAGAGATTAGAGAATTGCAAGGGACTGGTCCGCAAACGATTTCATTGTTACAGCAAACACTTCCTGTGATACTTGAAGGCAAGGTCCGGTCAAATTTTGACACTACCGAAATTTGGGTTAAATAGATTGGGCTGGCCTAGCTGAACAACGTCTGAACGTCTGAACGTTTCACGAACTCTGAGTCCTTAGTTTTGGAGAAAACAACCTCAAAGTTAGGGATTACGGTATTCACAGCATGATAATCATAGCTGGAATGACCGATAATTACACAGCACTTTTGAAGGATGCGTGGGCAACCGCTAAAATATGGACGATGGCCACACTTTTCTGACTTTTCTGGATCATCGGCTAACGGAAGTGGCTGGAATAACTTGAAGAAGACCGGTTTTTACGCAGTTTCCGCATGTTACCCTGGGACTACCTGTAGCAAGAGCACCGATTTAGCGGGAATTCTCGAAATCGAAATTCTGCCCGGACCCTGCCCGGACCCTGCCTTCAAAGGCACAGTCCAAGCTCAGGGACGAAATCTGAGATTTTCAAATTATTGCTAAGTAAACCCACCCTGTATAGCACCTGCCAAGTGCGAGCTCTGAATTCCTACGAATGAGCGAGATATAGGAGGAAGCCACCCTGGGGCGCTCATCCCAGGAAGCCACTTTGGCACGCCCCTTTTACGATCTTTCAAGCTCAACAGTGGCGAGATGAGCGGTGGTTCTTGATCAATAGAACCGTTCTTCCCTTCATTTTCAACCTCTCTCTTTGTTCGAGTCGGCTCGCATATATCGGTTGCAAACGACGGAAGTTACAAGCCTCGGACAACTCGTCCACCAAGCTTAAGTATGTGAATTTTCGAGAGGTCATAACTCCGTTCCCAGAAGGTCTTGAACGATGCCAGAGACATCATTGGGGTTAGCGTGGAACCGTTTACAAGACAAGCAGAAAAACAGAAAAACGAATCTGAGGTTGGACTGTGCCTTTAAAGGCAGTGTTTACGATAATCTTCAATTTGGAGATTATTCGCTATATTGATTAAGTGGCCCCCGGGTAGTACTAAAATGACGTTGAAACTGTGAAAAACGCACCAGAAGTGCTAGAAATCTTTAAGCATCAGCCCGCCTCTTAAGTATCACAAGAAGTGTTTGTTGCGACAATGAAATGTTTTGTGGACCCGTCTTTTGCAATTCTCTACTATCTAATGCTCCGTTCTCTCCTTAGGGCCCTAACTAATCCTGTGTTGCCTGAAATATTCTTCCATTTTTGATTAGCTCCATTTTTTTACCGGTGACAACCACCGTGAACATGTTCATCCAGTTGGACAACAGCTCCATGCTTTGAAGTAATGTCACTGAAATACGACGTTTTAATGCGTTTCTCGCCGTTTCTTTGTAATTTTGGTAATACTTGAGGGCCAGCGCATTGTTTTATGTGAAAAACTCGGGGACGAAAATCATCGTGAACACTTCCTTTAAGAGGCGGGGTGATACTTGAAGATTTCGTGTACTTCTAGTGCGTTTTTCTCAATTTCCGCGGGATTTTAGTTCTACCCGGGGGCCGCTCAATCAATATAGGTTATAATCTCAAGATTGAAGATTATCGTGAACACTGCCTTTAAAGGAAACAGGAGCACATGACTGAGGGGAAGAAGCTGGGAAAAACATTCAAATGCGAGAAGCATTAAAAAAGAACGAAATCGTTGTGTATATTACAAGTAGTTTTTAACTACCTAAATAGCGAGTCATTAATCTGAGAACAAACGATCAGAGGGCGGGGGGGGTGAATGGTCGATCTGAACAAATCATTACTCACAATCAGCCTTTCCAGACTCCTAAGCGAGTCTCACGCTGACTTGCCTTCTTATTTTCGCAACTTTGAGGCTCCAAACTTTGTGGATGATCGCAGCTTGGCTCATTCGCTGGATACAACACGAAGAAAATTGATCTGATTCCCTGCCTTCCATGGTATATGGGTTCCATTGCAGATATTTCGCCTAAGGGCAGTCTTCGAGGTCAAAGCGTTGGTTTTGCTATCTTCATGAGATGGTATGTAGATCTGGCCATTACAAAAGTGAAAGTTTGCAGAAAAAAGTGCAGGAAAACGCACAAAAGCAAGCCAGAACTTCTACATATTGTTGGGTGTCGGCTCGCCCGCTAATAACGAGATTTTTCTGAATGTTTGCAGTGCCTCTTTTCTTGTGCTCATAAGGAAGTTACTAATCTCCTAAAGTCACTAATTTAAGAGCAAAATAAACAACGGCCGGCAGAAAAAGTGTTTATAAAATCTCATCAAGCTGGGCACGCTGTAACTAGCCTCTCTAAATTGTCCCGCTCAATTTTCTCTAACTTCATTGGTTTAATTTTTGGTATGACCTAATCAATTTTTTCGTGAGGATAGCGCAACAACTGTTTTTTATCACAAACCCAGCCTTAACGGTTAGTTTTGATCATAACCTTTATTAAATTTTGCTCATTTCTGGGCATTCAAAGTACTTCACTTTAATCCCTTCTATATTATCGCTAACACGTATTTACAGTCCACAGCAACGGAAAAAGGCTGTGGTGCAGTTGCGTATTTTCACTAAGAACACTTTAGCTATGGCTGGCTCGGTTCTAAGTCTTTCATTTATCGATAAGGGGGACGGCTGATTATTTTTTCTGGGTTACGGTTCTTTCTTCTTCTTCTCTCATTGTTTTCCTGTCTTTTTTGCTTGTATCTAAAGTGAATAGTTTAAGTGTATTTTTATTGTGTGTGGGGGATAACCTACCGTTTTTTCAACGTTTCCGGTGCTTTTTCTCTCCAGAATTGAGAGTACAATGAAAAGTGGCGTCTGTACATACATATGTACGTCATCTGAGAGTATAATTTGTTATCATGAATGTTCGCCCCTCAATTTGCACTGCTAGAAGGGATCACTGGTTGTTGGGTACGATTGCGTCAACGTTATCAAGTATTTAATTTTCCATAAAAAATTGAGTTCGATTACTAGCGTCAGTTCCATGTGTAAGCATAGAAGAGTGTTATGGCAATACGGCAACCCTCGATACTGATCAGAGAGTGGCTTTAATTCGCAGTTGATTCGATATCTGAAAGTATGCATTATCCTGAGCTTTCTGCATCCAGTTAGGTTTACCTATATCCACGTGTGTAGTTTCACTCTCTTCTTTGTGCAGAAATCGCTTCCTTCTAATTAATGTGATTCACTTGTTCGTGAAAATTTGTTTGTCAAGACGTTGACTTTGCATTTTATCAACTTTTGATGTATAATCTTCTTATTCGTTATACTTTCAGACAGAAGGAGAATGAGCGAACCGCCTCCAGCCTACGAGGGTGGGTTTTCATTAACTTATACATAAACCGTTTGTCCGTTCTTTTCAAAGGCATCGTTCGCGCTGGAAATCAATTTTCATTTTTCAGGCTCAATTTCATGATTGAGCCCGTTAGACAACACTGGTAAGCTTTGGCGCTTCAAAAACGTTGGGCAATGAGGTTGGAAGGCGTCAAAGTTGGAGATCCGCCACCAATTCTCACCAGTCATCTAGCACTTTTTCCTAGAATGTTGGTGCGACCGTTAGACAACATGAAAAATAGTTATGGCACGAACTCCACATGCAGAAAAACTCCGAAAATGACGGTGACGAGGCCTCCAAAAGCAGAAAAACTTCAAAAAGGATTTCGGCGCGAAATTCAAATTCGTATTTACAATGTGTTCCGATTGACTTTTCTTTACAAATGAAGGTTTTTCATGGGCACCTTCGACATTTTCGTTCACTAGAGAGGCCAAGCTACACAAAAACATGAAAAAATAATATACGGTTTTCTACGCGTACGATGCCTTTAAGTCTAAAATTCGCCAATGGTCAAGCGGGATGGTAGTAAAGTCCGCCCGAAAGGGACTGTTCGCCAACGCGGTCGGCGTGCGTGTCGAGCTGTTGTCAAGAAGACATTTTTTGGACTTGGAAATCTATTAGTAGGAATATTTGACGGATGGTGACTAACATCCCAATTAGTTCCTTGCAGCCATGGGAAGGCTCGTTTGAAATAACGCCTTCGCGGCGGCCGTTCCACGCTGATTGCGTTTGATTCCTAAGGTTTCTTCGAATTCGCTCATGTGCGATTGAACTGATTGAGCTGATTTTGATACATTAGCTTAGTTCCAGGGTCAAGCAGAGCGTTGCGTTATTTCTCGAAATCGGAGCGACCTCTTGTCACATTTTTTTCCAGAATTCAAAATTTTTGCGATCCCCCTCCCCAAGGCGCGATATTCGCGATCCCTCCTCCCCGAGTCCGGCCAGTTTATAGTTGATTACTAAAAGTGTCAGACGCCGAAAATTGGTTAAGTAGTTGAGCCCAAGCGCCCTTCACCGAATGCTACGATCCTTCCCTTGAGGACCAAAAGTAATCGAGAATTTATGGGGTATCCATGAGATTCTCATTTTTGGACCGAAACTTTCGCGATCCCCCCACTAACATTCACTCTTGGACCCAAATTTTCGCGACCCACCGTTGCGAAATTTCGCAACCCCGCTTAACCCTGCTTAGTTCCTGACTCAGATTCACGCAAAAACCGAAAGTTAGTCGATACGCTTCTGAAACACTGTTTTGGCTACCTTGGGTGGTTCGGGGCGTCTTAGGCCTGGATTATACTGCCGTCCCATCGCGGCGATGCGTGAGAATGGCGCTATTAGTCGATCGTGGCGATATTGCGCATTGGAGTAAATCGACTGTTTTTATGAGCACATCGGCAGTTAATGAGGTAAAGTGGATTGGGATATTCATACGAGAACGGTTGGCACCTCAGTTCCCATCCGCACTGCCGAAATTTTCAGCAAACGTGCACATCACCGCGATGAAATCGGCGTCGCTATTAATTAGAAAACGAGGTCATATTATCGCGGCGGTATGCATATTTTCTCGAAAATTCGAAAATATGGGTGAAAACGGAGGTGTCAACCGTTCTCTAATAGCTACATATCTCATCTCACTTCGCTCTACGAACTGCCGGTCTGCTGATCAAATTGATTCCTTCCGATGCGCAATATTGCGGCATTAGATCGTTACCGTCTTTTCTCATGCATCGCCGCGACAGGAGTATAATCCTGGCATTAGTTTTTTTTCCAAAAAAATGTTTTTAAAGCTTTTTTCATGGTAGAGAAGTGTTCATGGATTTCCCTTGTTTGCCGCGTCTCAAACTCTTGAAAAACCTCTTCAGCGATGTAGTGGCGATCTGCGATATCCCTCCAGGAAAACTTACTTATAAAATTTTGGGTGACCAAACAGTGACCAATTCAATGGACAGACCACTGCTAAGTTCAATCGGCGCTTAAACTCAGCTTAATGGGCTCAAAATATCGGATCAATTTCAAATGAAGCCACTCGGTTCAAGGAAAATCGGGGCGGATCCCAGGGGCCTAAGGGAGAGTCTCAGAAAGTTTCGCGTGCCCCAGCTGCAACGAAGGTGTTCAAGTTATTGTTCTTAGGTCGCTTAGCGGTAATATGTGGCTGTTATCGTCGCTTTGACATGTGGATTTCTTTCTCTAAAAAAAAACAAGTTTTATTACTGTCCTCTAACGCTTCTGACTCATTCGTGTTTGCTTTCTCCGGAGGAGGCAAACATTTCTTCAGATAGCTTCGCGCCAGATCTTTGCTTTCATTTTTTTTTCTGTACGCATTCCCCAAGATGGATGTTTAGGGTTGTGCGGAAACATAGCCTCTGGAAAGAGCTAAGAAATAGTGGAAAAAAATGATCCAGAAGTATACGAAAATTAGCTTTGTCATTCCTCCCTTTTGCTCTACGAACCGTTTGGTCGAACGATGAAATTGTTTCTGGGTCTTCTGACATGATCGGCTTTTCGCTGCTTCTTCTTTGACAGTTTTCCTTGTTTACGAACTTGACCGATATTATCTTGCATAATAGGTTCAGTACCGATCAAATTTTTTGCAAAAACGGCGTTTTGCGGCGTTTTTTGAACGCACAAAGCGCCGTATCGCAATAACTCACTTCGAAATTGACGTACTGAGTTTTCAAGGCAATTTTCGCGTTCCACTTAGAGAGATGAATGCAATGGTATGAGAAAATAATTTTTTCACTCCAGTATTATGTCAGAAAATGTGTATTTTCTTCCGTAATTCCCATCGATCACAGGTCAAAACATGACAGATTTCTGCTACCATGGCCATCTGATCAGTTCGTGACGAGGGATTTCGAGGTGGAAATATGCAATTTTCGTCAGATTTCTGCTACTAAATCCATTACTTTGTGGTACTATTGTTTAGTGCTCGTTGAGGGCAATTCGAAAATTACTTCAAAATTGGAAACGGACTACATTGAAGAAAGTTATTGCGATGCGGCTCTTTGCGCGGACAAGAAACGCCGCAAAACGCCGTTTTTGCAAAAAATCTGCTCGGTACTGTATATCCTTCCAATTTCGATCTAACACAATTATATACCGGCTACAGCCGTCGATGTCTCATTCATCGTCACCAACTATTACATAGATCAGGTTACTAGACCATAACACTGAAAACATATGTATGTGTTATAGGGTTTTCTGTCAATTTTATCGTGATTGTAGTAGCGTGTGGTGGTCAAAGTTTTTTTAATGGAGAACTCGAAATGAATATGCCTTCAGTGTGCTTCCTTGACGTCAGGCTGACTTTCACGATGAATAGAAACACATACAATCGCTTTTTGAGCAGCCCCCCCCCAAAAAAAAAGAATAATACGTCAATGTCACCTGTAGAAATCTGTGACTCTCTCGAAGATAGCAGGTGTCTTGGCCCTAATAGAAAAACCATCACCATTGTGGACATCCTCGATGTCCGAAATGACTCGTCGTCCGTGAAGTTCTTGTTGAATAAATTCAGATTGAAAGATAGAAAAAAAGCGACCCTTTATTTCTCTAAGAGAACGTCATTCGGAATAGATGGATTCTTGATAGATTACTAGCGATAAATACTGATTTTCAGAAATTGAGTTGTTGGAAAACAGCAGCTAAAAATAACTTTGAACGGCGTTGCGGCCTCTGAAAAGTTGTTCGACGGCTCATGCAAATGTTGGCGTCATGTAAAGAAATATTTGCATAAAGTATTTTAGGATGGAACTTACATGAACATTATTCAAAAAAACGTCATGTTTCATAAAAAAAGGCGTCAAGTTCGACATTTGCATAGAGGCCTTCCTCAAGATCTAGTGGAGCGAATGTGCCAGATGGGAAAAATTTGGGTGGAAATGTTTAGAAACACAGTGTATCTTGTCAAGGCGGCGTGCTTACTTTCCAATGAATCCAAAACTCGGACCAGCTTCTTGTTCCTCAACTAATCGTTCAGCTTGATACTTTCAGCCGTTCAAAATCCCTACGTGCCACCAGAGTCAAAGCAGCCGGCATCGAATCCTGATTTTCCTCCGAATCCAGTGATGCCAGCCGGGAACTACGCCGTGCCACCGCCTCCAGGTTTGATTTGCATTGCCATGAATTGTGCATGAAGTTTGAGGTCGAGTGTAAGGCATTTATTAAGATTTGCGAGTGTTTATATTTCGTTCTGTTTTTTTTTCAATTAGTCGAAGAATCTATATATGTTCACAGCATTCTGAATTCAAGTAAAATATCATCAATGAAGCCGGTTGCATTGATTCTAGTCGTCCATTTTGATAGGAAAGCATGGCCAGGCCTCTTGCTTCTTGAGGTATGCTTCGATGTAGGCTTTTCTTCTAGAAGTTGGTAGACCATTCACGTGGGAAAGAGTAATCTGATATCTACCCAAGCGTCTTGCTTATGCCTTGTACTTTATGTAGTGGTGGGTGTTGTAGGGTAGGTAAGTATTCAGCCGTAGTTTTTTCTCCTCCAAGATAAGCTCTCGGGTTTCTAGCGGATTAACCAAAATCCGCAGATACATACGTGGCTACGAAATTAGTGTACGAGAATATTTTTACAGTAATGCATGCAAAAGGGGTAATTTATTGCGAATTTCCGCGCTCATTCTATGAGTCCGCTCACCGTGTGGTTCCAACCCTTTCCTCATAACAGGGTAGCCTTTTGCACCCATAAAGATTCGGCGATGATTCGCTTCGGAACTGGCTTCACTGGCCAGCTAAAGGGAGCCATACATGATGTGACCCGGCCGAACCTTACAAAATATGTTGAAAATACATTTTCCTGTTCTTTTTTCATCGTCAAAAAGAGCCACATCATCTTTATTCGCTTCAGTGGTCAGATTTTGGTCTGAAGGTACTCTTGAAGGCTTTGCGGCGAAGTGAATTTGAGTGTGCGTTGAGAGTGAAAATGTATTCAAGTATTTCATCGAAATTTGGGTATTTTCCATATCTGTGCTATAAGCGTAACAATGGGCGTGTTGGCAGTAAATCAAAGGCAGCATACACGGTCAGAGACAATATCGATTTTATTCCATAAATCAAAGGTTTTGAGCTGGGAGCATTGGAAAATGGCGAAAAAACCGACGAAAACACTAAGCAAATGAAGCAATAACGAGTTGTTTTTTTATCGGAATTGAAGTGGACGGGTTACACCACAGCATTCACGTTCGGTTAAAAAAGCCAAGGTAGCATCAAAATAATTCAGATAGCGAAGCCAGTAGACTCCAACGGTCTGCTCTACAATGTATACATTGTTGAAAGCATGAAAGCGAGCCAAAATTACTGTTTCTGTGCAATCAATTTATTCGAGTTAATATTGAGGGGCGGGAGCTGTAAAGAAAGGGGCGGAGACTACATGTTTTGCTTGCTCAATAAGGCTCAAGTATAGTCATTTTGACTTGTTTTCGACGCTTCCAATGAGGTGAGCGTTCTACTAGAAGCCGTATGACCGGGTTCAGATACCTATCGCAACCACTTCTGCGAGTGTGTATGCTGCCTTTGAAAAATCTTAGTACCTCAGTTTTTACGATCGTGCCACCGGTGTATAGCAGGAAGCGAAGAAACCCTGCCTAGTATAGAACGTAACTATGTGCATGGATGTTGTACTATACTGTGCTTATCTGAGTCAAATTCCGGTCCGCGATTGCGTCTCAACACGTCTTGCGGCCGCACGCTCCCGAGTCAGAAGCGCTTCCAGCGCCGCAGCCGCCGATCTGCTCGCTCTAGGTGGGTTTTGGAAACTGGAAACTAAGAAAAATTGGAGAAAGTTGTATAAAAAAGCCACATCGTGTCGGCTTTGGTGCTAGAGACCCGACTGACTCGAGCGCGTGCGGCCGCAAAGCGTGTCGAGACGCAATTACGGACCGGAATTTGGCCCAGATAAGCACAGTACTGTCTTCATCGAAACAAATTGCCGGTCCACAGTCGCGGACAACTGCAGTTTCAGCACGCAGTCCGAAGATAATCGTGCTGGGACCACGGGTTATACTTCTGGCTCCACTTGCAATAGCAGTTGTTCTCTACTGCGGACGGGAATTTTGCTCAGATAAGGACAGTTTGTATCACCAGTTTTTCATTTCTAGGCCATGTACCACCGGTTCAAACGATAATTGTCGGTTCAATTGCGTTCAATCAGAATCCGTCGTCGATGACGTGCCCACACTGCCATCAACAGGTATTCTTTTTTATTTCATTCGCAATGCTATGCAACTTTTCCGGCTCATTACAGTTCTTATTCAGATCATTACGAAGACTGAGCCGAAAAGCGGTTTGCTGACGTGGCTATTATGCGGTGGTATGGCTTTGTTTGGGTTAGTTTTTGTTCAAAATTTGTTTACTCGAACTAGTAATGGTCGTTATTGGAAAATCATATGGCGGTCACTTTTTGGGTGTAGGGTTGCTTTATTATCAGCAATTTTCTCGGAACCTATTCCAACTAAATAGATGAAATCAATCTCAGGTAGAACTAGTTGTCCTGAATCCAGCGAATTTTGTCCTGAATTCGTACAAATTCAGGACAATTACTCGACTGACTTTGGAGAATTCTTGATGTATTCTCGACAGCTTTTCACCGTTTTCTTCAGAATTCTCAGCCAATTCAGGAGAACTCTTGCTGAATTCTCGACAACTTACCTTTTTCGTATCAGTTA
Organism: Aplectana chamaeleonis; assembly: GCA_029168955.1. Taxonomy (NCBI): domain Eukaryota; kingdom Metazoa; phylum Nematoda; class Chromadorea; order Rhabditida; family Cosmocercidae; genus Aplectana; species Aplectana chamaeleonis. Next base: position 1,303,322 of record JAPDOI010000073.1, read on the forward strand.
TGGGGTTAGGTCCATACCTGGGACCGCTCTAGGGAGCTCATCCTAGCTGCCGTCGGCACTTGCTACATGATGCTCCCCACGGTATCCGGGTGCGAGACCACCCACCCCCCCCCAATCCGAGGGGCCAATCCCCTCTGCTGCCAAATATTATTCCTCGGCTTCTGAGTGATCCCTCAGAGGTGATTTCTAGTCACCATTCAGGATCGGCCTCGAAATGCCGAGTGAGCATTCTGTGAGATGAAGCGCCTTTCCTACCCTTCGATTCGTTTACTCTTAGAATGATACAGATATCAAGAGAGAAAGGGAATCTCAACGTGTTTTCGACATGTACTCTGCAAGTACTGCCTGAGCTCGCATGTATAGTGTAAAACGACAAGGTAAAAAAAAGAAAAAAAAACAATCGAAGTCTTGATCACAAGTGATAGATGCGCTGGTGGTTGCGTATCCTGCACGCTGACCTGCTCACTCCTGCTCAAGTCCTGTCCACCTTCCTACCAAGTCCCACTTTCTCTATTTAACGACTCGCGCAGGGCTACTGGAGCCTTGCATGCAATGTATTGAGTTTTCTTAGAAAACATGCTGCGATAGTGCCGCTACCCTCGACTGTGCCGCGATAGTACCGTGACGGATCCGCGATCATCACTGTGCTAGGACGATTCTGTAGCATTGCCTTGGGTCTCGACAACGCCTGCGACATTGCCGCGATAGTACCGCAGCAGTTCCGCGTTAGATCAGCGTAGGCCCCACGAGGATGCATAAGCGAATCCGAGTCAGCAGCCATACCCTGTCATGCATGGTAAAACGAGAATTTCGCTGGTTCAATTACCCAAATATGAGACTTTTCCCACATGTCCTGCGCACTTTGTGCAGAGCCCTGGCCGCACTGCACAATGTCCTGCACATTTTTGGTAGAGCCCTGCCGGTTGGGCACGTTGAAAGCAACGTCTCATCCAGTCTTGATTCGGTCCTGCACACTACTGTTCAGGTCCTTTCCAGTGGTCCTTCCGAATCCTTCGACGGCTTGCTCTGCTCTGCTTGAGCGCTGCACATATTTTGCCATTGGAGCGCAGCTGCTCTTCGACGATATACAAAACTGGTTGAAAATTTATTAAGCATTTTGAGCTGTGGGTTTTATCAACAAGCCGCCAGAGTTGTCAAATTTGTTCACAACAGGCCTGCAAGATGTCATACCATAAACCGCTTCCTCTTGACAATGTAGAATGCGGGACTGTCGCGAAACAGTTGGCTGTCACTCCGAAACCTCACTTGTACTAACTGTTCTCACGCACGCTCTATCAGACAGCGAAATTCAAATTACAGAGCAGTTATCGTCATTTTGTAGGATAAGAATCGGAGTTCAGCCAAGTGCATCCGTCGCGCATGAGTATGTAGAAAGGGTCATCGGGTTTATGAACGGGAAGTTCGCTGTCATTCTGCCTCTTTTGGGTTGTGAATGGGCAGCAGTTTGAGAGATCTCGTGTATCTGCGTTTCATTTTGGGGTTCCCTGTAGGATATACGTATTTGAGTATGCTTTTCTGTTAGTTTATATGAATAATGGCATTGAAACGAAGAATTTAAGGTGCTGGTTGTGTTGCTGTATTCCGTTTTGCGTTGATTCATGCAGGGTAAGGTTTATCTCTTGACTGTGTATATTTGGATTTTCATGTCAATCAGGCCTTCTCTTCAGGATACTGAGCATTTTTGCCCGAACTGTCGCAAGCTTCTGGGCACGTACAGAAGAATATGAGCTGATTGCATTTCCTGCAAGTTTTGCTACATATGTATTTATCATGTTTCTCTTCTCATCATTACTTATTTCTCTCACGGTGTTCAATTGATTGGGTGTATTCGCATGTTCACTACTCCCTACATATTTTGAAGCTCTACGCATCATATGTACTGTTGTCGATTATTCAATTGTAATATTTTGTATTGTTTACACACAAAGTTGTTTTAATGGAAATCATACCCAACTAACCTGTTTTTTTTCTTGAAGCGGCATACAGACCTTTGATTAGTGATATTGTTATAGTTTGCTGGTATTTTTTCAAAATAAAATTTGCGTCGTACGTGGCGCTGTCTCTAGAATGCATTCATGTCACTGCGCGATTTTCGATTCTCCATCTGTTTTCCTTCGAGAAGAACTATTTCTTTCTATCGGAATACCTAAGTTTTCTCGCTTTCATTAATCAACACCGGTAATAAACATTTAACTGTTGGATGGGATTGCAAGTTAATCCTAGCTTGCTCGGATGAGTCCGGGCGGCGCAAGCAGCGGAGCTATCGGTCATAGCAAAATATAACAGCGATAAGAAGATTTTGACATCATAAGCCCGATAAACCTTTCTTAGACCGTCTCAAAAGGAGCGAGGTAGGCTCGAATTCGCTTGTATTTTGCAGCTGGAATCCTCTTCAGGAGTGGCATGCATGAATGCGGCAGCCAGGGTCAGGGAGCGCTACGCCGCCCGCTCGCGCCACGATTTGAATTCAAGATGCGATGCGTGCACGTGACGTTGCGCCTCCCTACCCTGGCCGCCGCATTCATGCATGCCACTCCAGGGGCCGTATTTTGCCACCGCAGACGAGGGAAAGCGTTCAAGCGATGTGCGAGTTGAGTGAAATGAAATAAGCTCTGAAGCATTCCTAGTGTGCTCACGATTTCGATTACCACCAGCAGCGAGCGGTCGCTTTTCGCCGAAGCATCCTTATCACACTTAGATTTCTGCAAGGCCCACCACTCCGCTGGAGATGATAATCGAAATCGAGAGCTCACTAGAATTGTCCCAGAGTTTATATACCTTGCGAGGAAGCCCTTGGTATCAGAAGTTTAAAAAAATGGGTATGCCGACCCCTAAACCTATCTTCCAATAAGTTATACTGACGTACTGACGGACCAGTATACCGGTTGGAACGCGCGCATTGGTGCGGTCGGAACGTCGGCGATTCCGGTCCGACCGCGTTAACTACCGGTCCGAACGCGCGCAACGGTGCGGTCGGAACGTCGCCAATCCCGAAGTCGGGCCTATCGTTGCGCGCGGTCGGTCCTAATATTCGCCTGAGAAGCTCCAAAGTGAAGGTCACAATAGTAAATTTGCGTTCTTCTCGCCGCAACCTATCGCGAAGGTCCGAAAAATTGGAAACAAATTCATTTTTGAGTTCAGCGCCCTGAAAAACCTCACCGCACAAAGTTCCAGCCGAAAAGAGAATCTGACCTCTGGACCTCAAAGTGGCGCACCCATGGGGCAGGTTCCCGAGATTCGAAAAACTTTTCGATCAAACATTGCCTAGGATTTTTTTTGGGCGCTGAACACGAGTATTGGATGCGTTTTTGATTTGTGGGTCGAATACGGTAGATTACGGTAGTTGCGATGCAATTATAACCTCCATGATACGCTGTAATCTTCACTCTTCTAGTTAGTGGTAAACGCAACTGGTAATCGGGTCCAGCGCTCGAAGTGAACCCTCGTGAAATTGCCGGGATGTTTCGAACACTTGAAATAGAAAGATGGTGGCGAGGATGATTGCCATAGCCATACTTCGTTAAAAGGTCGGCTGCGTCAAGGCTTAAAGGCACAGGACATCCAAAAAATTATTCTTTAGATTTTATGCTTATCTTGGAGAGAGCCACACGCTGATCACAGCGGTATCTCTGGAATCGTCCAACACCCCCTTTGAACAGAGTTATGGCTCTTCAAATATGCGTAGTTTCTGAGCGTGAAAAATTGGTGGACGAGTTGTCTCAGGCATGTAATTCTCTTCAATCGCAATCGTTGCGTGAGAGAAAGCCAGGATAAGGAGACAGTCCGGTAATGGACTGAAGAACGACGACTTGTTGAAATTCATCCATCCATCGAGCCGCTATCGAGTTCGAAAATCCGGAAGGGGGCCGGGCCTGTGGTGGTGAGCGAAGGGGGTCGGGCCTGTGGTAGTCGCTTATATCTCGCTTACTTGGAGGAATTGAGATCTCGCATTTGGCACCTGTTCTACAGGAGGGGTCTTCTACACAATTACATGGAAATCTCAAAATTCATATTTGAGGGTGTACTGTGCCTTTAAATAACTCCCACACTCGCAAGCGTCTGCCCGATTGAGAAGAGTTGAGCAGGTAGAATGCTCCCGCTCGGAACGGAAAACTGGGCGGAGAGGACCAAAAAACTCTTACTCATGCCGTAAACTTGGCGTATCCGCCTCCCACCGACCGTACAACGTGACATCCTGCTTGATCAACCCGAAAACTCTGCCTGATCACCTTCTACACTAGGGCAATTATGACTTCATAGCTTTCCTAGAATGTCTGTTTAGAAACTTCTCTTCCAAACCAACCAGTGAGCTCATCACGTTCCCCAAGGAGCTGACGTCTACCACAGTCGCGGGCGACGGTGGCAGCTTGAGAGGCGGCAGGGTCTGGGTCAATGGTATACATTGTCGCTGTCATAAGCGACAGTCATGACATTTAGCACAAATCGTGGCGGGACCAGCCTAGTAGCAACAGCACCCGCCGTCGTAGGAACAGTTGTCGCGTGTCCGTCGCAGCGACGTGTCGCAGAGGGCTGAAACACTGCAAATGTGCCGATGCCGCTGTCGCTGTGCAGCGTACTGCGACAGCGACAGATTTAAAGGACGGGAGCCGGTCGCTGTGCAGAGCGACGCGACCGCGTGTCGCAAAAGTATACCATTGGCCTTGCATTTCAACCTGCCGTCGATGCCCACTACGGCGTTCATATCCCAAAGAATGCGGACTGTGACTAGCACAGACATTCACTGCAGCGTATGCGTTGTGGGCTCCGAGTATTAAGGGTGTGGTTTCTTGTCGCTGTTATGAGGAACAGGCATGCAATCTAGCACAAATCGCGACGGGACCTGCATCGGGACAACGGCATCGGTCGTGGTAGGAGCCGTTATCGCGCGTCTGTTGCAGCGACGTGTCGCGGAGGGCTGACATACTGCAAATGTGCCGGAGCCTGTCGCACCCACTGTCGCTGTCGCTGTGCAGAGCACTGCAACAGCGACAGGTTTAAGGCCAATGGTATACTTTTGCGTCACTCTGCCCAGCGACGGCGACCGCCTATCGCGGAGCTCCCGTTCTTTGAATTTATCGCTGTCGCAGTGCGCTGCACAGCGACAGCGACAGGCATCGGTTCATTTGCAGTATGTCAGCCCTCTGCGACACGTCGCTGCGACAGACACGCGACAATTATTCCTGGGAAAGCCGTTCAAGTTGCTCCTTTGCTGGTACCGCCACGATTTGTGCTAAATGTCATGACTGTCGCTCATGACAGCGACAAAGGATACCAATGACCTGAAAGGCGGGAGCTCCGCTGTGCGGAGCGACGCGACCGCGTGTCGCAAAGGTATACCATACCCCTTAGAGGAAAGCAATGCGGAAACCACAGCATGTTGCCCCGAAATCTCTTTCAGATACATACGAGACATTACCACGTGTGTGATATATTGCACCTGAAATTCGCTCAATAATTGAAGAGTAGTCCTTCAGAACAAGCCGCCGCGTACCAAAAATTGGAGGAGTAGCAAGCAAGTCCAAGCTTCAAATCTTGATATATGTATGTCCAGTGATTTGAAACCGAAGCTGGAAACGAAGATGAGGCGAATTGTGGAAGGTATCCATTTACTTTCCACAATCAGCTTCTGAACCCATACACGTTCGAACTGGTGATGATTTCGCTCTGGATTGCATGCGGTACTACGTGGCCGCATATTCAGTATACCCAACAGTTATGTTCGCCCAACAATCTCCAACAGCAAAAGCTTTGTCCGGGCAAAATTAGTCTGAGGATAAAGGTTTTCTGCTATCGATACCTTCTACACAACCTATTGGGTGGAATTGAATTGTTATTCTACTACACTGTAATATTTTGCATATTTTCAAAGAGAGTGGAGTAGACGGGGTGCAGGCTATAATACCCAATCATGTTCATCCCATACTACCTCAAAGACAGTGTTTACGATTGAAAGTGTTCCAGTTTACACTAGGAATGGGCAGTGGAGGGGCACACTGCACGCATGAAAACGAGCCAGGAAGAGCCCCAAAAGAGGCCGAAGTTGCCACTTTGAGCGCAAGGAAAACCCTAAAAGTGCGATACCCGCCCTGCGTGTGAACAAATGAAACTCGAGATCTTGAGATGTCATTCTCAACTTCCCTCGTCACTCAGGTCAGCTCGCATACATCGGCTGGAAATGACGGAAGTTACAAGCCTTGGGCAACTCTTCCATCATGCTTCTTTCGTTCAATTTTGAGTGACCATAACTACGTTCTCAGAAGGTCTTGTACGATTCGAAAGACATCATTGGAATCCGCATGGAACCGTTTCCAAGACAGGAGGAGGAGCAGAAAAACGATTTTTTATCGTGCACAATGCCTTTGAAACAAAATGTCCAACTGACATATGCACAAAAATCAATAGAATGTAGGTGTGTTACTCTGCGAATAATTGGACAGATGTTTTCGTTCAACGTTGGAAAATTAGGACTCGAACAACTTCACCGCGAGAGGCTCGCTCTTCCTCTTCACTTGCTTTTTCCTATGCTCTAGTAATACTTGCCTGGGAAACAGCTTTTTTGAACTTCAAATTTATCCGCTGGTGTTTTATAAACCGAGCTTTAGTGAATGTTGCCCCAAAAGCGCAATTCCCGCCCTCCGACGTGAACGAATGAAAACTCGAGATCGTGAGATAAAACAATGGTTTCCAATCAATATCCCCGTTCTCCCCTTTATTCTCAACATCTCTCATCACTCAGGTCAGTTCGCATCCCTCATGTGCGAAGGACGAAAGTTACAAGCCTCGGACAACTCGTCCACAATGCTTCCCTAGCTCAATTTTTGAGGGACTATGACTCTGTTCCTAGAAGGTCTTGTACGATTCCAGACACATCATTTAAATCAGCATTGGACCGTTTTCATCATAGGCGGGAGAACAGATGGACGATTCTGAGGTTGGAGTGGGACCTCAGACAAGAATTTTGTGATTTTTACTTCACACCTGCCAAGTACGAGATCTCAATTACACCAAATAAGCGAGATATAAGCGACAACCACAGGCCCGTCTCCCTTCGCTCACCACCACAGGCCCGACCACCTACCAGGTTTCCGAACTCAATAGCGGCTAGTATGATGAATGAATTCTCAATAAGTTGTCGTTCTTCAATCCATTGCCGGACTGTCTCCTTATCCTGATTCGCTCTCGCGCAACGATTGCGAATGAAGAGAGATACAGGCCCGAGACAGCTCGTCCACAAAAATTTTTACCCTCAAAATATAGGCGTCTTCGAGGAGCCATAACTCTGTTCATAAGGGGTCTTGGACGATTTCAGAGATAACACTGTGATCAACATGTGACCCTCTCCAAGGTCAGCATAAAAACTGAAAAATAATTTTCTGGGTGTTCTGTGCCTTTGAAGGCAGCGTTTACGAAGAAAAAGCTGCACGTTTTTCTTGGCTAAAACGTAAGCTTTGGGTCCCTTTGAGAAGATTAGGAACGAAAGTGCGACGGCCGTTTAGTGGGTGAAAATCTCGTGGGCCAGCCAACCCATTGGGCCACTCCGCCCACGTCCTATAACAGTTGCCCTGAATTTGTGTTAGATGAGCAGTGGTTTCCAATCAGAAGCCCCATTCTTCCCTTCACTCTCAACTTCTCTCTTTACTCAGATCAGCTCGCACACATCGGCTGCATGAAACGGGGGGTTACAAGCCTCGGACAACTGGTCCACAATGCTTCCCTTGCTAAATTTCTAGGGGCCAATACCCCGTTTCCAGGGGTCTTGTACGATTCCAGGGACATCAATGAAATCAGCATGAGACCGTTTTCAAGATAGGCGAAAAAACAGAAAAACGACTTTTATCGAGAACACTGCCTTTAAAATTGCCATTAGGGTACCCCTTTTCTCATCGCAAAGCTACGAAATCTTCTGTCAATCTCTGAAGCATTTTAGGACATTATGAGCACGGATTACACTAAGTTACACGATTTTTGTTACTTTCTTCTAATTGTTATATTTCATTTGCTTATGTCTAAAGTATGCGAGAAACTGAATTCACTAAACACAAACTTCGCTTTAACGACAACAGCACGCTGAAAACTGTTTTCTGTGTAAATAGAAAGATGTTTATTCATTTTAGGCATTAATTCCAGGTCAAAAGAAAACATGCATAAGGAATAGACAAACACTGTCGGAAAGCACTCATCAAGGTTCAGAAATGTGCAGATTTTCCAGACGATTGTACTGTGAATCACTCTCCCGAAGTTGCACCCAGATGTAGTCCCCCATCATGTTTTCGTTATACTGTCCTTGGTAACGACTCTGTCCGAGGCTAAGGTCAGGGCTGGTATACTCGTCAGACCACGGACCAAGATTATCATAAAATGTGCAGATTTTGCAAAGCTGTTGAACAGGACGGAGAGAGCGGCTCGGAACAATTTCGTTGCATTTGTTCACGGCTTCCTGGGTGATCACAAAGCGGAAAGCTATGTGGAGTTGATGCACTCTCATAAAGAATTTTGCCAAAACGGGATGAAAAGTGTTTTTGAAAGTCCACATCCTTGATTTGCATCTCGACAAACACAAGGATAACATGGGCGCTTACTTCGAGGCACACTTCTGAACCTTGTTGAGTGGTTTCCGACTTGACCTACTTTGACTTAAAGGCAGTGTCCACGATAAATTTCGTCTTCAGCTTCCCACCGGAAATCGAAAGGTAGAGGTCTCATTAGAGCACTGGGGTCGAAAGAACGAACGAAAACGAGCCCGAAAGAGCTCCATATGGCTCAGAAGTCCGCTCGCGCTAGCCCTTGCGCTCGCGGTCGAGTTTTCCGAGGAACAGTTTGGTCAGCTTCTGCATTAGCATTGGAGCGCGAGCGCGCCTGTGTTTTAGCTTTGGGGCGCATTTGCGCAAGCTGTCTATTTCAGGCCAATGCTCGCGCAACTCATCCACCGTTGAAATGTGGCTTTGAAGAAGAAGAGCTGATTTTAGATGTTTCGCAGCGTTTTTCATGATTCTTTCTTTACTGATGAGACAGTCATACTCTGAGCCTTCATTTTCTGGTGAAAATTCGAAAACGATTTTTATCGTGGTCACTGCCTTTGAAAGCATAGTCCAACCTCGGAATCGTTTTCCTGTTTTCTACCTATCTCAAAAACGGTCTCACACTGATTTCAATGATGTCTTTGGAATCGCACAAGACCCCCTAAGAACGAAGTTATGGCCCCTCGAAAATTGTGCTACGGAAGCATGATGGACGTGTTGTCCGAGGTTGAAACTTTCGTCATATGAAACCAATGTCTGCGACCCGACCTGAGTAAAGAGAGAGGCTGAGAATGAAGAGAAGAACGGGGCTTTTGATCGGAAACCATTGCTCATCTCGCCTCTTTTGAGCTCGAAAGATCGTAAAAGGGGCGTGCCTAAGTGGTTTTCCGAGGTGCGCACCAGGGTGGCTTCCTCCTATATCTTGCTTATCCGGAGGAATTGAGGGCTCGCACTTGGCAGGTGATATATAGTGTTGGTCAACTTCACAATTATGTGGTAATCTCAGATTTCTTCCATGAGCTTGGACTGTGCTTCTAAAGGCAAGGTTCTCGATAAAATCGGTTGTTGTGATATCACCCATAAAATGGTAGATCTGACAATCACAAATGCGAAAATAAGTGAAAAGGTGCAGAAAAGACGTCACGAACAAGTTACTGCTTGGTGTCCTCCCGTCCCCAAATATCGAGATCTGTGTAAAAGCCTGTTTTGTCAACTTTTATTTTGCTTGTAGAGTAATTAATGAGCATTTTTGGAGACTACCGACTACTTTAACAGCAAACTAAAAGGTGGATAAGCAAGCATTAATAAAAATCTCGCTAATTAGGGGGCCGGCCGACACCGTTACACTTTGTTTTTGAGCATTTTTCCCGCGAGTTTCCGGGGTTTTTCACTCATTTTTTCTTTTATGATGCCCAAATCTACATTCTCATAAAGGGAGCTCAAAAGTCGTTTTTGTCGCGAACCCTGCTTTTAAAGGCAGCATACACGCTCGTAAACGTTGTCGGAATAGCAATGTGAATCGAACCGTATGGCTTACAACATAATGCCTACGCATTTTGAAGTGTCAAAAACGACCCACAATGCCGCTACATGAGTTAGAAGTTGACCCCGCCCCGTATTTTCACGCCCCTTGTATTTGCCCTTTTGTTGGACCATCTTCTTCGTCGGTGACGAGTGTGGTTCACTTGCTAGGCAATCTACCAACAGTACAAACGGTGAGTCAGACCCAGCAACCTTGTGTTGCAGGAAAAGAGCAAATACAGGAGGCGTGAAAGTACAGGGCGGGGCAGACTTCTAACTCATGTAGCGGCATTGTGGGTCGTTTTTGACACTTCAAAATGCGTAGGCGCCGTAATCTGGGCCATACCGATCCATTTCCGTAATTATCTCAATCACGTTAACGAGCGTGTATGCTGCCTTTGAACGGTTGGCTTTCGCCTGACGCGGTCATTCCGCATCTTCACCGAGGTGTGCCGTCCTATTAGTCAGCCGTGTCCATTTGTCACGGTCCTCAGCCACAATTTGAACCTAATCCATCTATTGGTCGCTATTCCACTTACTGCGAAGTAAAACATCGCGTCTGAATCGCCTTTCAATGCCTAGTGACTTCAAATCCTCCTTCACCACATCTGTCCAAAACTTTCGCCTACGTCCAGGCGGCCGTTTCCAGACAGGACTCGGAGGCATCTTTAGAGCTTGTTGAACAAGACGATCTGGCGGTCTTCTCAAAAAATATGCCCGCACAAACTAAAACGACCTTCCGTTGCCGCTTGAGATGGCGTTGGGAGATGTTAGCACCTCCCTCGTGTCAAACGTTGATGTAGGGCGTCGATTTCGTTGTAGAGATCTTCGTTGTGGCACATCCGCGGCCAGAAATATCGAAGAAAACGTCTAAACAGCTTCCTCTCCTTGCAATCCCACCTATCCATCTGCGTCTTGGGTGCTGCCCACGTCTCCGATCCGTCCATCATGATAGGGCGAATAGCGGATAGGTAGACGCGCAACTTGACTTCCTTCGCGATGGTGGTAGACCACAAACACTTGGTTAGAGAATTAAATGCAGACGTAGCTTTCGCACATTGTTATTGAATATCCGCTGCATAACTACCATCGTTTTTCAGCAAACAGCCCAACTAACAGAAATCGTCCACCAGTTCGATATGCCCGTCCACACAAACTCCCGTTGAAGGCCTCTGAGAGACCCACAGCTGCTTGCATTTGTCAGGATGAAGACGAAGTCCATAGGCTGCGGCATACTTCGAAACGAGGTTCACAATCTTTTGAAGTTTTGCGTTGTTTTCAGCGAATAACACAATGTCGTCTGCCTACTCCAGTTCGACAAGGGAGCGTCCTGATGGTGTTAGGATCACGTCCGCAGGAAACTGTTCTGCAACTCTGCGATGTCATCACCGGCGAAGTTGAATAGAAAAGTTCCTGCTACAGCTCCTTGCCTTACTCCTGTTTTCACCTCGGAAGCTGGCGTAAACCCGACAGGCGTACGAACTGCTGCTGTTGTTCCTTTGTTCATATCCTCGATTAGTCGAACATACAATACCGGCCATAACTTCTGTCCCAAAGCGCGTCGGCGACGCGAAATCGCGTCGAAAACGCCATTTCCGTTCGGAGTGGACTTTTTGAGAACCTGAAAAAACCATTCGATTCCTCTCGATGAGGAGATTGCGAGTATATGTTTGAACTTGAGAAAAACTCAAGTCTTCACATAGTTATGGCCTATTTTCCCTAAAAGAAGTCAAAATCTTTGGAAGTGGTTATTTTACGAATCTGGAAACACCGTTCGCTTCCTCTCGTCGTCCTGATTCCAAAAATATTATCATGTTTAGAAAAATGTTACATCTTGACATAGTTATGGCATATTTCGCCCACCCAAAGAGTTGGAATGCTCTATTAACGGCGAAACTTGAACGTGAGCATCACCAGTATATTTGTATCGTAATTCTGACTTCTAAGCTGTCTCTGTACCTTTAAAAGTTTGAGATTTGACTCTTAATCTTTCTTTGTTCTATATGAACTCGGTTTTGGCGATGGTCTCCCTTCAATTTCTCGGTTCTCCGCGCTCTCCACGCTATTGCTCTTCTCTCTCTAACGCACTCCTCGCTGCCTGTACTGCCTCGCTTGAAGACAGTCCCCAAAACCGAATAGAATTCGAGGAACGGAGACGGACTGGAGAGTCAGTGTTATGAAAGCCCGGTATCTGAAAGGCCAAAGGTTGAAATCGGAGAGGAGTAAACATCATGGGTGTTCTCTGAGATATTGCTATAGGGAGACGGAACGCTGGTCGGCGGAAATCAGTTCTCTGAAGAGGTGGTCCGTATTGAATCAGCATCAAGAGAATCGGAACAGGAGTTAGCGTTATGGGTGGTGTGTCCCTGGTTTACTAAATCCTATTCTCACACTACGGTGAGTACAGGCCATAAAACGGACAATGTCTCACCGTTGACTGCGTACCGCGCGCGCGGCGGCCGGAACTCGTCGCGCGGCGGGCAAAACTCGTCTGCTTCCGACGCACGTGCGGTCGCGCAGCGCGTGGTACGCAGTCGACGGTGAGACATTGGCCGTTTTATGGCCTGTAATTCAGTGGCTATAGACCACCCAGCCAGCGCGCGGTCGCGGCGCGCACAGCATTGATTCGTTTCCCACTCATCATTGAGCACTCTTCCGGAAATGCGGATGTAAAATCATGTCATAAAAGAAAAGTATCGCATCCTCTTTTAATGAGAGAAATGCATTCTCACCCAGTTGAGAAAAATCCTCCGTATTAGCTCAATTTAAAAAGAAATATCCAACAGTGCCATTCTGAAAATTCTCTGTTGTCGGTCAGTGATTCCGCGGCTATAGACCACCCAGCCAGCGCGCGCGGCTGCGGCGCGCGCAGCATTTATTCGTCTCCCGAGGAAGGGTGTGACTCATCTTTCTGCACTCTTCGGCCATCATTCAGTACCAGTAAAGTATTGAATCCACGTTTTATCAGCAAAAATCACAATTGTACCAAGGTAGAAAAAATACTCCAACAGACATAACAAAATCCGCTAAAGTTTGTGAGAAAACTAGAAGAAATGATCTACGAAGATCAAACGGACGAGCTGGGCAAAGCACTGGATGACCGCGTGAAGTCCGCGGATAAAGTGCAATTCATGCAGAAGGTGAGATTGAAAATTTTATATGGATTTGCTTGTATGCATTCCCGGAAGACTGCTCAATGATGATTCACACACTTCGCCTGGGAAACGAAGAAATGCTGCGCGCCGCGGCGCGCACTGGCTGGGTGGTCTATAGCCGCGGAATCACTGACAGACAACAGAGAATTTTCGGAATGGCACTGTTGGATATTTCTTTTTAAATTGAGTTAATACGGAGGATTTTTCTCAACTGGGTGAGAATGCATTTTTTTCTTATGAAACGTGGATTCGATACTTTCCTTGCATGCATTCTCGGAAGATTGCTCAATGATGAGTCACACACTTCGCCTGGGAAACGAATAAATGCTGAACGAGGATGCGATACTTTTCTTTTATGACATGATTTTACATCCGCATTCCCGGAAGAGTGCTCAATGATGAGTGGGAAACGAATCAATGCTGTGCGCGCCGCGACCGCGCGCTGGCTGGGTGGTCTATAGCCACTGAATTACTCACCGTAGTGTGAGAATAGGATTTAGTAAACCAGGGCCACACCACCCATAACGCTAACTCCTGTTCCGATTCTCTCTTGATGCTGATTCAATACGGACCACCTCTTCAGATAACTGCTCTCCGCCGACCAGCGTTCCGTCTCGCTATAGCAATATCTCAGAGAACACCCATGATGTTTACTCCTCTCCCATTTCAACCTTTGGCCTTTCAGATACCGGGCTTTCATAACACTGACTCTCCAGTCCGTCTCCGTTCCTCGAATTCTATTCGGTTTTGGGGGACTGTCTTCAAGCGAGGCAGTACAGGCAGCGAGGAGTGCGTCAGAGAGAGAAGAGCAATAGCGTGGAGAGCGCGGAGAACCGAGAAATTGAAGGGAGACCATCGCCAAAACCGAGTTCATATAGAACAAAGAAAGATTAAGAGTCAAATCTCAAACTTTTAAAGGTACAGAGACAGCTTAGAAGTCAGAATTACGATACAAATATACTGGTGATGCTCACGTTCAAGTTTCGCCGTTAATAGAGCATTCCTACTCTTTGGGTGGGCGAAATATGCCATAATTATGTCAAGATGTAAAATTTTTCTAAACATGATAATATTTTGGAATCAGGACGACGAGAGGAAGCGAAAGGTGCTTCCAGATTCGTAAAATAACCACTTCCAAAGATTTTGACTTCTTTTAGGGAAAATAGGCCATAACTATGTGAAGACTTGAGTTTTTCTCAAGTTCGAACATATACTCATAATCTCTTCATCGAGAGGAATCGAATGGTTTCAGGTTCTCAAAAGTCCACTCCGAACGGAAATGGCGTTTTCGACGCGATTTCGCGTCGCCGACGCGCTTTGGGACAGAAGTTATGGCCGGTATTGTACCTTTCCGGGGCTCCATCTGCTCGCAGAGCATTGAGCAATCGATCACGATGAGGAGAGTCGAACTCGGCTTCAAAGTCCAAAAAAGCAAGCTGTAATGGCGTTGCATACAGCGGCCACGATTCAATTATATACTCTTCTCACTGGGTCGATGGTCGATCGTCCGGGTCGAAAACCGGCTTGCTCCTCTCTAGTCGTTTCCTCACGATGTTTGACGAGTCGCCCAAGATTGATACGTTCCAAAACTTATACATGACAAGCAGTAGAGAGATGCCCCTATAGTTCTTGGGCTCCGTGACGGATAACTCCTTGTGAAGAGGTACAATGATTGCATCTCTCCACGAATCGGGTATCTTTCGCTCATCCATATAGCACGGATGGTGTTGGCCATTTCACGAATCCCAGACGGAGCGAGAGCTTTCAGCACTTCAGCAGTGATGTTGTCATCTCCACTTGCCTTTCCATTCTTCATTTCCCGGACACAATTCAAAACTTCAACCTCAGTCTGCGGTTCCTCACTGACATGGTAAGGTGCTCTCTGAACATGCGGGAGCTCAGGTACTGATGGCTCTGGACGATTCAGTAGTGTACTGAAGTAATCCCTCCATACTGGCAGCGTCGCATCACCAACTGCAACTCCACTGCTAGTGTTGAGGACAGGAGAACATCTCTTCATCTTGCCGCTATACTGGCGTAACAACGTGTAGGGTTTCCTCGAGTTTTTCTCCTCCCAAGCCTACCTAAACTCCTTAGCTCTGCATGTCCATTCTCGTCCCGGTTGCCTTGAAGCTGCCGACGCAACTTCCTCCTCAAACGCTCCTTCTCCACAAAGTTTTGTGCAGTTCGGAGAGCACATACTCTGTTTGGCATACAGAGGTTTGGCATACAGATAGAGGACTGTGTTTGTCTACTCCTTGTGCATTTTTGTGTTTTTACCTGGGGTGGTAGTAATCTTGTCTTTTAACGCGAGCCAACCACGCGCTCTTGACCGTTGGTTGACCACGAATCAGCCACAGCTTGGCCGTGAACTAACCAGCTTTGTACCTAGGATCAACTTTATATTTGAACGTAAAGTATCTGTTACGTAGAGAGGCAAAATCACTACACATCTAGTCATGAAAAAAAACGATGAATGCATCCTCAGTCATTTTTAAACCTTGAATTCAAAACAGTTTGCTGAGGTTTTTCTAGACCACAGAAAACGATTTGATCCCCCGGATCAATACAATGGCAGAGCAACATATGGAGAGTGGGAAATCGGAAGGAACAATGTATTTTTTTTCAATTTCGAGGCTATTAAACGGAAAAAACATCAAATTGTACATTTTCTCGCAGCTGCTCATTTGTACTATATTATCTGTATAGGGCATGATTAATAAACACCAAAGAAGACTAAACTACATATTCTTTCTTTTTCATCAGTTACAAACAACAGATTGGTAACGTATTATTCATGTTTGCCTTAGTATTCTCTGTTTCTACCTAGTGCGAGAAAAAGAAATTCCAAGAACGTGAATTTTTGAGAAAACAAAGCTATAAAACGAGTTGTGTTAACCGCTCGCAAGAAGTCCCCATAGGACTTTTTAGAAGAACTCTCTCCGTCTCTCCACTGCAAGCATATTTCTCACCGTCTGTCAGAAGAGCTTCAACTGGTGGTCTCATGTGTTCGCCGTATAGTAAAACTGCATTGAAGAACTGCTCAGTGACCACGCAATTTTTCATTTCAAAACAGGAGTAGCAGTTTCCACGCCGAGTTTTTCTGTCTTCTCAAGCTTCAAATATCAAGTGCAAGCCACTTTCGTTAGTAATGCTCAAGAATAAACCTCTCTCGTGCCTTATTTGCTGCCATACGAGCTGGTGATCAGCTACTCACTGACAGTGTGGTAACCACCCGCTTAGTGGCGGTTAACTCGCGGCCACCAGGCAGATTACAACCACCCTTGATCATAATGCCGTGAATGAGAAAAAAAATCTTCCTATTCTCACAGAAAAACGAGCTTATTTCGTGCTGTTGTCTTGTAAGCGAAGCTTGTGCTTAACGAAGCCATTTTTTCACATACTTCTGACATAGGCAATTGAAATGTAACGCTGAGAAGCCAAGAACGAAATTACGTTACATAAACACGCAATTCTCCAAATTTGATAGTCCCGGTCACACAAGCAAATATTTTTTGAAATAACAGCGATTTGCATTCTGTTCTAGACCTAATCGGTTGGGAAAACCAAATTTGAGCCCTGGAACAGAACAAAACCTTAAATTTGTTACATAGTGTTATTGATACACAGGACCTACAACATCAAGAACATGGTTTTCTAAAACATCGGGTGTAAGTAAAACAATCCCTAGTCGAAGTCAGACTTGTCAACAATGTGTGCGACGTTGGAAGAGTGTGAACCCATTATTGAAAATGCGTTATGCATTTATCAATTTTATCAGTTATATAAAATGTTTGATGGCCTTGAGCTTGAGCACAACAAAACAGTAGAAAGATGAAGGATTCTTCAAAGCTAGCAATAAATAAGCAAGTTAGGGATAAACGCTTCAAAAACTAAGCTCTTTGGGTGGCCAGAAGCGCACATAAATCTCTTCACATTCACTTCTCGGGTCATTACTTGAACTCTATTACAACAGTGATCGATCGGTCAGTCTGCTGCTTCAAGGTCACCGGACGCCAAAGCTGCTACCTAAGGAGCTCGTACTTGCGATGATCTCCAAGCATCTCGCTATCCTCTTGTATTTATTCACTGGATGCTATGCTACCGTTCCCATCGTGGTCAGTACGTGGGCTTCGCCAAGTTTTATGCAGGCTAATCGATATGGTTAGATTCATTTTATTAATTTATTTTTAATTCTTATCGCAGTGTTAACCATTTTTTTCTATTTGGGTCGGTTAAGCGTTTTCTCCCCACTCGAATTTAACTACTTTTTCAATAATGTATGTAATATTTTCTACTCTCTGCACAAGAAAGACAATGTTCTTACACTTTGTCTATAAACAGTATGCAGTATACTTGGGCCGAATCGAATGATCGAATCATCATCCGATTGAAAAAGTCTACTTCGATTGAAGGCAGGGTCACGATAAAATCGGTCGCTGTGTTATTCTTATGAAAAGGTAGTTCTGGATATCACACAAGTGAAAATAAGTAAAGAATTGGAAAAAAATGCTCGGGAACAAGTTATCGCTTGGTGTCCTCCCGCCCCCAATTATCCCAATTTCTGTGATTGCATAGTTTGTCAACTTTTATTTTGCTTCTAGAGTAATTTCTCAGCATTTCTGGTGCCTACTGACTACATAAACAGCAAAATAGAAAGCGGATCAGCAAGCATTAAGGAGAATCTCGTGAGCCGGCCGACACCGGTAATTAGCTGCTATACCTTGTTTTTGAAAGTTTTCTCCCTGAAAATCTTGGTTTTCCACTTATTTTTACTTTTGTGATGACCAAATCTACAATCTCATGAAGACAGTTCAAAAATGGTTTTTATCGCAAACCCTGCATTTAAATCGACCTAGTCGACTATTCGAAAAGTGGAAAATCCGGCTAATTTTAGAATTCGATCATTCGAAAAAGGGCGATTTTCGGATTAGTCGAGTAGTCGATCATTCGAAAAAAAAATTAATTTGCCCAAGTATCGTATGCAGTCTGTCTTCAGGAGAATCTGTTTGAACATTCCAATCCTATTGAAGCACGGGTTCGAAACGAATCAAAGGCAGTGGTCGCGATAAAATATGCTTGCCTTATTCTCCTCTCTAAACCCTTCTCTGGACTCAGAGTATTGAGACCTATAGAAAAAATTTGCGGAAAAAACCCCGGTTCTGGGCCAAATTTAGAGCCTGAACTTTCCTGTCTTTTGATGGCAGACGAGCCCACTCCATATCATTGGCAACGATGATCTCTACTCAGATAAATACAGCCCACTTCCCGCCGGCCAAGTCGGGCTAGTCGACTTCGCGCGGCTCTAATTTTGTGGGCGTGGCACAGCGCCCCACTTCCCGTGGAGAGAGAGGCTTTCCGGTCTTACCGCGGAGTGTCGGCGGGCAGTCGGCTATTCCTGGGGGTCATCGAACACTCACTCATCGATTCCCACATTGGAATCATCATTGCACCACATACTAGAGTGGAGCCAATGAACATTTGCTGAGCAGAGAACGCTGTGTTGAGACTCTTTCCGAAACCCGCGCCGTGTGCGACGCTGGCCTTGGGCAGGTGAGCCACTGTCTGTCAATGGGAGGAGCTGTCCCGTTTTTGCAGTTTGAAACGTCACGCCACTCAACGCGAGCAAAGTGGTCCCGAGTGGAATTAGAGCCGCAAAAGTCGGGACAACTCCTCCCTCGTTGTGTAGAGATTCCCTGTCCCGGGGCACACTGTAACGTTGACGTCGATAGAATGCATGAAAACAAGCCAGGAACAGCCCCAAAAGAGCCCGAAGTTGCCACTTCGAGAGCAAGACAAACCCCAAAAGCCCAATGCCTGCCCTCCGACGTGAACAAATGGAAACTCGAGATATCGAGATTTCATCCTCAACTTCTTTCTTTACTGAGGTCAACTCGCCTACGCCGGCCGCAAAAGACGGAAGTTACAAGCCTTAGACAACTACACGTCCACCATGCTTATTTAGCTCAACATTTGAGGAGCCATAAATAATTGAACACCCGGGTGTACTATTTTTCAACCTACGCTAAAAGAAGGGGGGGGGTTCAGTTAGAGGGAGGGGTTCAAATAGAGGAGGAGGCTCTGATTTTCGACCAAGAATTCAAGAGTCAATATGGGCAAACAATGTACATTAGGCAAGATAAAGAACTACTCTGCGAACTCCAAGAGATCATCATCATTAAAGTGAGAGCTTTAGTCCTACTTGAGATCAATCTCTTCGGAAATGTCGACAAGGTTCTGGGTGCCGACATCTCGAGCAGCGCGTAGTAGTTCACCTCCGCCTTTCCAGCTGAAGGGGTGGGGGTTCTAATAGAGTGGGGAGGGGAGGGGGTGTTCTGTTCTTCAACCTCCACCGAACGGGGGTTCATTTAGAGGAGGGGTTCAAATAGAGGAGGAGGCTCTGATTTTCGACCAAGAATTCAAGAGTCAATATGGGCAAACAATGTTAATTAGGCAAACCAAAGTGAGACGGATAAAGAACTACTCTGCCAACTCCAAAAGATCATCATCAATAAAGTCAGAGCTTTAGTCCTACTCAAGATCAATCTCTTCGGAAATGCCGACAAGGTTCTGGGTGCCGACATCTCGAGCAGCGCGTAGAAGTTCACCTCCGACTTTCCAGCTCAAGGGGTGGGGTTCTAATAGAGTGGGGGTAGGGGAGGGTGTTCTATTCTTCAACCTCCACCGAACGGGAGGTTCATTTAGAGGAGGGGTGCAAATAGAGGAGGTGTTTAATAATCGGAAATACGTTCAGCTAAATAACGGTTTCTAATTTCTAACGTTCAGGGCGTGGACGAGAATCATGGGCCCAGCTGGTTTCCGCAAGCGCGCTCTCATCGCGAAATGTACGCGAATCGATCATGCTGGAAGCAGCAGAGTTGCTTGGCAATTTGCCATCGAAAATGTGCGCGGCGCCACAATCTCGTCCGAATAGGGGGGGGGGCGAGCCGGGATAAGCAGGCGCACCGGGACAACTTTCAAAGGCGTTCTTATTGATTGCTGGCCCGTTTTCGCTGATTTCTTCGACCCTATCCTCTCCAGTATCTCCCAACTTAGTGTTTCACCCTGAAACCTTGAGAACGAGATTGATCGTAAACACTGCCTTTAGGTAGTCTTTGCAGCAGTGAATGGTCTTTCTGGTGGTCGACTTTACGCTCTGGTGGAGGGCTTGTCGGCATGTGAACGACTTCAATGCGATACAACTGTTGGCTACGGCGGGTCTCCCGATGAAACAGGAGAAACGACTCTGGATGCGTTAATCATGGATGGGTGAGTCATTCTACGAGTTTCCTTTTGCATCGTTAAACGTACATTTGTTTCCTAACATGGCTTTTTGAAGAAAAGGACATCGAATGGGCGCCGTGGCTAACCTACATAATATCAAAGACGCCGCTAAGGTTGCATGGGCTGTTATGAATTTCACGGAACACTCGATGCTTGTTGGACCAGCAGGTATCCCGTACACTAGATGGCTTGATGTGCGCAGGAATCACTTCGGATTTCAAGTATTCGGCATTTCAAATTAGCTCAGTTCTAGTCATCCGCCATGTTTGGGAAAAGGGAGATCTGGCCCTCACAAAACTGAAAATAAGTAGAAAACTGAAAAAAAAAACGCTCACGAACAAGTTATTGCTAGGTGTTCCCCGCACCCCATTATCGAGATTTCTTTAAATGCCAGCCTTGTCAACTTCTATTTTGCTTCAAAAGTAATTTCTGAGCGCTTCTGGAGACTACTGACTACTTTAGGAGCAAACTAAAAGTTGGATAAACAAGAATAAATGAAAATCTCGTTAATCAGGGGGCCGGCCGACACCTGTAATTAGCCGTTATACCTTGTTCTGAGCGTTTTTCCTGCGAATTTCAGGTTTTTTATTTGTTTTCATTTTAGTGATGACCAAATCTACATTCTCATTAAGAGAACTCAAAAATCGTTTCTATCGCAAACCCTGCCTTTAGCTAGAAAGAAACCGCAAACTTCGCGATATCGCGGCTCTTGGCCATAACTCGGCTCCAAGTGTTCCTTTCGAGCTGCAAAGGCATTTTTGGCATCGGCATAAAAACCTCGCTTCTTAGTCCACAAACGTCCTACCGCTCAACTAGGCTTATTATACTTACACAATCAATCGTGTCGGCGGAAAGAAGAATCAAGTAATTCGATATTACAACAGATCGCTACATTCACCTATTACTTGTGTAAGGAAAATTTGGTCTGGGTGTGGAAAAAACAGACTTGGGTCAGTCATTTATCACTCAAGATTAGAACGTAACATGGCAGGTAAAAAACCTGAAACAGCTTGAGCGAGAATTTTTGTTGCCCTTTCTGAGCCGTTTCAAAACGCCTTTCTCCACAAATTTAAGATCTTTCAAGCCGGACCGCCAATTTCCTGTACACCGTTTTGCATACTTCTGCTGCAGCGGCAAACACCGCTCGTGGAGCTACTGCGGAACAAGCATTTCGGAATACAGAGCAATTGGATGGAAGTTGACAATCGAATTCTATGCACACGAGAACGCCGGTAAAATGCGCAGATCAGCAATGAATTTTCGACCGAAACTCGTAACGATACAGTGAAACGCGGCACACGCCGTGATTGCGGCGATAGTGTTTATTATTGTCACCGTAGCGGCGTTTGCCGTGTTTTACTATCTACATAAATCGGCTCAAGTTTTGGCGGGGGACCATGGCATTTTGCCCGCATCCTCATGTGCAAAGAAGTCATTTTTCAACTTTCACCGACTTTCTCAGTCATCCGAAGCCATGGATTCACTGTAGCTTAAAAAGCGGCATTTGCCGTTCAAACAAAAGTATGAAAAGGGCGTTTCTAAAGGCCAATTGACGCGAAAACACAGGAAAAAAAATTAAAATGGTAAAATCAAATCAAAATCACGCCGCCGTACAGCGTTTCCAGCGTCTCTTTCTTGCTTGGGAACTCCTCTTCTTACTTATTTTCACAATTGCTCGAATATGTTGATGTGTTGTTCTCAATGTTCTGTTTTTTAATCAGCGACCAATTTCGCGGTAAGCATGGGGTTCAAGAATGAGGATCTTTCTACCCCTTTATCGAAGCAAATGAAAGCCAATTGGACAGCGAACAGATGTCAACCGAATTTCTGGAAGGTTGGACCTTTTTGTTTCGAATATTCATTCATTCACTCATTATATTGTTCTAACGTTATTCTTTGGTGGGTGGGGGTGGGGAGCCGAAGCCCATTTTACCTACTACGTATGCAGTTCATAGAAACGTTTCGTCCTCACAATAAAGAATAACGTCGAGATAAGATTTAAGATCAACAGGAAGGCCCCAGAAGCGTGCATCGGCTCGAGCAAAACGAAGTGAGTTGTAGGAGCAGTGCACATAGAAAGAGACGTTGTCCCGCCTTCTGCAATTCGAATTCGACTCGGGACCAATTGGCTGGATGTAATAACCTAATGTTTCGAACTGCTAAAGACGGGACAATTCCTCTTTCCATTGCACTGCGCGTACTGACCAAGTAAGGTATTCTGCGGTTTCACGTGCCAGTTGTGATAAAAACGATTGTTTCTCGAGCCCAATGCTTGATCTAGAAGATCTACAAGCTCGGAATATTGAATTAATGTGTTGTTCAATTGACGGTAAATATGACATTCTTCAAATTGTGGATACTCCCTTACCATCCGAATTTCGTCCAGAAGGTCATTTCGGACGCTGAGCACAACGATAAAGTCAATTTTAGTTTTTTTTTTCTTGAAGACTATAGAAGGCAAGGGAAGTCATAAAATCTGTCAGATACTACTGCAACCTATCGTTTCGTTCTTATAACTCTTTGAACTGAAGGACTTGGCTCGAGTCAAGAGCCCGTCAGTCGTGCGTCCCTCCCAACACACTACGGTCGCCCCAGAGATTAGAGTTTCATTTCCGAACCCACCTAGCTTAATTGAACATGCGGCGCGACTGACGGCACGCGTCTCTCCCAGCCAAAGATGAGCGAGATTTCGATTTCCGATTTACCGATTTCCGATGGTTTTTGCCCTTCCGATTTCCGAATTCCAATTTCCGAAAAAATGCCCCAAAATGCGGAAAAAATCGGAAATGATTGGAAGATTACATTTTTAGGAGCTTACTTATTGTTCTCTGTGAAACCTTTAGAAAGCCCCTTAAGGGCTAGACCTGAACCGAAGGTTTGTGTTGATGTTTGAAAAAGAGCAAGGAATGAGATCCACATATCGACAGGAACTGTATTTTCCTAAAATACACCAAAAACCAACTGCGAATGAGTTCTTCCCATCAGATTCAGGTTAAACCTTTCTCAAACTGGGCTCATTTTCAGGGAGATTTGTGTTTGTCCATGCTTTTATTGAATCTAATAGGGGCCTCTGCCCATAATAATTTTCAAGTGGAGCTTTCAATCAGAACAGAGTGTACGTATGATCTCTTCTCAGAATGTAGTTTAGTAAATGGACGGGGCTGCGACAGTAGACGCGCTATCGAAACTCTGTTAGCCGTTGGTGTCGCAAACTCCGCACGGCCCGCCGCAATAAGCGCGCCTCGTCCATCCGCTAGACCATATTTAGCATGGGCCCATTACCTACTATAGTATTTTTATGCATCTGTACGTCGGTCTACTTGTTGCCATTCTAATGATCTATATATTTCTTGTTACAGAAGGGTTACACTCACTATTCAAGTTACAGTACATAAAATAATATCTTATTGGGCTACAGTCAATTAGTGAGTGTTGTCTCGAAGTCATGATATCTATAGGGTGCTACCTGAAAATACTCAATTGAAGCGAATTTTGAGCAGCAATAGTCTGGATTTTCGGTTTTTATCGTGCATCCGAATTTCGTGAAAAAATGAGAAAGAAGATTAAACTTCAATAAGTCTTTTCATTGGAAGGAGATCTCCCAGGTAAAGATTTAAAAGTTTCGAAGGCTAAATAGATTAGCGGGAGGGTAGGTACATACAGCCACCATGGGTGGCTAAAATTTATCCAGGTGAGCGTGCATACCTCCGATTACCCGATTTTCCGATTTCCGATGGTTTTTGGCGTTCCGATTTCCGATTTCCAAAATTCCAATGGTCGTTTCGATTTCCAAAATTTCGAAAAATATTTCCGCTCATCCCTGCTCCCAGCCCACTATGGTTGCTCTTGGTATTACTAAACTTTTGCCATACAAATGTAGACAGTTTTCGATAAGATCACCCGTTATGCACTGCCGATACTTTTAGAACGTTTGGCCGGATCCCACTAAGAGCTGTGGACCATACCGGAAAAATCATGTCGCTTTGGAATCGCGTGGTCGGGTAGACAGGTTCTTCTATCGTTCTGATAAGTCTGTACATGGGTCTCCTTTAACGATTACTAGAATATGAGCTTCAGATTTCATCATGATACTCTTGGAATGGTTGTTGTTGATGCAAACAGGAATGTCAGTGCTGGCACGTCCACAAATGGAGCACGTTACAAGTTTGGTAATCTTTGTAATTGAAGTTTCAGACTCATTTGGAACCTCGGTAGGTTAATCAGCATGCTCACTATGATACTTTTCCATCTTAGCTTTCACAGACAGCGGCCTGTGAATTTCATACAGAGGAAAGTTCTGTAGAAAAGTCCTCTATGAATTAAGAGTACCAATCTAAGGCAAGAGTTGCCAGCGCGCTCTTTTGGTGTACACGTGTCTCAAGAAACAATAGTTCAGTTCCCATGATTAGGTACACGTGTAAATGGCTGATCGTTGGCAGTTACATGACCAGCTCGCTGCCAAATTGTGGCTACTTTGCCGCTAGCCAACAGCCGGAGGTGTGCCGTTGGCTCGTGCTAAAAGATACTGACGACCGCTCATAATTTAGCTGGGCTGAAACTTAGCATATAGTGAAGCCCGTCAAAAGTTGCGCATCTGCTTATCAATGACAAGCGGTTGGTTCGAGATAAAAAAACATGGAACTTATTGCAGCACCACCGCTCTCGCCCAACCGGTGTCGAGCGTGCTGATTTGGGATTCATGCATATTGATCTCCAGCCGTTCGCTTCTTATTGATTAGTAGATGTGCAGCTTTGGTGGACTTCTTTATACATCTCTCAACAAAATATAATCTAAAGACTTCTGTGAGCCGATTGTAAGTCACTGTAACAATATGTGCGAATGCGTATCTCGCAGTTCCACGGATTATCGACATTCACAAATGGTGCAGGATTTTGAACCATTCCTGTTAAACATCTAGCTCACAGGTTGAGATTTTCTGATCTAAACCAAAAAGGGTTTCAGATTCCCGGAAGAGTTGGAGACTCGCCTATTCCTGGAGCCGGTGCATACGCAGCTGATGGGGTCGGTGGTGCTGCTGCTACTGGAGACGGTGACATTCTTATGCGCTTCCTACCGAGGTACAAACTTACTTGTCTGTCTCACTTTTTCACGCTGGCTCTTACCTGTCCTGCTCCTAACGGTAACCTATAAAGCCTGGGCGTCCGTAACTCGTTGCTGTTTATGTATAGTTTGGGGATAACCTATGACGTTTAGAAATTTTAATTTTGTTAATAATTAATGGTTTTGCTCACTGGGAGCCACTATTCGTGTTGGTAGTATCTTTTGGGGCCCCTGTGGTAGAACTTCTCTTCCCGAGCTGCTGGTTTTGGGAGTTTATAAGCGTTATTACAGCTCCGAGAAAAAGCAGGGTATATCAGGCATTTTAGGAAAGTTTCGCAAAAAAATTGAATCGGGCTCAAAAATTGTATCTGGGCGTCATTTAGCGTGTTGAAAACGAAACTGGGATCCGTCTGTCAAAATTCCGAGGCTCACTGTAGGTCACGGTGGGTAACACGCCAATTAGGGAGAGGGGAGAACCTACTGTGCTTCTCTGGGCTGATTTCCGGTCCGCAATCGCGTCTCTACACGCTTTGCAGCCGCACGCGCTCGAGCCGGTCGAGTTTCCAGCGCCAAAGCCAACTCCATGTGGTTTTTGATACAATTTCCTCTAATTTTTTCAAGTTTCCTGGTTCCAAAACCCTTCTAGAGTCAACAGATCGGCGGCTGCGGCGCTGGAAACTCTTCTGACTCGGGAGCGTGCGGCCGCAAAGCGTGTCGAGACGTAATTGCGGACCGGAATTAGGCCCAGAGAAGCACACTACTTTGCTTTACTTTGAATAATAAAGGAACCTCACTATCAGATTCGTGTTCCAAGTAGCCTCCAGAGAAAAATTTCGGGCCACATTTATCGCAGCATTCTGGAAATCCTCGGAGTCGTGTTCCGCCCTGAAAATTCCCCCTCCCGAAGAAGGCTTCAAACAAAGGTACTGGAGACCTCTGGAAAATCGACTAGGAAAGCCCAGATTCGGGATCAGCGCATTGGAGGGGTGCAATCCTGCCGCGAAACGCTTTCGATCCGACTACAATGCAATTTCGACGACAATCGAGCCATGATTATCCCCATTGGACATGCCGATCAAATGCTCTACAATAGATCAGGCGCCCATCAGCCGCACAGCACATACAATTTATATCCGCAATGCCGTTCAGTCCGCAAATTGCACGCTAATTGTGAAAGCGTGCTGCGGCGCGGTTGCGAGTATCCTCAGACAGGGATGTGGGATCACTCGGGCGGTTTTCGCCTTTGGTGCCCGGGTGATCTCACCGCCCGAGTGATCCCACATCCCTGTCTGAGGATACTCGCAACCGCGCCGCAGCACACTTTCGCTATCAGCGTGCACTGAACGGCCTCGTGGAGATGAATTGCATATAAAGCTAGCCGCAAGCGTCAAGTGACGCCGGGGGATTACACAAATAACACGTGCTATTGATTTCACTTCATAACTACTGCAGCAGCAGAACTGTCGCTGATGCTGGCGGCATTGTAGCTACAGCGGAGACGATTATAAATTGCCAACGGCACAAAATTCTCACGGTAAACAAAATTGATGATACCCCATTGATAAATGGTAAGGTATAAAAGAAATGAAGAGCGGTGTGTTACATTCACACATCGTCTTTTTCCAGAGGTAAGCGGCGGAAGCTCTGAATAGACTAGGGAATAGGGAACCTCACCGGTGATAAAAACATCACGATATCAGGCCCTAATCATGGAAAACTCTGGAAAGAAAAACTTCTAAACTTCCGTGAGAATTTTGTGCCGGTGGCAAATTATAATCGTGTCTACAGCGGCTGTCACTAATACTAGCAATACCATTGTTCACCCTAGACTACCTTCGACACGCTGTATGCGCCGGCGACTGAGCGCTGTTCCCAGTGTTTCAGCGGCACGACGTTTGCCGATTGTCGCTAGTTAGGGGGTCTTTAGAGTTCCACCGCGGCGCGATTTCATATTTCATATGTGAATCGACGAGCGGCGCGTTATCGATCGATGCCCACAGTAAACGCCTCTCCGCGCCGCGCTGAGATGGAACTCTAAAACAGGCCTTAAGCCCCCGTCATTGTCGGCCGATAGGCTGTAGCCTCCCCGGTCGATACGTATGCAATGCATTGCTCTCTCAGGTCGAGAAATCTTCCCGGTGTGTCCGGACTGAACCCATCTGTCTCCTCCGTGGCCGTACTGGTCGATATGTATTGAGGTGCAAAATCCCCCATTGTCGCCGAGCTGCGCCGTCCGCAGTGCGCTTGAGTACGCCAGCCTAATCGATAGGCATGCAGCCGACCACCAGGGACGGGAAACGACGGCGCTGGGGACGGGAAACGATGGCTCTGGATTACTAGGGACGAGAGAGTACGACGCAGTCCGGCCTTTGGTCGACTATCACGGGGCCTTATGAAAGGAACCTAAGGGACCCATCCCTAAGAGAGCGCAGTTGGCCTTTTGGGACCGCTCCCGTAAAGTGACCACGAGACTCTTTCTGGACGGTTTTGGCCGCTGAGGGGGCCTCCCCGCGGCTCTCAAGCGTCCCTCGATGTCGAGCGTGGCGAAGATGAGCCCTTGTTGCTGCTGCGTCCCATGACGTGGACTGTTTCCTTGTTGGAGGAGACCCACCTCTATTGAAGGGGCGGGACCCTGCCCCTATCGAGGGGTTGGGCTCCAAGATCTCGGCCACATTGGGATGACGATAGGAGCACGTGCTGCTGCGAAGGAGACGGGGTGCGCCAAAAGCTTTGTCTGTCAACGCCACGTGCTCCGATTATAGTACGACGCGCAGCTGCACAGATTTGTGATCAGCATTCCGAATGAGTTTCGTGGGGAAGTTTGAAGTCAAATTTGAAATATGTTTCTTCAACACTTTCAGAACCACCTGATTGATATAAGTAAACGCTCGAGCATTTATCGGTACAAGTGGAAAACACTATTACTCTATTCAAGGTTCGAAAAATGTGCTTTCACCGAAAGTTAAACAGGAGGGGTTACTTTGGGTGCCAAACACGATTACGAGGTCCGCTTCCAGATTTTCGAAAGATTCCTGTGGGAGGCACAACTTTTGAAGAAAACGACCGATTTGAGCTCATGAATTCTTGGAACCAGCGGGTAGGGACGGGATAGTAGGTACGCGTTTAACTATGGATGCCCAAGGGATAGTATTAGTACATTCATATAATATTGGCACACGCAACAAACGCTTTAGATACTTGCACTGTTTCAGAAATCCATCGCTGGATTCATGTTTCTTACACGCTAGTGCTCCATACATATTACAGCGATAGCTTCATAAAATGTCAATGAAAGGCCTACTTTTGATTCAAGGGTGAAGAACAACTCGCGAGCTCTTACCTGCGAGTTCAAATCCGTTACCCACTCGATGGTTCTTGCACAATTTTTGCAGTCCCTCCACTCTCTACCTAGAGGTTAGAATCTAAACTCTGGCTGGTCAAAACAAGCCCTCGGGACACTTTTCGTCTTGAATTTCGCCTCTAAAGCGATGGAGAACTCTGAACCACAGAAAACAACCTCCTTTGAGTTCTCAACCTTAAAAAAAGCCGGAACCTACTCGTTGCTTACTGGTTCGAACTTATTTTCAGCTATTCCATCGTGGAACAAATGCGCTTAGGAACTAAGCCCTTCAGAGCGGCTCATAAAGCTATTCGT
Source organism: Aplectana chamaeleonis (assembly GCA_029168955.1). NCBI lineage: Eukaryota > Metazoa > Nematoda > Chromadorea > Rhabditida > Cosmocercidae > Aplectana > Aplectana chamaeleonis. The sequence goes on from JAPDOI010000073.1 coordinate 1,332,539, forward strand.
CGAATCCTCGATGACTATCCTCATTTTCAAGGTAAGCGTTCAGTCGGCTAAATAGTTCGAACCACTGCGTACCTATGTGGTCTGCAGACCATGTAAAGTCCTTCCGAGATTTCTAGTCTAGCCAATAGACGGGACACAGTCATTTGTGGCGACCTGTGCGGCGCTCGCCGCACCGCCAGTCGACGAAGTTTTGATTGCGAATGATGATCGACTGTAGCGACCCGACCGTTTACTGGACTAGAATTTCCGAAGCGACCATACATCCTTCTGATTACTGCTCTTGTGACCAGCCTCAAATTCGTTAAACTGAAATACTTCACGGTAGGTTCTTTACATTCTAAACATTCTGCGATGAGGTAGCGATGAATGGTAGCGCTTGATGCTGGAACAAAATTGGATTACTGAACTATTTGAAAAAAAAAAACTTCAGGCGTATAGATAAGAATGAGTACAGGGCAACGGAAAAAGGCGGTGGTGCGATAGCACACATAAAGGCTATGGAACCGCGTCTCATGGTTTCTACGCGTTTGGTGCAGAGTGGAGGTTAGAGACAGTGAGAGAGCGCATAACAGACGGAGGGAGCAGAATCACGCGCGCCGCTCGCTCCATGAGTCGTGAGAATAACGACGTTTTACAGAGGATACTTTCACTAAGTGTACTGTTGCCATGGCTGGCTCGTTCCAAAAATCGATTATGTGCAACTGATTATGTCATGGTTTTTTTCTGTTTCTCTCATTTTTTTTCGTGTTGTTCTTGTGTGTATCTATAGTAAATTATTTAGGTGTATTGATGTTATTAGTGCGTGTGAGGGAGGGAGGGGGGAGAGTCATCGTTTTTTTACATTTCCGAAGTTTCTCCTCTAAAATTAAGTAGAAAAAATGCAATTTGCAGACGACTAGGGTGCTCTGCGCCTCTGCGGACGTCGCGCCGAATACGACTGCAAACTTTTAATTTTTTTTGTGGCAATTTTGGGGGGAAAAGCACCGGAAACGTTTGCAAACGCCATGTTTTCTCACCAAACACACAACACAAATTATTCACAACACATGATACACGCTAGAATAATACAAAAGGAAATCAGAGAAACAGAAAAACTACCACCCGAAGAAAACCTGAGCTGTTCTTTATTGATTCTTGTAACTTAGCCAGCCTTAGCTACAGTATGCTTAGTGGAAATACGCAACCGCACCACTGCCCTTGTCCGTTACCGTGGACTGCAAGAAAAGTATATCGAGGAGCGTAAAAATATTTCCCACCCGAACCCAATAAGTATCACGCAGCGGAGGCTATATTGTTGGATGCGGATTTTGAGTGCGTACGCTTTTTCCCTGTAGGAAAGACTTGCCTTACCCCTGAATGGAGAAGGACGATACGCCGTAACAGCACATCCTATTATAAGTCATAGTTGCTCCTCAGTCTTGATATCAGTATTTTCAGGTGCTGTAGTGGCGGCGAATATAGATGGTAAATATGGAGCGGCATGCGCCAACTTGGGAAAATTTATGTACTCAATCGGAGAGGATGGAAGGACACGATCGGAAACCGTACCTTGTATGCCATATAAACCAGCTCCAGAACCGAAGAAGGGACGTAAAAAGCAGAAGGGTCATTGAATAAGTGCTATGGTCGAAGTGCGAAATAAAAGATTTCCGAGACAGTGTGCTGTAGCAAATCTTTCTTGTTAACTATACCCTGGTGAAAATTGAAGGGGATATTAAAAAGTATAAAGATTGCTAAGGTTTAACACTAAAAGGCAGCACACACGCTCACAAATGCTATCGATTTTATGGTACGAATCGAAAGCTTGGAGTTGCTAGTATTGAGATTTGGCAAAAAAGCCGAAAAGTTTTGTTGGAAATGAAGTTACAACAGGTTGTTTTTTAATTCGGTTGAAAAAGCATGGCTCTCACAAAGGCACACGAGCACAAATATGATTGGACTATCGATGTTACTCCACGCGCATGCCCTGGTGGTAAACGTTTACGCCGTTTAAAGCCTCGAAAACGAGCCAGAATAACCTTGTTCGAGCAATTTTGAGCAGAGGTGGGGAGCCCCGCCCACTTTGCCTGTGGAACCCCGCCTTCTCAAACAGCTTTGTTGCTTCGAAACGGTGGCTTTGGCTTCTTTTTCACGCTTTCAATGACGTAGGCGTTTTAGTATTGGTGGTCTGCGTTAATTAACGTCGTAATCTCAACTTCTTTTGAAAGCATGTATGCTGCCTTTGAGAAAACGCGCGTCCACATTGCGCACATACGGCATGAACTCGATTTTTTCGTTTTACTTTGGGATACCGGATTCCTTCCAGCAGTTGCTGGATTCTTCAGACTTAAATTCTGCATAACTGGTATGCGCATATCAAGCGCCATTAATCTTCTTTTGACATAGTCATTTACAACAAAAATTCAGTTTAAAAACTAACTGAATTGATTGGTCTTGGAGCGCGCCGGTGCGGTCCAGGTACTGACCGTTGAACGCGCAGTTTCTCCAGGGCCAAGCATGGACAAAAAAGTTCGGAGTGGAACCTTTGGTGTGCCATACAATATACAAATATTTACAGCTGGTGGTAGAAGAGCGCTTTATGTACTGTACAATAAAGATCTGAAAATCACTCAGATCTGGGAATCAATTTGCGAATATTTTCGTTTAAATCTCAACTCCAGTACAGAATGTATTGTTGGATAGTTTTTCTTACCTGAATCCTAAATAACTCTGCAGATCTGCAGAACGTTGATTTTGAATGAAATTATCAAAAAACGAAGCCAAAAGACGCTAACTTGTTTCTGCGCACCTTCTGACCGAATCCTGCAAGTGGTACTGTACTTTTTTAATATAAATATTTCAGAGCATAGCATGCAAAATGTATGGCTTCTCTCTTTTATTCTGAGCCGGTCGAAGTGAAGCCTATCGGGCTTATCATGTCAAAATCTCCTGTTCATTATTGTATTTTCCTATAACCGACCGCTCCGTTGCCTCCTCCGCCCAGACACTAATGAGCAAGAGAGGCAATATGTATGTACACAGTTCCTTAAGAGTCGATTAACATGTACTGTAGGCCAACAAATAATCAGCTCAAAGATTACAGATTTGAGGGAGAAACAGCGATACAATAGGGTTTTCAGCAGAACTACCTAGGGTCGATTCGGAATCGTTTGTCGGATTGGTGCTTTTGCGGAAGACACGGAAACTGCGCTTCGCAAACACAGAAACTCTGAGACGAAGTGCTTGAAGGCACAATACACCGTCAGATATGTAATTTGTGATTTTCATTTAATTGTGTACTAGACCCCTCCTGTATATCACTTGCCAAGTGGGAGATCTCGATTCCTCTGAATAAGCGAGATATAAGCGACCACCACGGGCCCGACCCGCTTCATTCACCACCTCGACAATGTTCGAACTCAATAGCGGCTAGATGGATAGACAGTTTTCAGCATCGTCATCTTTCTTCACCCACTTGTCGGTCTCTCTCCTCATTCTGTTCGCTCTCGTGCAGCGGCTGCAATTGAAGAGAAATATAGGCCTGAGATGACACGTCCACTAAGTTTTCGCCCTCAAAATGTAGTTATTTCTGAAAAGCCATCACTCCGTTTATAGGAAGCCTTGAGCGACTCCAGAGATACAATTACATAAGCGTGTGATATTCTCCAAGACAAGCATAAAACGTGAAAAAGAAAATTTTGGGTGTTCTGTGCCTTTGAGCAATCTGGTGAACGATCCCGAGTTGACTGTATCTGTTAGCAGTTGACGATTACAGCTTAGCCCTCCACAAATATTTGATGTGACGATTGCGAGTAACGCTAAAGGTACGACGAGCAGATGCGCCAAACGTCGATCACTCCTGGGAACCAAAATCAAACAATTCAGCGAGAAAGTATGAATTTACCTGTTTACGACTTTTTACAAAACGAATACTCTTAGATTCAGTTAAAACCATTTCATAAAAGCAATTGATTTGCAATGGCAAAAAATGAGAATGTGGTTCGTGATCAGAACTCCTGTAATTCGCAGTAGTTACTGCTACTTAAAGCTTTCATTCTGGGTGAAGCACTCTTTGCTCGTTATTGATCCGCTACTCCATTTCACAGTCTGTTTTTGACACAACTACGTATAGTCGCATTCACCGGATGTGGTCACGTTACAGTCAGAAGTAAAACGGTCGACTAGAAATCAGTATGCATGCAACTCATTGCAACACGACCTTCTTGAAGGATAGTATAACCAACCGTGTCACTCCTAGTCTAAGACAAGTGCTGGAACCGAGTCCACTAATGCGACGCTACTTCAAGGGAGAAACGGTTTCTGTACTGTAAGACTTCACTTCTAGTATGCTGCACGATTCCACGTAATCCTTTGATGGGCGAAGAGCGTTCCCAATTGAGAGATTAAATTCCTGCCGTCTGTAGGGCGCATTTCTGAGCCAGCTTGGAAGCCAAAGGCTTTGCACCAATCGGTTTCATTTCAGACAATAATATACATATACCAGGTTGCTCAATAAGTTTTGTCGCTCGATAAGAGAGGGAGTTGCTATTAGCCCAAATTTTTTTGTTGGTACACTCTTCATATGAACGTATGTGAAGTTTCATTTCAATCTGTCAATTCATTCATTCTTTGTTTCCAAGCCATTTATTGTCGCCGTGTCACAGCAATGGAAAAAATTGAATATCGTGCAGTGATAAAATTCTTATTTTCGGAAGGTGTAGCACCAAAAGAAATTCACGAACGAATTTTAAAAGTGTATAATGATTGTTCACCTACAATAAGAACAGTAGAAAGATGGGTTGCTGAATTCAAACGTGGTCGTACAAGCATTTAAAGGCAGTGTCTACGATGAAAATCGTTTTCGAGTTTTCACAAGCAGACGAAGGTTAAGTGTCTGACTGTTCCACCAGTGAAGAAAAAATCATGAAAAACGCTGCGAAACATCTAGAATTAGCTCTTCTTCTTGAAAGCCCCATTTCAACGGTGGATGAGTTGCGCGGGCATGGGCCTGAAATAGGAGGCGTGTGCATATGCGCCCCAATGCTGAAACTCAGCCGCGCTCGCGCTCCAAGGCTACTGAAGAAGCGGACAAACTCTTCCTCGGAAAACTCGACCGCGAGCGCAAAGGGCTGGCGGGAGCGGATCTCGAAGGCGATTGAAGTTCACCCGTTTTTCACCTCTGCTGCTCCAATGAGATCCCGGCCTTTCGATTTCCAGCGAGAAACTGAAGACGAAATTTATCGTGGACACTGCCTTTAGGATGATCCACGTCCAAAAAGGGCATCAACACCAGAAATCACAGCCAAAATACAGGATATGGTTTTGGAAGATCGTCACTTGACTGAGAGAGATTTAGTAGAGGCTCTACACATCTCATTAGGCAGTGTGAGCCATATTTTAAGTGGCATTTTGAGTTTCAGAAAGCTGTGTGCTCAATGGGTGCCGCATTCGATAACATTGGAATAAAAACACATTCGAATGCGACTTTCTCAGCAACCTTTGGGGCGTTTCAAAAAGGATAAAGTGAATATAGTGCGTCGATTCACCACTATGGATGAGACTTGGGTCTACCAGTATGATCCCGAATCAAAACAAGAGGCTAAAGAGTGGTGTGAACCTGTTTTTTTGGCTTCGAAACGAGTTCGTGTCCGGAAATCGGCCAAGAAGGTTATGGCATTAGTATTTGGGACGCCAAAGGAATTTCGTTTGTGGATTGTTCGTAGACTGGTAGAACAATTAATTCTGAATATTATTGCAACCTTTTGGACCAGTTGAGAGAACAAATTCGTGAAAAAAGACCCGGTTTGCAGAAGAGAAAAATCCTTTTTCGTCAGGACAATGCACCGTGTCACAAAAACATTTTGACAATGGCTGAAATCCATGAATTAAAGTTCGAATAGTTGGAGCATCCACCGTATTCACCAGATTTGGCCCCCAGCAACTTCCATTTGTTTCCAGAACTCAAAAAAATTTATGCGTGGCAAGCGTTTTTCATCAAATGAAGAGGTCATAACGGCTGTTGAAGCGTATTTTGCAGACCTTCCGTATTCTCACTCCAGGGGTGGGATCCACAGATTGGAGAATAGTTGGAGCAAGTGTATTGATCTTCAGGGATATTATACTGAATAATAAAGTGTATACCTACTTACTTGATATTTGATTGCCCGTTGTCAGCCGGCGATCGTCTCAGCGGCGGGCACACGTCTCTGATTGTTTCGAGGCACACGTTCGTTTTGGTTGTTTTGTGGAGCTGCCATCTTCCATCTCGTTCGATTTTGCGCGATCTGTAACCAGTTCGTGTTAGGTGTGTTCGGATGTTTGAAGGCATCGCTCCATCTTGTTGGAGGACGACCAAGTGTTCGCTTGATGTCCCGCGGGTATCAGAGGTTACACGATTTGTCCAGCGGTCATCGGTTCTTCTTATAACGTGACCGGCCCATCGATGTTTTGCGGCTGCCATGTAAGTGACAGCGTCCCGAATCTCTGACTGTTAGCGGAGGTCGGTGCTGCGGACGTGCTGGTTTCTTTGCTCTCGACGGCTAGTCCCCAACAGCGTCCGTTCGAGGGCTCGTTGCTTTCGTGTCATCAGAATTGCAGAGGACTTGTTGGAAGCCCAGAATTCAGCTCCGTAGCACATGGCGGGCAGGACGGTGGAGTCAAAGAGATGCGCGCGGATTTTTTTGTCAGAGACAAGGCGAGCTGCTTCTCTTATGTTGGACATCGCAGCCCATGCAGCGCTTCTTCTTCGACTGACTTCGGCCCTCAAATCGTTGTCCATGGACACGAGGCGCCCGAGGTAGACGTACCTCTCCGTATCAGGAAGGGGAACTCCGTCCACTGTAATCCGTGCTGGGTCTGCCTATCTGTTTCTCATGACTTCTGTCTTGCTGCGATTCATCGTCAACCCGATTCTGCGGCCAGCTGCGTTCAGTTCATACACCATCTGTTGAAGTTCGGTTTGACTGTTACTGACCAAAACGATGTCATCGGCGAAGCGGAGGTTTGAGAGTTTCCTGCCGTCTATGGGAATACCCCTTTCGTTCCAATCTAGATCAATCATGGCGTGATGGAGAGCAGCAGTGAATAGCTTTGGTGAGATGGTGTCACCTTGGCGGACTCCTTTCCCAATCGGCACCGTCAGCTCCTGGTGGAACATCTTGATCTTCGTAAATGTGCCCATGTTGCACTCCTCTAGCATGTTGATGTAGATCGGGTCCACGCCGGCACGGAGCAGAGCGTTACAAACTGCGTTCAGTTTGACACTGTCAAATGCTTTGACATAATCGATGAAGGACATTAGCAGCGGTTGCTTGTACTCTCGTGTCTTTTCAATTGGTTGAGTCACCGTGTGGATATGATCCATACAGCAGTATCGTGACGAAAACCGGCCTGTTCCACGGGCTGGAACTCATCCAACGTGCTTTCCAATCTGTTCAGCGAAATCTTTGTGAACAGCTTGTACGGCTGGGACAGAAGGGCGATTGGCCTGTAGCTCTTGACCTCATCTCGTTCATCTTTCTTGAAGATCAACACCGTTTTTGACGATTTCCACTGTTCCGGGATCCTTTGTTCTGCCAGATAGTGATTGAAGCGAGCGGTTAGCTTTTGAACGATGATTTCGTTGTCGGTCTTCAGAAAGTCTCCGGAAACTTAATCAGGTCCTGAGGCTGTCTTGGGCTTCATCTGTCTAATAGCATGTTGAACTCCAGAAAGAAGCATCTCCGGAGCCTGGCCTTGAGTTGGTGTGAGAATTCTGGGAACGGGTGTTGATGATCGGTACAGGTCTGTGTAAAAGTCCACGACGATCTCTTCAATCTCTTGACGGGACGTGTGCTGTGTTCCGCTGGCGTCCTTCATGACAGTGGTTACAGCTCAAGAGTCAACGAGGGTTTTCCGGCATCTTCTTAAACTGGCCCGTTTCTCTGCAGCCTCCTTCAGCTTGCTGTCATTGTATGCGCGAATTGATGCCCTAACAGCGACTCTGCAGGATTTGTTTATGATTGCCCTGTCGAGAATGTTGGAGGACGGATCCTGGTCAATTTCATCACGCTGCTTCAGAAGCCTTCGGGCGTGGTCGCTAATGCGTCCTGAAGAGCTGGGGACGGGCGGGATCATTTATGCCGAAGCACAATGGTTAAGGCCCTCCACGAGGAGCTGGTAGTCTTCCGTAAGATCATTACTCTCGCTCCATTGGTATCCAGCAGCAGCGGCTTGTAGCAGATCGGCATCATAATTGGGCAGTTGTGTCGATGCTGGGCGATGACCATCCTTTCGCTAAACCTTCTCGCGGAGACAGATCTTCGCTCGGACAAGACGATGGTCACTTCCGGTATTGAAGGGTTTTACTACGCCGACATCGAAGAGACATCAGCGTCGATTAGCCAAGATGTGATCCAATTCAGAGTGAGTCACTCCGTTCGGGCTTGACCATATCCATCGTGTGGCGGGATTTTTCTGGAAGAAGCTGTTATCGTGAAACAGATTACAGGCTTTTAGTAGGTCCATCAGACGCTCTCCGTTTTCGTTGGTCGTTCCAAGTCCGTACGATCCCACACTAGCAGTGGACGGCTGAGGTTCGTTGAAGATGGCGTTGAAGTAACCACATACGATCTTGTTATAGGACTTCTCTTGCTTGATGATCTTCTCAAGGTCAACATAGAACCCATCCTTGTCGTTTTCAGATGCAGCTCATGTCGGAGCGTATCCGTTTATGATCGCCATGGTTGTCACCGCATCGACCTTGATCCGCAGAACAGCTAGCCTGGGGCTTATAATTTCGTGGGAGTCAATCTTGGGTTCGTGGTTGCGGTGGACAATGAATCCCACTCCTCCAATGTTTTTATTGTCAACCTTGGCTCCAAGTATCATCAGGTCCCCGTCAGATGTCCTTCTGGTACTTCCCGCTTTGACTTTGGTTTCTTGAAGAGCCAGCACGTAGCGGATTCTCTGGCTGGCCTCCATGAGCATTGCCAGATCAGCTTCAGAAATGACGGTTCTGGAATTGTAGGTGCGAATCCGTAGACAGTGTTGATGCCTCGTCCGCTGATCCTTGTACTGTGCACTCCACTTCCTGCGGCAGTTTTGTTCTGTAGGTCCCTTCCGGTTGTCGTTTGCTCCAGTGCACGTAGAGCTCGTACTTCCTTCTGTGCCGCTCCAGACCCTCATTGTACGTGTTTGAGCAAGTCTGAAGTTCACGCGCGCCTTTGGAATGCTAACCCTTCTAAGAAGGCGCGTCGCCAGAGCTGGTGTTCGCAAAAGTCCTTCTAGAAGAGAGACTCCCTACCACGAGCTCCACCACGATAAGGCACCAGCTGGACTTTGAAGTGGAAAGTGTATTTTGAACCATAAAATTGTGTTTTTCTTATCGAACGACAAAACTTATTGAACAACCTGGTATGGTTGGCAAGGAAAGGTTCGTCGGAACAGCGTTCTCCGCTAAAGCCTTAGGCCTCTTTCAGAGCTCGATCGCCGCGCGACGCGGCGGGATGATAAACATGATCATCGATCGAGATCGCGTCGCACGTCGATCTGTATTAAAATCACGTCATCGAGGCGATCGGGGGTGGAAGTGTAAAATAGGCCTTAAAGACTGCGTGCAGCTCGCGTAGACCCGCAGAGACGCAGAGTACACCCTCCTGACTAACCTTTCCGTGTCGACTGTACGTAAGCATGTCCCGACTCGATGAAATTATGCCCATTCAGAACCCTGTCCAAGGTTTCGAACATGAAGTCTTGATGTCTTGAATGAGAAGATTATGGTAGATCCATAATTCCTCAGCATAATGTATCAGTGGCTGGAAAACGTGGGAATTCCCGGCAGAAGCAGAGGGACAACGTGGCGAGTAATGCTGGCTGATTTAAACCGTGCACTTCTACCGATAGTTTTACCGCAGATCGCCTTTGAATTACCCGATTTCCATACTAGCGGCAACGCGGCAAATGCTGGGCATTGAGTTAAGCGGAACCAGTGCTTCGGAATACTGAGAATTTTGACTTAAGTCAACAGCTGACTCCTTTGCGCATTACAAAAGGTGGTGAAATGTTCAGGTCGGCAATGAATCTCCGGACGAAAGTGCAACCGATACGGTGAAACGAGGCAAAATGATCAAGACCGATTTTGCCGCCACAACCATCATTACCGCGTTTAACCGAATCGGTAGCTATTCAGATTGGGGATGCATGGCTAATCTGGACATTTGCCAGCATTCTCATGAGCAAAAGGATCGATTGTCAACTTCCACCTATTTTTTTAAAACTCCGAAACACTTGATTCACCACCATAGCTCAAGAAGCGGCATTTGACGGGTTCCCGCTAAAACTGGGATCGTGTTAGAGAGTTCAATAATTGATAACTCTGCTTAAAAAGTGGTACACCAATGGATACTCCATGCCGCAACTACTAGTACATTTCGCAAGGTAGCCGAGTTGAACACAAAACTTAGGAGTCAGGCAGGACTCGAACCTGCATCGCATTGCATTCCGGGCGAGGGTGTTAACATTGTACCACTGATATCCGCTATGCATTCCTCAGCTAGGTGATACAAGAAATATGTAAGCACATCAGCAATCACCTGACGACGGGTATGATCTGGTAAGCACAAATCGGCATTAAGTCCGAACAAGCTGCGGCCTGTAAAAGATAGGATTCGATGTTTCTGAATACTTCGCGCATTTTAATGACATGGCATACGATCAAAAGATATCTTAAAGGCAGTGTCCACTATAAAAACCATGTCTGCTTTTTTGGTGGAGATCGGCAGCTGCGGGGCCTAGCGGAACCCTAACAATGAAAAAACTGAAAAAAAATGAGCTCGGAACGGTCCCCTACGGCCCCAAAGTTGGACACCCATCAGCTCGTCACCCCCAGATGCACTTTCCACGCCCACCGACGTGAACAAATGAATGCTCGAGATTGTGAGATGGGCGATGGTTTCATATCAATATCCCCGTTCTTCCCTTCATTCTAAACTTTTCTCTTTAGTCCGGTGAGCTCGCATACATCGACTGCAAATGACGGAAATTACAAGCCTCGGAAAACTCGTCCACCAAGTTTCCTTAGCTCAATATTTGGGGGACCATAACCCCGTTCCCTGAAGGTCTTGTGCGATTTAAGAGATATCATTGGAATCAGCATAGGGCCGTTTTCAAGATAGGCGGAAAAACAGAAAAACGATTTCTATCGTGAACACTGCCTTTAAAGGCACAGTCCAGCTTCAGAATCGTTTTTATGTTTTCCTGCCTATTTTTGAAACGATCACGCGCTGATTCAAACGATGTCTCTGGAATCGTACAATACCCCCTATGAACGAAGTAATGGCCCCTCGAAAATTGAGCTATGGAAGCATGGTGGACGAATTGTCCGAGGCTTGTAACTCTCTTCATTTGCAACCATGGTATGCGAGCCGATTTGAACAAAGAGAGAAGTTGAGAACGAAGGAAAGAACGGGGCTTATGATTGGAAATCATCGCTTATCTCGTCACTGTTGAGCTCGAAAAATCGTAAAAGGGGCGTGCCAAAGTGGCTTCCGGATGTGGGCTCCCCAGGGTGGCTTCCTCCTATATCTCGCTTATTCGGAAGAATTGAGAGCTCGCACTTGGCAGGTGCTATATAGGGTGGGTCTACTTCACAATCATGCGGGAATATCAGATTACGTCAATGAACTTGGACTGTGCCTTTAAGGGAGCTGAGTCAGACAGGATTCAAATCTGCATCGCACCGCATTCCGGGCGAGAGTGTTACCATTACCTCGCCGACACTAGTAGATTGATGTGTTCAACTACAAACCTCCATTCTGAATTGCACTATAAGAGAGTGGATCAGAGGATAATCAGTCAATGCACCGAATGCATTCGAACATTTGGCCGGTAAGTGCCCGCTTTCAAACTTCTGGTTCCGTGTTTAACATTTCCTGCTACTTCCAGCGGATTGTTTTCTACAGCATAGCCTCGTTTCTGAGCTCAGCCATTCTCAAGCACAATTTCATCTAGCGTCTCATGGCACCCTCCTCAATTGGCAGTGATAGTAAGCCAGAATTCGGCGGACGCTCGGCGAAGCCGGGTCTTTTTATGATCACATTTTCCACGCATGGACAACTTCAACTTCGCTTTAAACCAACGTAATCAGAGTTGATTCAGCTCAGACGGTCTTTCAATTAGGATAACGTGAACCATATGTCTTTGAATGACTTGCTTTTTCATGAACTCAACCCTTCTTTTCTCTGTTGAGGGTAGTGTAGACGTTGGAGAACTCGGGTGGGGCGTGGTTGAATATTGATGGCAGGCGCCTAACGAGTGGATTCAGACGTAGCTTGCGGTTAGATCGCTGTGGTCTGGCCATCTGTCCCTATACTTCACCTTGTTCCACGAATTTGTATCTCCGTTTCAGAAAGGATATTCATTTCTGATAATGTTTCAGTGTTTAGGCGAATGAGGTGACATTCGCTATCATCCGATGCTGCTGCTATTGCTACTCTTTCTAGCAGCTATTCAGTCTCTATACGGTTTCTCTGACATGTATCACTACAACCACCACACCTCGCCACGACGATGTGCCAATGACACGGAAATCATTGATCATCTTCTATTTGACACCGCCTTGCACTATAATAAGCACAAACTGCCATCGAACCCTGTTGACGTCCGCATTGAGATGTGGGTCCAGGAAGTGACCTCAGTGTCCGAATTGACACAGGATTTTGAAATCGGTGAGACCCTTTCCAGCCTAAGCTTTTCATTCTCCATGCTGTTGTTTTGGCGTCATTCTTTGCAATAGTGTTGAACCTAAAGACACACAATAAAAATTTGTTTCAAAGTACAGTGGGCTACCGGTTCACCTCCAGTCCCATACGCCTCTAAACTCGCTCCTTGCTTTCTGTGTAAAATTTTTAGACAATCATGGGAATCCACAATTTATCTCAAAACTTTTGCTGGTCTAGAATGCTTGGTCTCACTGAACGCAGATTCCCGAAACGGTAACCACCTTCTAACTCTGGTTAAGTTTGTCCGAATGAGACGTCCGCGCACATGGTCGGCCTTCGCGCCGAGCAGCCGTCAAGAAAGCATTTCTTCGGATCAGTTTTCTCGTGACTGAGATAAGGTTGAGTGGTATAGTATTCACTATTCGTTTGGTACTCCTGCTAAACGATTCACAAGCCCAAAAAATGTCTTCGCGACGGCCGATCAACACGTCCGCCGACCGCGTGGGCGGAAGATCTCCTCCGGACGGACTCTATATCGTCAATCGTCTCACACTCCACGCCATAGGTGACTAGCATGTGGACAGCGCTCTAGACTTTGCAGCCCGGTTCGTGAAGCAATCTGCTAGTTAATCGTATCCTAAAAATCCTATGCATACCATCTGAGTCAATCTTTTTTTTGCATAATCATTCAAGTGTTCTGAAATTTCTTTACGTTTAATCCGGTATAGCCAAAATGAACAGGGGAAAATTTAGTGCATTATAAACTACAGTCAATCACTGGATGGGGGAGAGGAAGCCGCGACGCTGCCTGGCGGGAAAAATAGCGCGTGAGAAAACTAAGGTAGGATGACTATTGATCGAATGATTTTGTGCTCGATTGCTGAATGCGGCTTCCTACTTAAAGGCACTGTTCGCGATAAACTTCATCCTCGAATTTTCCATGACAAACGTTTCTCGTGGCTCTCAGAAGCCGAACAGCGTCGAAAAAATGGGACGAAAAGCTACCCAAGAGCCGGTCGGAGACACACGGTCGCGTCGCTCTGCAGCGACTGGCTATGGCACATTTGCAGTATGTCAGCCCTCCGCGACACGTCGCTGCGACCCACACGCGACATCTGTTCCTACGAAGGCCATTGCCCTTGCTCCGATGCGGGTCCCGCCGCGATTTGTGTTAGATTGCATGCCTGTCGCTCATTACAGCGACAAAGTATACCATACCCCCTAGGCCGGGATCATACTTTCAACGACGAGCAACGCGACGCATTGTTTACCATCCATATCGACCGAAAATCGATATGCCTGATGTACACTGTCGCTGTCGCTGGTCGCGGAAAGTATAAGGGGTATGGTATACTTTTGCGACACACGGTCGCATCGCTCTGCACGGCGACAGCGACATCCTCCCGCCCTTTAAATCTGTCGCTGTCGCTGTGCACTGCACAGCGACAGCGACAGTGGTAGCGGCAGGCTATGGCAAATTTGCAGTATGTCAGCCCTCCGCGACACGTCGCTGCGACCCACACGCGACCTCTGTCCCTATGACAGCCGTTGCCGTTGCTCCGATGCGGGTCTCGCCGCGATTTGTGTTAGATTGCATGCCTGTCGCTCATTACAGCGACAAAGTATACCATACCCCTAATCCCGGCCTTACCCCCTTGATCTCACAAACAATTTCCAATCACTTTCACGAAAGGCTAGGAAAGTCAAAGAGAAACAGTGGGAAATCAGAAAATGGTGAGGTACGACGCCTCATGTAGGATTGAGTGAGAAAGCCATTTTTCGTGTTTATAGCGTCGTTCTCTATGAACTCCCTTCAAATAATTTTTTCTGCTCTGAAAAGTTTTTTGAGACCCTGTTGAGAGCTATGCAAAGGCATCATGCTTGCATAAGGGCTGAGAAAACTGGCATCGGGGAGATGCGCGATCTTAGGCCTATTTTAGAGTTCCATCGCAGCGCGGTGCGATGAGATGTTTTCTGTGGGCATCTATTGATAACACGCCGCTCGTCGATTGGCATATGAATCATGAAATCGCGCCGCGTCGCAGTGGAACTCTAAAAATCCCCTTATGATGAACTGCCGTATTGATTGATCGCCGCGATCTATCGATACGGCAGCCCATCGTCAGGCCGTGCCGCGCTGCGATGCCGCTCTGCTCGGCTCCTAAGGTGTTAAGGGGTTGAACTTAAATTTTCCATTCATGTGCTGAGTTGAGAAAGCTGTTCTCGTGCTTTTCCGTTCTCTATTTCATCGGTGTTGTTCAGCAACATGCATGTATGCATTTGGAAGTGCGTTTTTTCTATATCTATTCTCTATTGTCGCTTCCCGTCAAACTCGACCATTTCCAAATTTCGCATTGCAAAATCCGTTTCTGGATTGTAAACTTTACTTGTTTATTTCAGTGTCCTATCAAAGCGCTAAAATTGTCAATTTTGGAGCAACATTCGGCCCTTCTGAGGACCAGATGGTGGCACCGCAACAGATTTGCTTAAAATTTTCAGCAGGGTTTTTCTTTCAGAATACCATGTTCTGCAGTTTATTCTTTATGTGAGGACTCTAGCGCACCCTACTCCGAAGTTGAATACTGCAAGAAGTTCCTTATTCAATGTTATTCATTTTGCGAAATATCGATTATTTGTTCAAAATTAGAAAAAAAACTAAAATCAATACTTCGATATTATTTTTTGCCATTTGCTTGAAGAGGCGCTACTTTTTCAATATACTGCTTGAAAGTGGCCGATAGGATGTAGTGACTCTACACCCCTGTATAGCAAAAAAAACGGGAGAAATCATCGGGCCACCTCCACTGCGAGGTTACGAAGGGTATGGAAATCACAGGTGTAAATAATAAATGTTTCACTAGCAGCACGTCCCCTAAGCTTTCCCCTAACCAGCTTTTCCCCTCGTTGTCCCAATCCAACGTCCCTTGTTCACCGATTGATCGAGAATTAGTTAACGAAACTTCGTTACCTTTGAATGTTTTCTATCCGTAAGCAGCCGAGCGATAGCTAGATTATGAACATGTGCATCAAGTTACAGAAAAGCTTCTCATTCCCATTGTAATCCGGATGGAGATACCCTACATAGAATGACCTCGAGAAGCGGTTCAGCTAATGAAAATTGCAAAAAGCTGGGTGTAGGCGAAAATGAGAATTTTACCACAGCGTATTGCGAAATCACTTTTCGCATTCGTTATGCTCGCACAACAAGAGCACATATCCCGCCTCGAGCTGCAGATTCCAAAAAGTTACAAGATCGAAATCGTAGTTTTTTGTGCTTTTTGTACCTTCCGAAACCCGCATTAGTCTTTGTAAAGTTCGGAAACGGATCTCATAATTGTG
Source organism: Aplectana chamaeleonis (assembly GCA_029168955.1). Lineage (NCBI taxonomy): Eukaryota > Metazoa > Nematoda > Chromadorea > Rhabditida > Cosmocercidae > Aplectana > Aplectana chamaeleonis. The sequence continues at coordinate 1,348,555 of JAPDOI010000073.1, forward strand.
TTCAGCGCCCAAAACTAGCCCCAAAGTTTGGGCGAAGGCACATTTTCCTAGCTTTGAACAGACTGATAGCGTTTTAGACTTGTGCGGATTTTCGGTTGGGCGTTTATTTATACCAATGAGAGGTCTCTGAAATTGTTTTAGAAAAATGTTCCAGATTTGACTAATGATCCTCCCAGGTAGGTTATTCGGGGCGCTGATCAGGAAGCTAGGGTTTACCTGTCGATTTTCCAAAGTTTTCGTCTAAATTGGCTCAGAGCCTCCAATCGGGAAAAAATCGAGGGCAAAACGCGACTTTTGACGACTTTCGGTACGCTACGACGGAATTGGCTCCAAATGTTTCTCTATGAATTATTTGGAGCGCTAAAGACGAATCTGAAGTCCGTTTATCGATTTTCGACAGCTCTTGGTAGACTACGGTGGGTATACGGTAGTTCGCTCGAAGTCCCAGAACTGACTCAAAATTTCTATGCGGGATTTATTCGGAGTGCTGAATACGAAATTAATGTCCAATTGTCAATTTTCGAAACGGCAAGGTAGGTTTAGCCCTCTAAATGATATTGTACCTACCGCAAGGTACAGTAAACCTCAGAATTTGGAAACTGGGATTCAAACTGGTTTTCAGCGCCCTAATTAAACCCTACATACAAGTTTTGAGCAAAATCTAACAAAAAATTTTGGAAAACCCCAAAAAATGCTTGATGGGTTCCCTTGCTTTTTCGCGAAACTTGAAAAAAGCTTATAACTTCTTGGAGCCTGTATCTCGAGGCGGGATACTGCGCAGTCGTACTATGGGGGCCCAAAAGATACTAACAATACAAGTGGTTTTCGCAGATGCGTTTATCACTCAAAGCACTTCCCCTGTGCTGGAGACGCTACACTGCATTTCCCCTGATCGAATGTTTCGAACCGTGAATTGCGTGCACTGTAGTGAATAATTAGTAAACGGAACAAATTGCCGCCAATTATAAACCCCACACCAATCGTAGTCAATCCTTCGTCTTTTCATACTTTCCTTTCTCGGCGCTGTCTATGGCATAGTAAAATGGGGCTGTATCCATGAACGAGAAACTTGGGATTTATGAGTAATCGGGAGGGCGAGCTGGAGTTCGAGACTACAAGAGGTGCGAAGACTTCGAGTATAACGTACCTTTACCCTACTGGTTAAATTTTCATGAATACGCACCCTGCGCCATTCCTCGGTTGCTACTCGGCCGTAACGCAAACCGCTCTAACTGGATTTCTCATTTGGACGCACCTTATACACTTCTTTATAATTATACAAGTATAATACGTATAGTATAGATATTAGTATAGATATCATAGTATGATATTGTATATAATGAGCATAATAAGTATAATAAGCGTATAATATACAGCCTTATCCTTACATATAATAAGCGGCGTGGTGGTGCGTTTGACCGAGTGTCTGACCGTACGTCTGACCGACGTCTGACCGGGTTTTCAAATTTCCCGCAATTTTTGGCATCATGAGTGAGAGCACGTTATTGTCTACTTATTGTATTGTATTGTATACATATTGTATACACGTTAGCACGCAAATTATACAGCTGTCCCAGGTTCTCTTGATTTGTGAGTAGGCCATACGTTCTTTCCCTTGGCATTGTTCTTTCAGTAGTGTCTGGGAAAGTACCAACTTTTCAGAAATGCTCCTAATTTCGAACTTTGCCACAAACAATCAGTCGTGCTACAGATTTTCAACTCTACAGTACAAAGCCGCTTCTTTGCAAAAGCAGCGTTTTGCCGCCGCGCCGCATCTCCATAACTTCCTTCAAGGTAGTCCGTTATCAATTTTGAAGTCATTTTCGATCGATGTTATCCTGGTGTGGGTGGGGAATCTTTCTTTGACCCCCATTATGTGTAGTCTATCTGATTTGTATTATATTTTGTCTAGGATATGACCACCTAAAGAGATCCAAAAAATCTTCCGTGTCGGTTGGAGATGAGTGATAACATTGTGGGCGATGTTTGCTGTAAAATGCAGCTTTTTCGTCGCCTTTCCATCAATTTGAGAAATGAGCTCTTTTCTTGACACGAAGAAAAGAGCATGGCCAAAGAAGAACGTATGTTTGAGAATTTCTCGCATTCTGGACCCAGAAGAGCGCGACTTTCGCGAAGAAGATGTGTCGGAAAGGCAAGGGTGAAAGGCCCTCTGGGACGTGGCGGCGCAATTCCATTAGGCTCCTTGAACGGCATCAGTCGCACTACATATGATATTCGAACATGGGGAATCAGATACGCTTATTAGAGAAAGGGAATAACTAGAATTACACTTGCTTGCTTCCAATTGAGGAATATTTCGGCCACACATTCGAATCCGGGTCTTTCGATATTGCCTCGCTACTGAAAACAGCTAGGGAAAGCAGGAAAGCAATTGCTGTAAGCCAGTGTCACCAAAATACTTAGCTTTCCAACATGGCCAAACACGAGGAGACGCGCTTGGCTTCCTTCCAAACACATGCAAATTCTATTTGAGCAATACCCATGGGATCACGCAATCAAAAATCACTTTCCATTACAGACTTGTACATGAACGAATATTGGACGGATCCGGGATTGGCTTATGCTATTCTGAATCCATGCCAAGGAAATCTCTCATTCGACTGGACTGTCTTGCAAAACATCTGGACACCGAACACCTGCTTTGTCAACTCGAAGAAAGCGCAAATTCATAGCTCACCTTTCAGAAACGTGTTTCTCATGGTATTTCCGAACGGTAAGCTGTTACTCAATGATTAGCACTATAGATGTCTCGTTATGGTTCAAACTACGCAGATATGCCGAAAATTTTTGTAAAAACGATTTACTGGCAAAAATATGTAGCTTTAGAACCAAAAAAATGGAGATAGCAGAGAAAAATTCTTTTTTTTTCTGGTTTTCCCTGCGTGTATCTATGATGAAGACTTTAGGTAGCCTCCATTTAACCGCTACTCGCAGTTTTCTGTATCACTGTCATAAAAGTGGTGCGGTTTTGAGAACGATTTCTTAATTCTCATAGTTGAATGTTCCTAAGAACAACCACTTTGCAGCACCGATTGTGATAATAGGACTGCAAGTAACAGAGGAAATGAAAGGCATATTGAAAATCTTTGTGTATGGGGAAAAACTCACAGTTTTTCAACGTTAACAATGTTTTCTCTTCAAAATCCAGGAGAATGTTACAACTTAGCCGTCGATTATGGCGCAACCTGCAGTACCTTAGTTAATGATCATAGAACTTTTCAATTGCATTGGTAAAACCAGTTCTCCACGAATCGCACAGTGGGCGCACGCTCGCCAGCCGCAGTGTGACAGCTGCCATCCTCAGCGCACCACAAGCTTTTTCAGGCTATGCGAAATCATATACAGCCAAAAAAGGCACCATCTTACTGAACAGGCGAATAGTATCAGTGTTTCGGGCGTTTATAGTCCCAGTGTTTTTACACGGATCTAAGGCGTGGACTCTACCGAAGTCGGACTTCAGGAAGGCGTAGAGGCCAATCGTCGATCTAGGAGATCATCAAGTCTCGTGGGCCAAGATGGTTTGTCTACGTGCGCAGGATGGATTCGCACAGGCGGCCGTACCGACTTCATCGAAGGGATCGAGTTGCTAGGTGGAAATATGAGGAAGCAGCCTCGAGGAAGAATTGGCTGAAGCAAGTCGCCGCTGACCTGAAATCCATCTGGTGTGCTACGGACTACGCCAAGAACGTTTCTGTGCGTCGCCAGGAATGGAAACGCGCGATTCAGGCTATCCGAACACCAATAACGCTCACAACAGTCTTTTAGTTGAGAGGCTGATCACCTACTTCAGATGTCAGTTAGGGGATAATTAGGTAAGCACCTAATCACATGATACCAGTTCCTGCACGAAGTCGTGCAAAAACCGTTTCGAGGGTAAAGTCAGTTGGAAGCGCCAGCCTGTTGCGGGCGCGTGCGGGTCGTACCATTCGGTTAGGAAGGACCTTTCGCACACCTGGAAAGATTAGATCATGGGTCTTATCCTTTAGGCCTTGCTCCTCTACCGCTTCTTCAGTTCCCTCTTCTACAACCTCAACTGCGTATTTTTTGACGACATCGATGATTTCAAAAAGTTGCTCGACAACTTCTTCCCCTCCAAGCAAAGTTTTGAAGACAGTTGTGAGTACAAGAGAGGATTCTAGGATAACCTTGTGCCGAAGGAGATAGGTAGTATGGAATACCGATCTGCGCTTTGCTGAAAGCTTCTCAGAGTATAGCTAGGACGAACTAGTGCCACAAGTCCACTCAAAGGGCCTCCGATTTTTTCACATACTGCGACCATAGAGCAAATTCGAAGGCACTGTTCGCGATAAAAGGGAGTGTTGTGCTATCCCCATGAGAAGGTAGATCTGGCCACCACAAAAGATAAAATAAGCCAAAAGTTGTAGAAGAAACGCTCAATAACAAGTAATTGCGTGGTGTCCGCACGCTCCCAAATATCGAGATTTCTAAAAATGCCTGTTTTGCCATCTTTTATTTTGCTTTTAAAGTAATCTCTTAGCACTTCTAGAGACTACCGTCTAGTTCGAAAGCAAAATAAAAGACGGTTAAACAAGCATTCATGAAAAATCTCGTTAATTGGGGGGCTTGCGGACACCTGTAATTAGCCCTTATACCTTGATTTTGAACCTTTCTCCCGCATTTTTCCCGGTTTTTTCAGTTTTAACAAGAAAAACAGCAGGGCACCCAAGAGCTGGCGGTTTCCTACCCTCTTCATGTATACCGGAAGGTGTTTGGTTTCAAGCACGATTTCATTTTCCACAAGGTCAGATGGACCTTCCTCCACAGAAATGCGCAAATACATACATATTGCTGAAGAATTGCTCCTGTGTCAATCAGTTTCGTTTGTTTCGTGGTCCGGCATTTCCCTCTCAAGATTCACTCCAGTTGCGCATTTAACTCAATTTGCGCCATCGATTTATAACTCGACAACGATTTGCATGTTGTGACCTAAGACGAAGTCGTCCCGCTCCTCGCGTTTGAAAATGTCGACTTAATACGCGACTAGGGATTTTCTTCAGAGAAATTTCATTTGCAGAAACTGATCCAGCGGATTTCAAAAAATCGTGGTTTTCTTGCCTCAGTGCAGGGATGTTGGGAATCTTGCTGACGTGAATGCAATTTTACCCATTTCCTCTTCTATCGAGAGAGAATTGAATGCGATGTACTCCTAGACGTCCGAGGTTGAAATTAAAACCTCTGCTGGACAACTGGGGCGAAATATCTGTTTGTTAGGAGTGAAACTTCCAACTTTATCCCGCATCACCATTGACGTCAACGCAGAAATATCAAGACATCCGAGCACATTCTCAGAAAAGTAGACAATGAACTTTTTAAAAACACTGACAACCTTTTTAAGAACACTTTTTAGTGGATACATGAAGTCCGCCCGAAAGCTATATATTTCCCTTCCACGCGGTCGGCTTTTGTGATAACTTTTTCTTTAGCGAGTTTTTACCAGGTAGATTACAGCTGACTACAGTTCTATTCATTTCCATGATTATTCTTTATTCCCTTCCTGATTTATTAGAATCAGTTTCTAGAAAGAAAAATTTTTGCACTGAACAGCGTTTAAAGGCAGTGTTCACGATTAATATCGCACTCGAGTTCGACCCAAAAATGGGATTGTTTGGTCGTGAGGTGACTAATAGTGAAGAAACAGGGAAGAAAAACGTCCAGAATAAATCAAAATAACGGTTTCTAAATTCAGGGCGTAGACGAGAATCATGGGCTCTGCTGATTTCGGCAAGCGCGCGCGAATCGATAATGCTAACTGCGGCAGAGTTGCTTGGCGATTCGCCATCGAAACGTGTGCGGCGCCACAAGCTCGTCCGATTGGGGCGGACCGGGATAGGTAGGCGCATAGGGAGAGCTTCAAAGCCGTTTATATTTATTTCTGGTCAGTTTTCGTTGCTTTCTTCGACCCTATCCTCTACAGCACCTGCCAACTTAGTGTTTCACACCGAGACCTCGAGAACGAGATTTATCGTGAACACTGCCTTTAATGCGCCGTGAAAGGACCATGAGGGTCTTTAAAGCAAAAGAAAACTGCCAAATGGGTGATTCCACCAAAAGTTCAGAAAAAAAATAATAGAGCAAGCCATTTTGAACGAAAAAAAAAGATCAAAAAAATATTTACAAATGTGGGTTGAACTCCACCATGACTACTAAAATCTAAATAATTCGAAGAAAACTTAGCCCCACACTGCAGAAAAGTAATAGCCGAGAAATACAGAAATAATGGCAGCCGGGGGGCCAGCCGTTTTGCGCCTGGTGCACACCCTTTAGAAACGATTTTCTCAGAAGTACAATAGATCGTATCCAGGGATAAGCGGAAATTTTTTTCTGAATTTCGGAAATTGTAATCTGCTCGATTGGGACTGTCCACCCACGGGGTAGGCGTGCGTCTGGAGCGGCACTCGCGAAGATATTTTCTGCACCTGTAAATTGATCAGTAAGAATATCAGAAGAATAGTAGTTATGAAACCACTCAGCTATTTGCAGCCGTGGGAAGATTCGCCCAAAAAAGGCTTTTGCGACCACCTCTCGACCCGCACGCCGACCGCGTGGGCGGACAGTATCATTCAGGACTTCACATATTTGCGCACTAGGAGGGCACAGGGGGTGGTGGCACTGACTCCTCCAAGGCAGCGACGGCGAGGTAGAAAAACTATATTACCTATAAGTACGAAACTTCTTAGATAAAAATACTGTGTAGGAAATTTAATAGAAACTGTATCCAAGGTGAACAAGAAAATTCCTAAACTGAAAACGAGTTCAGGGTTCTTTGCATTCGCCTTGAATATGGTTATTTTTCTAGACTGCGAAATGGCAAAAAAACTTTTTTGCTCCGTTGTTGACCGCCGTCCTACTCCTCTATATTAGATACTACAAATTCAAATTCGTTGTTTCTAAATAGTATCTACTCAATTCGCACCCCGAAAATGGGATTATTCAAAAATTTATCGATCTCCGCATCGCAAAAAAAACGATTCGGCATTACCACGTCGACAAGGGTCCAGCACTGACCGAAGCCCCTGTCAAAGGCAGTGTTCACGATAGGAACAAATATTCTTGTTTTCTATGTTTTTGAGTAGGCAATCTCACAAAGAAAAGGATAATAGGGGAAAGTCCTCATAAAGCTATCGAATATATGGGGGAAATGTTTAAAAAATCTCTTCAACATTAATTCACGTCTGTTGGTGTGTTTCGCGCACTACGGACAAAACGTCAAACCAAACGTCGCTAATGGTTTTGAGCTTCGAAATTCCAAGGCAAGGGACCTTGTTTTCTGCTTCGTGTACTAAAATCTCCTAAGCAAATAAGATGGATGGACGCCTCTGATTGGATATCACCATTTTCCGACATGAAGAGTATTCAAAAAATCGGCGATCTGTCCAAGAAACGATGGACAGCTGTTATATGTCGTGGGCGGGGTGAGCCAATGGGTCGGCTGGTCCAAGAGATCGTCAGCCATTTCCTGGACGTTTTTCGTCGTACTTCCATACTTACTGTTCTTAGAGGAGACCAGAGCTTACGTTCTCGCGAATAAACGAGCATTTTTTCCTCGAGAACAATACCCTCAAGACCTCAAAATCCTGTCCTTATCTGCAATTTGGCGTATGGACGTGACATGCAGATACAGAAATGTAAGCATATGTACCTTTATCCTTGAATGCTTGCTTCTGGTTTTGATAAGTCACAACTCGGAGGTTTCATAAATGCAGGATTTAATGGGACATTGATTTTTCAGGCTCAATATGGTCAAATTGGCGGATTAAAAGTACGGGTCCTTGTAAAATGGATTTATCTAAATTTCCTATGGATACAATTGAATGCATACTAACGTTTGAGTCTTTCAACTATAACCGGGTCAGAATTTTGTTCATTATCCGTCACAAAACTCTACTATTAGTGTATACGTTATATTTAGGACGAGGTTCATATGGTTTGGAGTGATTCACCTCTAATTCAGTTCAAAGACATAGAGCTTCCAGACTTTACTATGGTCAACTATAGCACATCTGACAACTTAACGGTAAGCTTGATTCTGCACGCAAACTCTTAAGTTTTTGCACTCTCTCAACGCTAGACATTCATGTCTGAGAAGAGTTTACTGACGCACCCGGTCCCATCACAGGGAAAATTTGATTTTCCAGCTTTACGCCGCGGGCTTTTGGGATGAGCTCACCGTCACGTTTGTTTTTCGTCGACGCTATGGCTGGTATTTACTTCAGGGTAAGTCAGCTTCCTTGAAACATTGGGTAATCACCACGTGAATGTTTTGGAAAATGTTAAAGAATTGAATGATATCGTATAATGCTTCAATTGTTTGGGCGATAAATTGCGAGGTTTTTACCCAGTTATTCGTGACAGTTACATAGCATGTAGCCTGTGATTGTCAGCTACCAAAAGTCTGGGGAACCAGTTAAGTAATTTCATGGAAAGAGTCTTTAACAAACAGTGGTTTCTTCCACGATTCTAGAAATTAGGCGGTTTCAACACTTCAGTTTCAGGGGGATTATGATACAAATCCATTTCAGAGGAAAGTTTTGAAGAATTTAAATCATCAGCTCCCTAGTATTAAAGGCAGGGTTTGCGATAAAAACGATTTTCGAGCTCTCTTCATTACAATGTAAATTTCGTCGTCTTAAAAGTGAAAATAAGTGGAAAAAACGAAAATTCGCGGAAAGAAAAACAAGGTAGAACGGTTAATTACTGGTGTCCGCACGTCCCACAATCAACGAGATTTTCATTAATGCTTGTTTATCAAACTTCATTGTTTTTATGTTTATCAATCAGTTTTTTTTATTTGCTGTGGAAGTGGTCAGTAGTCTTTAGAAGTTCTCAGAAATGACTTCGGAAGTAAAATAAAAGATGGCAAAACAATCATTTATTGAAATCTCGATAAGTGGGGGCGGACGGACATTAAGCTCTATGTACTGTGCTTATGAGCCGAATTCCGGTCCGCAATTGCGTCTCGACACGCTTTGCGGCCGCACGCGCTGGAGTCAGTCGAGTTTCCAGCGCCAAGGTCGACTCGATATGGCTTTTTTATACAGTTTTCTCCAATTTTGTCTACTTACCAGCTTCCAAAACCCACCTAGAGTCAACAGATCGGCGGCTGAGACGCTGGAAACTGTTTCGACTCAAATGCGCGCGGCCGCAAAGCGTGTCGAGACGCAATTGCGGACCGGAATTTGGCCCAGAGAAGCACAGTAGCTTGTTCTTGAGCGGTTTTTCTCCTGTCATTTATTTTCACCTTTGTGATGATCAGATCTACCTTCTCATTGTGATAGCACAACAACTATTTTTATGGCGAACTCTACCCTTAACTGAGCATGAGTTCCTCCTCTCCAAGCTCTATGGATTTTGGACCTGCCGCTGTTCCGTATTATTAACGAGAAACCTGATTTGCGCCCAACAATGCGCCAATGAACGCCAAATCGTCAACCCTCGAATTATTTTTCTGCTTTCTGTTTTGCAAGGATCAGACTCTTCCCAATTCCCAGCCCAGCCTTGACCGCACTCTAGAAAAGCCGCAAAAATTATTGGAATTCCTTTCTAGCCCTTTCTGCAAACTTTTTTGGAATTTTGAACTGAAATTTTCAGAGTTACTCGAAATCGGCAAAAGCCTTAAAGGCAGTGTTCACGATGATTTTCGTCCCCGAGTTTTCCACTCAAAACAATGCGTTGGCCACCAAGGGTTACTCAAATTACGAAGAAACGGCGGGAAACGCACTAAAACGTCTTATTTCAATTAGATTATTTCCTGGTCTGGACTAGTTGTCCGGTTGTGTGATTGATGGTTGTCACCCGTGAAAAATGGGGATAATCGGAAATAGAAGAACATTTTCTGCAAAACAGTATTAGTTGAAGTCAGAAGCAAAGAACTGAGCAACAGTAAGTGGAGAATTTCCAAACACGGATCCACGAAAAATTCTATTGTCACCACAAACAGTTCCAGTGAGAGTAAAAAGGCGGGGTGAGAGTATAGGATTTCGTGCCCTTTTAGTGTTTTTCTCGATTTCTTCGGCATTTCAGTTCTACCCGGGGGCCAAACAATTGATTTACCCATTAATCTCGAAATTGAAGATTATCGTGAACACTGCCTTTAAAGACACAGTCCAACCTCAGAATCGATTTTTCGTTTATATGCCTATCTCGGAGAAAATTTCACGCTGATCACAATGGTGTCTCCAAAATCGCTCAGAACTCACTACGAATGGAGTTACAGCTCCTCAAAAATTTCAAATCTAAACGGCTAGAAGTTCTCGGACGAGTTGTCTCGAGCCTGTATTTTCTTGTTATTTGCAGCCATCGTTCTGTAGCAGGCCACAATATAAAGCCAGACTGAAAACAAATAGAAGAACATAGGTTTTGAATAAAATCATTCGCGTGTCTCTCCCCTATTGAGGTCGGGAACCTGGCGGTGGGCGTTACCTATTTTTTCTTTCAAAGGGGCGTGGCCGACTTTTTCCTAGCTTTTTCTCGTTTATTTGAGCGAATTGAGATTTCGCGCTTGGCAGGGTTGCTATAGGCGGCGACCGGACCATAATTTCAAAATTTACCTCTGAGGTTGGACTGTGACTTTGAGGAAGCGCAATTCGCTCTCTGACCGGTATCGGTTTTCAGAACGAACTGGAACCCTTCCCCTTTGAAGTTTCACAATTTGATAGATACCACTTTCAGGATATATTCCAACCTATATGACTATATTTATCTCGTGGATACCGTTCTATCTTGGTCCCAAGGCGATTCCAGCTCGAACTATGATAGGAGTGAATGCTTTGCTAGCGATGACGTTCCAGTTTGGCAACATCATCCGGAATCTGCCGAGAGTCTCATACATCAAAGCGATTGACGTTTGGATGCTGAGGTACGTATATGAATAACAAGAAGTTTTGACAACTATGAACGCTAGCTTCTGAATACTTTCTGGATACTGCATGTTGATCTTGAGTTGACCTACTGTTATAATTTGAATTCAATGTTAGTAGAATCTATATTCATCTGAAAAAAAAACTTTCATTATTCCTAAATATGAGAGCATACCTTGATAGGTCCTACTCGAATTTTCAGTGGAATATCGTTCGTCTTTGCCTCTCTCGTTGAACTGGCGACAATAGGTTATATGACAAGGAATGAAGGTCGACCAGCATCCAAAAGCAGCTTAAGTGGAGGACGAAGGTATAATGCTGCTTTACTGATTAGCGCGTAGAACATGCCCAAAGAAATACTTGGAATCAAGTCCTAAAATTTTTCAAAAAAAAAATGTCCACAGACAGCGTACACGAAAGTTTTGGCATTTGATTTTTCTGCATAAACGTGACCTTCTCCCTGAGTGTTATACGTTAGCAAAGTTTCCCATCTCAACTTCACCCAACATCAGAGAAATCTACTTTCGAAAAAAAACAGTCGATGACATCCTGATAGTGTGCTATGTAGAAACATACGTCTCGCGCACTCGGGTTTTTCGTCGGCACAATAACGAAAGAACCTGCGGACGAAAATACTTGCAGCACTTTTACAGCAGCTGCTGCCAACAGCAGCTCTTCTTCGTAGTGTGCTGCGAATCGATTCGTTGCCGACCTCAACCTCTACACTGCTTTTTAGACACCGGTGAGTTCGGCAGCCCCCTTTCAGAAATTGCTACTGGTCCCTTTTTAGTCCAACTCGACCCCTCCATTTCTTTTTCTGATACGGGTGAGTGCGGCAGCATCCCTTTTGACGACGACGACATGTTTATAAGGCTACCATTCTTACTGAGGGGTTAGTTGGCCGTTTGAGGTCGGTCACGGAAGGTGACCCTGCGTCACATTCCGAACGTTAAATTAGGAACCCGACAGGATAGTCCCCTGAACTCATCGCGAGGAATGGTTCTTGTTGCGGACCGTGACGAAGATAAATGATGAACTTGTTGCGGGCCGTGGCGTGGATGGCCTCCTTGCTGCGGGTTGTGACTAGGATTATATAATACTTAACCACGCCATAGTGGATTATATTCCTCATTCTCTCTCCGTCAAGGATGTGTGTAATAGAAATTTCGTAATACACCACAGACCGGCACCAACCTTGCACTCAATGTTCTTTTCCTAGCATCGCGAGTTGAGCGCGCGCGTCTTTTTGAGCTTGTTCACATAATGAGGAAAAGGTCGGAAGAAATTAGCACCCAAGTGAGAGTTTCACTCATTGAGAGGCCCATCACCACTTTATAGAAACCCCATATCTCGAATTTATGACTGAAAATCCTAGGGCGGCGCCCTTTACAATCCAATCATCGGATACAGTTTCCGTCTGTGCGCAGTTGTGGTCGGCAGGCAGCGCTCTATATTATCACCTTTGATAGCGCCTTTTGTGAAAATCTCCGCTGGAGCCGGTCAGTATCGGATCCGGTTCAGTGAGCCTACCATAACGTAGGGCGACCGACACGAGGTCGCATAAATGCTGAGCCTAACCTTGCGCAACGTTCTGTTGGGGTCATAATGTGAGGTTCCAGAATTTCGGTGTCAGTAGAAATGAAAATACTGAAGGCTTTGGTTATTTTGTGCCGTCCACTTCGAACAACCAGCAGGGAACTATGCATCATTCCTGAAGAAATCCTTGGGTTGGAGCCAGGGATGTGCGGCAATTGCCGTTTGCCGTTTGTCGTTTGCCGGTCATTTTTGGGACTTTTTCGCCGTTTGTCGTTTGCCGAATTTTTTGTTATTTCTCCGCCAAACTCGACAAAACATTGAAAGGAAACGCCGCTTAGCAAATGGGTTTGAAAACGCTAGTTAACTCGCGGTAAGTCAGCGGTAAACTGGAGTTGAACACGAGCTTTTTATTTGACGATTTTCAGGCAAGGGACCAGACATTGCTGAAACTACGCACTTGCATGCCACGTTATGAGCTACTAGATACGCATAGTGTAAACCACCTCTAAGCCCTCCTGGGAGCCTCTATGAAAAGCGCTTTGTCTTGATCGCACGCATCACATTACACTGCGTAGCGGCGTTTATGGTATGCTATAGAAGGGAAGGCGGTGTTTCATTTTCTGGGTCTACCGTGCCTTCATGGACGTGAGTATGGGCTTCACGGGTTCTTAGTCCCCCTCCCACCCTCTATTCACTGACGCAGTGAGTTGCCATCATTTGATCTGCTAGGACTCAAAAACTGAAGGCTGACAATACGGAAAGCATTTAGCTTGTCGGATGTAGTGCAGTAGATAGTGCAACTCCAAAATGGTGCTTCGGTTTCTGTTTCAGAGTTCTGACAGATTCTAGTGTAGCTGAAAGAAGCAGGAAGCGCTTGTGCGACACAGAAGTATTTGTGCGACACACGTGGGCAGGGACTCTAAGTAAGCATGACGTTGCAGTGCCAGGAAAGTACCGCGACCTTCCATTGTTCCGCTATACTTCCACGGTGGTACCGCTGCAGCTCCGTGATGAATACTGTGCCGTGGAGATTCTGCTGCAGTGTCTTGAGAATCGGCATTGCCCGACACTACCGCGGCAGTTCCGTGTTGGAGAACCGCACGAACTTCGCGAGGATGCATCAGCGACCCCGCGCCGACTACGATTCACTGTTCTTTGTGGTAGAACGAGATTGTTGCTGGTTCAAAAGTTTGATGCACATCCCGTATCTGCTAGGTTGCAATAACGGGGATACCTTCTGGCCGGAATCATACTTCCCGCGACCAGCGACGGCGACAATGCACATCAGGCATATCGATTTTCGGTCGATATGGATTGCAAACATTGCGTCGCATCGCTCGTCGCTGGAAGTATGATTCCGGCATCTGTCCCTATCAGATAGATAGCGTGAGCACCGCAGGTGTGTATTTTTCTTTTTGGGCCCACCCAGCTGTATTATGACTCATTTTATATGGGTTACTCGCAGTCGGCTTTATTTTTGCCAGAGCGCAGCCACCGATCGCAGAGCCGCAGCGGCACTATAGCGAAGCCGCAGCGGTACTATCCCAGGGGCGGGATGACATTGCCGCTACGACTCCGCGATAGTGCCGCTTCGCTGCCTGTAGAAGCCAAAGCCGCTTCCTCGCGAAGCCGCCGCGGTCCACATGTCTTGTCTTTGTTCACCTGAAGCCTTGAAATGGAGCTTTTACCTTGAATTGGAAATTTAGAATGTTCACAAAAGTATTGGAAAAAAAGTAGAGCGGCGCATGTGAACCACTTTTGGGTCAATCTAAAAGATGAGGTTTTTTGCCGTTTGCCGTTTGCGGGCCATTTTTGGGATTTGCTTGCCGTTTGCCGAAATCTCAAAATTGTTTGCCGCACATCCTGGTTAGAGCGCAGTGTGAATGACTATTGATTTTGTAACGAATTATGGGATTGCTTACAAAAATATTTTTCATTTCGTTAGCCGTTACTCGTTCGACGTAACATCCAAAAAGCCCGTTAGTCATTAAATTCGTTAGTCGTTAGTCGTAATTATGCAAATCCCTGCTCTCCGTTTGTAGAACGTGCTGCTGTTTGCAGTACGTACCGCTGATGGTAAGGAGTTGCACACATAGTCAGCATCGGGTTCAACCCCTCTTTACCACCAGCAGCAGCTGCTAACAGCAGAACGAGCTGCCTATGAGCAATTGCTGCTGACAACGAGGGGTTCATCTCGATGTCAGCCCTGGGATACAACTCACTGTGCTGAACCTACTAAATAGTGCGAGAGACACGTTGAAAGAGCGTTTTTTGCGCAATGGCAAAATTCCTTAGGCTACTGCTTGGACCCCCTACGTCTCACTCATCAGAAAACTGATTCTCCTTGTAATCACGAAACTTGAGGCGTTGAACTTTGCACACGTCTTACACCTAGGCAGAGGGCCACAGTTATGCAGGTAAAGCAATTGCGAAAATTCTGGTGGACGATGCGTGCAATTGTTGATCTTTCCGTAACAATGATTTTCTGCATATACAGATCGCACTACATAGTTGATACTGTCTTGCACAACTTGCACATCTAGACTGTATTTCACTCCGAAAGCTCAAAGCAACTCATTTTCAGGTGGAATATCAGCAAGACGTCGGCTTGTACAGAAATACCCACCAGAAAATCAAGAAATATTCAGTGTTGTGAGAAAATAGACTACTATGCTAGGATGGCATTTCCACGTGAGTTACCTGGAAAATCATCAGACACCTTACACTTCCAAGTTAGGGTGAAACACGTCTCGATATTTATTAGTCCTACTCGAATCCTTGCAACCAAATTCATAAAGTCAAAGTGAGAATTGATGCACATAGATGATCATCTACCATGCTTACGTGCACTACGTACTGCATAATGAGGATTGTGAAAAATAGTTTGAAACACTGATTGGTTGCGATTTTCGTTGAAATCCTCCAGCATATTTCCCAATGTCGATACCTATTTTAGCTGCTGTTCTGCAGCTCTTTTTTCTCTCTGGACCGAGCATTGGAGTGCGCATTCATAGTTTTTTTCACTCTCGTTGCAGCTATTCTCATTAATCACGGGAATTTATTGAAAAGACGTTCTTAACTCTGAGATGACAACCGAATGGGGTTCCTGTGGTCAACTGGGGAGCTATTTAGGGCAATGTTCACGATAATTTTCGAATTTGAAATTACTCGCTAAATCAATAGTTGCTCCTCCGGCTAGAACTGAAATGACAAAGAAATCGAGAAAAACGCATCAGAAGAACACTAAATTTCTTACTCTCATCCCGCCTCTTTACTCTCATTGAAGCTGTATGTCGTTACAACGAAATCTTTTTGTGGACCCGTCCTTCCAGATTCTTTACTTCCTGTTGCTCCGTTCTTTCCTTAGGACCCTTACTAATACTGTTTTGTATAAGATATTTTTCCATTTTTTATTGGCCCCATTTTTCACCGGTGACAACCGCCGTGAGCATGTTCATTCAACCGGACAACTAGTCTAAGCCAAAGAATAATGTCACTGAAATAAGACGCTTTAGTGTGTTACTCGCCCTTTCTTCGTAATTTTGGTAACACTTGGTTGCCAACGCATTGTTTTGAGTGGAAAACTCACGAACGAAAATCATCGTGAACTTTGCCTTTAATGGTATTTAGAGAAGAAAAAAAAAGGAAATTTCCTCGGAAAGAAAAAGAGGGATTCGTATTGTTGGATTAGTTTGGTGCTTCCACTTCTCATTTTATGCGCTTTGAAAAATGCCTATAAATTCACATTCCGTAAAAGCTTTGAAACTCGTTTTCCACAAACTACTTGTCTTCGCTCAAGCTTTTTTTGTTTGTGTATATCAGCAAATGCTCTCATTATTGTTACTAATATTATTATTATTATTATTATTATTATTATTATTATTATTATTATTATTATTATTATTATTATTATTATTATACTCTTTTTCAAATTATTGCTGTTATTTTTTCTTCTGAAATTATTATTACCATGGCGCCGTAGGACTTTTGGGGACGGATTGGATACCTAGGAATTTTACAAACTCTATTATTTGCGTAAGACGTTCCCTGATTTTCCCCCAAGAGTTGGTGCCCGTGGTAAAGATTTTGAGGTACGTGCAAAAACTTTTTCCGACCCCTCCACCTCCCATATCGGATACAGCTCCCAGACTGGTGTAAGAGAAGGATGATGAGCGAGTATACCAATAGTTGCGCGTACTGCAGGAGTATTCATCAAACTGACGCTTAATTCTGTGTCGACTATATACGAATCAACTGCTTACCGAATGTGTAGACATTGACCTAATTTTCGATTCTTCCAGTTGTATATACCTGCTACAACTTGCTATACTGGCTAGTATACATGAAAAGCGCTTTGGATGGTGCCCCGATGTGACGGATTCGAGCTGGTAGCTGATTGTCATAATTTGTTGTAACTACGTAATAGATATAATTATCGTTTCACGCAAACATTTCAACTTACTGAATCATAATCTCTTCCACGGGTTTCGCTTGACCCATTCCTTAGGGATACCTTTTTATAAGCTTGCTTTTACATGTTTCTACGTGTTCCTTCAGTTACTCAATTAAGTCACATATTGTGCAACGATTCGTTCAGAGCAATATTGCAGTATCTGAGAGCAATATCATTTTTTAATTCTCTTTCAATTCACGTGCCTTTTAAATTGACGCAGATACATAGAATTATGCCAATAAAGATTCTACAAATGAGCGCATCAATTCGCCACGTTTCGGAAGAGGATTCAATCCAACTAGGATTTATTCATAAATTTTCAGAATGTATCGCAAAACCATGTGTAAGGAGTTGTAGCTGTGTGACACTACATAAATGAAACATGCTTAAAATTTCTTAAATGCCCTGAGGGATTACAACTAAGTGCATTTCATTCTTTGCAAAAAGGTGATGATACTTTTCAGGGAACTTCTAGGGTATTCAGAAAAACAATTCGGACTCGGCTCAGTACTTTTTTATATTTGGGTGCTGAGCCCGATTCTGGGGTCTACTTTTTGCAATAATGATGCTTACTGTATGTTACGGTAGGTATAGTGCCTTCTATCTGGAATAACAAACGTGCTTCAGTATTGCGAGAATCGACAAATGAACATCAAATTCGTGTTTGACGCCTCAAATAACCCCCGCAGAGTAATTTTTAGGAAAATCTGAGACGTCGACCAAATTACTGTATACCCAACGTGACTCTAATTCAAGAAAAAATCAATAAACGGAGCACATATTTGTGTCAAGCAGTCCAAATATTCCCTTTATAGAAGCTGTGAGGTGAGTTTTTTGTAGCATTCCGGAAAACGCTAAAATACGTGTGTCGTCAGCGGAATTTCATTCAAACTCAGATATTTGTGGGGAAGTTCCCGAGGACAATAGACCTGAAGTGGCCGTTATCTCTCGGCCGAGAGGTGAGGGGTGAGACGTTCCCCCGGAAGGTTATGTCTCGCCTCTCTCCCCTCAAATAATACACAACGAATGACGTTCGAAACAGTCGACTCGGGGAGAGAACAAGGGAAGTTCGTTTCACAGTTGCTCCCATAGCCTACCAACGAGCATGATGAACGAGAAGACAAAGCCGCAGCGTATACGGTGATGCAAACTACTAGTCTCGAGGTGGTCTCGCATTTCGCCAGTGGAGGGGGCAGATTTCCCACTCAAGAAGGACTGTGTAAGGTATCTGTACAGATTTCAGGGTAAATAACAAGCTTCTCTGTAGCCTATTCAGGTTTTCCAAAACGGGAAGCTATTT
Source organism: Aplectana chamaeleonis (assembly GCA_029168955.1). Taxonomy (NCBI): domain Eukaryota; kingdom Metazoa; phylum Nematoda; class Chromadorea; order Rhabditida; family Cosmocercidae; genus Aplectana; species Aplectana chamaeleonis. The sequence goes on from JAPDOI010000073.1 coordinate 1,366,742, forward strand.
AAAACAACGAGTTGTGGCAAGCTGATTTCTGATCAATCAATGAACAATATGTACGTGTTGGGTTGCGACAGCATGGGCAAAACCGGCGATCGGGAGAACAAGGGAAGACCTGTGGCCGTATTCACGAAGCACTGGGAGCCTCCCAGGAAGGTTCACAGTCCACCCGCTGTTGGGCGAGTTTACGGTCTAGGTGCCCGGCCGGTAGACAGGAAGGCTACCCGCTACCTGGCGGGTAGACAGGAAGGTTCCTAGCCACCTAGCGGGTGGCCGGAGAGAATAGTGGCTGCCTGCTACGTCGATCTTGCGTTTCAGAACGTGATCTATATGTTACTGGCAGGCGGCGCGCGCTCTGCCCGTCTACCCGCACAGTCGAAGTCGGGCACGCTGTGCCCGCCGGAATGCATTGATAGCGGGGTTAAGACACAGCAGTTTCTTACCCGGCGGTCTCCTCTTCGTACGGGCAGGTTACGCCTCCTTCCTGCGCCCGCCGTTTCATGATTCCGCCCACTCCTGGCCGCATGTCCCCTCCACCTCCCCCCGATTCGCGGTAAGTTCCCCAGTTGTTTCGAACGAAGTTCCGCAGTCGTTCTCGGAAAAATCCCGACCAATGTCTGAGAAGAGGGTAGCTTTGCTAAATCCGCCGAAATATTCGGAAGGTCGACGAATTGATCTCAGATTCGTAAACAGCGCCCAAGACAACCTTTAGAAAAACGTTTTAAGTTAAATTCGGAACGATCTTTCTGAAGACCCTGGGAATTGACTTTCGTGTAGCTCTTTTCCCTTGGCAAAGCCATGAAAATGGCTGTTGAGATATCTATTGGTCCTTCTTCCTTTTTGAATTGGATGTCTACTGTACTCTGATTCCAAGTGCAAGGCCGTGCCACTTCCGGGCACGCCCCCTCGTTCTCAAGCCATTATCCACTTCCGGTTGTACCAGGCTGTGTCACTTCCGGCCACGCCTCCTCTATTCTCAAGCCATTATCCACTTCCGGTTGTACCAGGCTGTGCCACTTCCGGCCACGCCTCTTTGTACTGTCGTAGCCCTATATAAGGAAATGTACTGTTCAGTGAATTAATTCGTTATCTCGTCAATAAACCTTACTGGAAGTTCGGTCTACAACAGTGGCGATCAGGATCAACGACTACTCCGTATTCCGACATGCCTGCGACTAATTCTATGGAGCCGTCAACATCTCACGATTCTACTCCTCCCTGGCTGGCGCAACTGCTTACTTCTCAGTCACAGCAGCTGCAGCTTCTACAGCAGCAGAACCAGCAGATAGTCGCGCTAATGGCAAAACTGGCGGACAATAAGGAACCCTCCCCGTCCACCGTCACTACTGCTCCCCTGCCTGTTCCTGCATCTGATCCCTATGGTGACCTCGTCCGAGACCTGCCTGTATTCAGCTACGAGGAAGATGACGACGCCACCTCCGATGCATGGTTCAAGCGATATGGGCCGGTGATCAACGACCGAGGAACGACTCAATCCGACGAGCGGAAGCGAAATTTGGTAGTGGACAAACTGGACCGACAGTCGTACAAGACGTACTCTGAACACGTCCTGCCTCTCGAGCCGCGCCAAATCGATCTGGAAACGACTGTGGAAAATCTGACCAAACTATTTGGACCAAAACGGACGCTGATTAGACGAAGATTCGAGTTCCTGCAGTCAAATTGCGAGCCGCTAGCACCATCGTACGTGCCATATCGAGATTTCGGAAATAAAAACAAGCGGAAATTTGAGGATGCAGCAATGAAGCAAGTCGACAGTGAATCCCTGAAGTGTCTGGTATTCGTTTCTGGACTGACTGACTCTTCACACTCAGAGATGCGGCTCCGATTACTCGATAAAATCAACTGCATCAAGGAGAGCGATCCATCACCTTCGCTGGATGACTTCATAAATGAGTGCAGAAACCTTCATCACTCTCCGCGCCGACAATCGTACAATGGAAGGCAGAGAAGTGAATGCTGTTTATCACAACAAATCGTATCCGCAGAAGAACCGAAGTCCTTCCCGCAACGTCAGCTTCCGCAATCGATCAACTTCCGTGAGCAAGGACGAGAGAATGGTTCATCAACAAATCGCGGAAAATCACACTTGCAAGCGAGAAAGCCGAAATTCCGCCAACGAAGCCGGAATTTCCGTTGCAACAACGCGATTTCTGCAACATCGGACGCTCGTACGTACCTGAAAGTGGAAATACATGGAGTTTCCACACGACTGCAGCTCGACACAGGATCTGATCTGACAATGATTTCGCGCCGAATATGGAACGACATGGGATCTCCTGCACTCGAGCGAGCGACAGCGCTGGTCAGAACTGCTGATGGGTCACCGATGGACATTATTGGCAAATTCGAAGCCGAATTTACGATATTTGATCGGCATCACCGGACTACTGCTGGACGAGGAAGCTGCTACGTCACTGAGTCAAGCAATTTACTGGGATTAGAATGGTGCGTACAGATGCCACAATACCGAGAGCTGAAGGAACAATACCACTGTCGACAAGCCACAGCCGCCTTGGAAAATGTGCTCCGCAACGCAGTGACAGATTTGAAGCATCGTTTCACCGGCGTATTCGCACCTGGTCTCGGATGCTGTACGAAGACAAAGGCGAAGCTCTTCCTTAAACCTGATGTTCGACCTGTCTACAGACAGAAGCGACCCGTCCCGTTCGCTTCTCAACCGAATGTCGATGAGGAAATTGATAGATTACTGGCTGAAAACGTGCTATCGCCGGTCGACCATTCCAACTGGGCTGCTCCGATTGTCGTTGTGAAGAAAAGTAGCGGAGCGATTCGACTGTGTGCCGACTTTTCAACTGGTCTCAACGACGCCCTGATGCTGCACAAACATCCGCTGCCAACAGCTGAGGAAGTCTTCAACAAACTCAATGGTGGCGAACTCTTCTCGCAGATAGATCTTGCCGATGCTTATCTGCAAATCGAAGTGGACGAAAGTTCAAAGGAATTGCTGACTATCAACACCGTGGTTTGTTCCGCTACAACCGCCTGCCGTTTGGAGTAAAGTCAGCTCCTGGAATTTTCCAACAAGTCATAGACTCGATGATAGCTGGTCTCCCTGGAGTTGCGGCATATTTGGACGACGTCATCGTTACCGGTCGCACAAATGAAGAACATCGCAACAATCTCGAAGCCTTATTCAAAAGGATTCACGACTATGGTTTTCGAGTCCGGATAGAGAAGTGCAATTTCATGATGACCGAAATCAATTATCTCGGAGTTATCATCGACAAATATGGACGCCGCCCGGACCCGAACAAAATCAGAGCTATCACCGAGATGCCGCCGCCGAACGACGTGTCCACAACTACGGTCATTTCTTGGTATGATCAATTACTACGGCACTTTTGTCAACGACATGCGTCTTCTACGAGCTCCTCTCGACGCCCTCCTGAAAAAGGATGCCGAGTTCGAATGGAAATCTGAGCAACAAAAGGCATTCAACAGAGCCAAAGAGGTTCTCACGTCACCTCTACTGCTGACTCACTACGATCCGAAACTGGAAATCATCGTCGCAGCTGACGCATCAGACTATGGAATTGGAGCAGTGATTCTACATCGTTTCGCCGATGGATCGGAGAAGGCCATTTGCCACGCCAGTCGAAGTCTCAACGATGCGGAGAAGAAATATGGTCAGATTGAGAAAGAAGGACTAGCGTTGGTTTTCGCAGTACGCAAGTTTCATCGATATTTGATGGGACGACATTTCACTCTTCTTACGGATCACAAACCTCTCCTAGCCATTTTCGGAAGCAAGAATGGAATGCCTACGTACACCGCTAACCGACTTCTTAGATGGTCGCTTATTCTACTCGGATATGACTTTAAAATCAGTACCGACGAACAAGGGAGTTTGGTCAGGCCCATGCCCTATCTCGTCTCATCGCTAAACAAACCACTTCCACGGAGGATATCGTCATTGCGAAAGCCGCCCAAGAAGCAGAAGTCGCCTGTCTTTCTGTGAAAAATGTCCTGCCCATCGACACGGAAAGGATTGCTGAAGAAAGTGCAGAAGATGAAACATTGCGGAACGTTATGGACTGCGTTCGAACAGATTTCTGGCCGTCAAAACCAACTCCCGCAATTGCCAGGTATGCCACTCTGCGTAGGTCGCTTTCTCTCGAAAACGACTGTATTTTCTTCGGCCCTCGCATCGTCATTCCTTTAGCTCTCCGTCAGCGTGTCCTGGACGTTTTACATGAAGGACACCTCGGTCTCACAAGGATGAAAATGCTGGCAAGAGCATACGTGTACTGGACAAACATCACAAAGGATATTGAAGACTGCGTACGGCGATGTCAGAGCTGCCAAGAAGCCGCTAAAGCTCCAACCAAAGTAGAGCTATTTTCGTGGCCGATGGAAACGGAACCATGGAACCGCGTGCACATCGATTTCGCAGGACCTCTCAAAGGAAAAATGTACCTCGTCATCGTGGATGCGTTTTTTCAAAATGGCCTGACGTGATCGAAATGTCCTCATCGACAACAACCGCCACTGTTCGAGAGCTCACCCGACTTTTCGCTCAGATTCGGGAACCCGAAAACGTTGGTATCCGGACAATGGAAGTCAATTCACCTCACGAGACTTCGTCGAGTTCTGCAACGCTAATGGTATCGAACACGTGCGATCTCCACCGTTTCATCCACAGTCGAATGGACAAGCGGAGCGATTCGTCGACACATTCAAAAAGGACCCTACGAAGCGCTGGAAAATCAAGGAACAGTCTCAAATCCGCTGCAAGTTTTCCTGTCCACCTATCGACGAACACCATGTCCATCGTCTCCTAATGGATTGTCGCCAGCAGAAAATTTTCTTGGACGAAAACCTCGAACCAAGCTCACAATGCTGACAACTCGAACTACAACCGATTCCACACGCAACGACGCCATGGAAGCGCAATTCAATCGTCACAATGGCGCTCGTGCAAAGAAATTCGAGCCTAACGACAGAGTATGGATTCGAGACTACCGGACAAATCAAAGGAAATGGATACCTGGAAAAGTTCTCGCCCGGCATGGCAACGCTGTCTACGATGTGCTGGTTGATGGATCGACACAAAGACGCCATGCGAATCAGATGCGTCTAAATGTACCGGACTATGCGGAGCGGGAGATGCTCGACCTCTTGGATTCGCCCCAGAACCGTACCACAGACCGGATCTACCAACGACGCGAACGACAGGAGCTATGTCGCCGACAATCGTGACGGAATCGACCAAAGGAACCGAGTCTACACCTCCCACAACGACGCCTACTACGACTTTGCTGCCAGTTCAACGACCGCAACGCGAGCGACGGCCACCCAGACGACTGGAAATGGATCCATCTGCACGATCTTATGCATAGACTATTAGATGAATGTTAACTATTTATTCGTGATTTTGTCATAAATGTACCATTCATCTTAGGGGGGAGGTGTTGAGATATCTATTGGTCCTTCTTCCTTTTGAATTGGATGTCTACTGTACTCTGATTCCAAGTGCAAGGCCGTGCCACTTCCCGGAGCACGCCCCTCGTTCTCAAGCCATTATCCACTTCCGGTTGTACCAGGCTGTGTCACTTCCGGCCACGCCTTCTCTATTCTCAAGCCATTATCCACTTCCGGTTGTACCAGGCTGTGCCACTTCCGGCCACGCCTCTTTGTACTGTCGTAGCCCTATATAAGGAAATGTACTGTTCAGTGAATTAATTCGTTATCTCGTCAATAAACCTTACTGGAAGTTCGGTCTACAACAATGGCCTTGCAAGGAATTCCCAGAGAGTTCAGGGAATTTTGAGCACGGATTATTTTTCTTCGGTCACATATTTCCAACCCTCTAACCATGGCTTTGACAAATCCTCCGTGAAGTTGTGAGCAAGCGTTAATTAGCTTGCTTGGTATTGACAACTTCAAGAGCGATTTTTTCGCTTTCCGGTATGTACTTTGCTGTCGCTGCAGCAGCAGGTTTCATCGACAAGCAGAACGACCATGTCAATCTCAGAAATTGCAAAAAAACAAAAGCAGTGGAAACTGGGAAATCGAGTATTCGCAATCCTTCGGGTGATTCGGACTTCTTCCAGCATCTCAAGGCGTTGAAGGCAGGGTTTGCGATAAAAACGATTGTTGTGATATACTCATGAGAAGGTAGATTCGTTAACCACAAAAGTCAAATTAAGTGAAAAGTTGTAGAAAAAGCGCTCAGGAACAAGTTATTGCTTGCTGTCAGCCCCTCCCCAGTTATCGAGATTTCTATAGATGCCCATTTTGTAAACTTTAATTTTGCTTCTTAAGTATATTATGAGCACTTGTGGACACTACTGACTACTTCAACAGCATAATAGAAAGCGGATAAACAAGCCTTCCAGCTCCTGCTCATAACGAGGGGTTGAACCCCACCATACGTTGGCAGCATGTGCTGCTGCTAGCAGCAGCTCCTGCTGACAACGAGCGGTTGTATCTAATGTTTTCCTTCTCAGGTAATCTGGGATGTCGACAACAGGTTGATCCGCCCACCGTGAGTCACCGCTGGCCAACGCGCCGATATTCGGCGGGGCCCTGGCCGCGAGTTATGATCTGGTCGATGTCGAGCTGTTGCACAGCTAGCGCTCTGGATACAAGGGAAGTATACGACGCATTTTTCAGGCATACTGCGAATGATTATAGCGCAGCCGATTTAATTACCCAAGTTTGCAGTAATTTGGCCCCGCCCAGCATGTGGAGGTCCTGCCTATCCAGTGGTGACCTCAGTAGAGGCTGGGCGAACGACCGCGACGCGTGTCGGTGTAAAGCCTAGATTTGACTGCATCGCTGCTGTTTTTCATCGCAGCGATTTTGCACCCGCTGCTGCAGCGATGTAGCAGCGACAGCGATTCTGTTCATAGAGCATAGGCCCACGAATGATAGAAAAAATTCAATCAATCAGTGAAATTAATGGCTGGTATTCACCAATAACGCGTTTCGACTCGAAAGCACTGATCTTGTCGTGTGAAAGGGTCAACGTTCATTAGACGAAACGTGACATTCGCTGACAATCGCTCCATCGCTGTCATTTTGGCCGCGATGGAGCGATGGTCAGCGACCATTGAGAATCGCTCTTCAAGCAGCGATGCAGTAAAACATAGGATTTCGTAGCCGCGACCCAGCGATGTAGGACGTTTGCCACGAAGCGATCACAATTGGAGCGGCTTTCCATTACGCGCGATGAAAAAGGAACAGTTGTCCCTCGCATGGCCGCAGCGACCACCTGCAGTCAAAACTAGGCTTAAAGTAGTTCCCAAGCTAGATGAAACAGTTCTGTAAGATGTGAACTGCTGCTAAATAGGCCGCTAAACGAGACACATCGGGTTGTCAACAGCAGTACAACACGCGGACGTCGCCGGGCAACGGGCAGGTCTCAGCCTGACAATACGCGCGATTTGACTTGTCAACAGGGAGCGGTTTATGAGATGACAACATATCAGCCTGTTGTCGACGCCCCAATTTGCCTGAGTTGGAATACAACCACTATTGTGCCGACGTACTGCCCCACGACTATCTGAGATTAAAGTACTATTCAAACCGCAAACCGCACCAACTGACGTTCTCCTTCGGGCACACTTCATCGATACTATTGACAGCAGCACCAGACAAAAAGCAACCGATACTATCAAAAATGTGGAAAAATACCGAAACCAGTTTATTCCATCACGGACATGGAAATATAAATATGATCGCTAAGTGAGATCGTGGAACCGTCGAATAACGCGATCAATATACAACGATTGAATATTGCAGAACAATTCAATCACACAATAAAAAATTACAAGCATATCACTTGACTAGTATACAAAACACCGAATTATTCCTCACGATATGTCTACATTTATACAATCAGTATGTTATCACTGCATCTACACGCTATATTTTCTAACCTTGAAGGCATTTGCCACCTTAATGAGCATTTTCGCCAGTGGCTTCACGGCGAAACAGTTAATACCCGAAGAATAGATCTCATCGATTCGTGCATTCAGATACTCATCACTGCCGGGAAGAGGATCTGCTATTGGCGCATCCATCGTTGCGCTCTGAAAAGAGGACTTACGCATATTCGTACGGCAGCAATAGCCATGTTAACGCCATAATTATGAACAAACATTTAATGATAAGATACAACCAGATGAATTAAATGCATGCAAAAAAAGCCCTCACCCGCTTTGCAATCCATTGATGAAACATAACAGTTTCGCAAAGATAGGATAGATATGGTCGAACTGTTTTATCTGGTTGCGTTTCGACGAGGTTCTTTCTGAATGCTTGACTTCCCCATTCACAATTCTTACGGGCTGTCTTGTAGTGTCCAAAAAGAGAAGCGTACCATATCAGCATCATCTAAACAGATCGAAGCCTTCATGCTCTCTCTACACTTCTATAAAAGAGGTATTATACAGTGCGTTTCGTTGAATATCAACACCCTATTTTTGAGATATGAATGGCCAACGCAGCGCTGCTTGTTTTTTTCTTATAATGAAAATATTCAGGGTCTTGAGAAACCTACATATACACGTTTTCGGAACTCTACCTCTCCAAGAATTTTTTTATAACGGATTTTTCGTCTTTGAACAGTTTAATCGAATACGAACACTTTGAAGGGATGTTGATTGAAACAATATCCTTGAACACCTAAAAGGCCGCGTATTCACACTGCGCATGCATGCCATGAACTCGATTTTTCGTCGTTTCTTCAAAAAAAAAAGATTCCTCCTCATTGTAGCTGGAAGACCCGTATCAAAAATAACTTATTTCAGTGGTGGACAGACATGGGGCAACTTGAAATTACTCTGCTAGGGCTCGTTCATAACGAAAATCCTAGTTTCAATACCCACTGAAATGATTAGCCGTGCAGGGCGCGGCCGGTTGCGCAGATTAGCCGTGGGGCGCACGATCTCCTAAAGGCACAGTCCAACCTCAAGGGTAATTCTTGATATTATAGTCTGACCGCAGTGCAAAACAACCCTGCCAGGCGCGAAATCTCCATTCGTCCAAATAAACGAGAAAAAGCGGGAAAAAAGTCGACCACGCCATCATGAAAGAAAAAAATTGGGTTACGCCTAACTACAAGCTTCCGATTTCAATAGGGAAGAGAAGCGCGATTGATTTTTTTTCAAATCTATGTTCTTTCATTTGTTTTCGGCCCGGCTTTATATTGTGCTTGGCTTCAGAACGAAGACTGCGATAAACGAGAAAAAAAGGCTCTAGACAACTCGCCGGCGAACTTCTCATCGTTCGAATTTGAAACCTTTGAGGGGCAATAACTCCGTTCGTAGTGAGTTTCGAGCCAATTCGTAGAGACTATTGTGATCAGCGTGAAGTTTTCTTCGAAATAAGCAGAAAAAAGCAAAAAATAGATTCTGAGCTTATCTGTGTCAGAGTTAACTACCCGCTTCAAAGCGGGGTCAATTTCATTACATGAAACGGTTCCGACGAATTACACCGTAGCATGCCCGCTCGGTTAAAATAGCGGAGCTAGCGGTAAAGGGGTTGTGATAGCGAAGCTATTAGACTATAACAACATATACTAGAACGCTTACATCGTTGGGAGTTTCAAAAACTATCCAAAGTGACCGGACTCGATCAATCTAGATGAGATTATATGGGAGGGGGGGGGGCGTGGAGAGTGCGGGTATAGCAACATTTTCTGATTCACTCTATGTCAAATGTAGTAGCTTTCACTCCTTTTCCACGCTTCCAGCGGCTAGAACGTTCTATTTTGAGCCATACGATACCAGTAACGTCGTTATCACAACACCTTTTCGATTGTGTATGCTGCTTTTAGAAGCGTCGTACATGCAGAAAACTATTTTTTGAGTGTGTCAACTCCTCTCACAAATGACAATGACGAAAGCAACCTTCAAAAACCGCAACTTGTAGAGACAACGAAAGTTCATAGTACTCGATAGTAACTTTTGAAATAGCGCCATATTGAATTTCTGAATAGCTCTGGTGGATAGAAAGCAACTCCTTCACTGTACGATCACGAGAAGCAAATTAAGATAGTGTGGCCCTTTTGTCGGACAGCTAGAAACAGCCCTCACATATAGTCAGAATAGTGTACATATTTCGACGCACAAAACAGCCAGTGAACTAAATGCGGCACCCCTAAAGGGAAGTGGACAGAAAAGGCTAAGTGGTTTTTCTAGCATAAGATGCCTTTGTAACAAAATGCTACAACAAGCAATAAGAGGGTATCTTCATAGGAGAGCAAACAAAAAAAACGACTAATGCGGCTAAAATATTAAATGCAATTGGTTTCAACTGTTTCATAAAAAATGGCCTTGACAGCGACTCAACCTAAAATATGAATATTCACTCACATCTTGTACCCGTTCATCAGCGGCTGGTCCTATCCCGTCAGCTAGAGCATTTCGTAAACCCGTAATTAGCGCCATGCTGACTTTCTTTGGCATTCCAAGACGCTCGCAAAATTTCACAGCACACTGGAAACAAACGGACTTGTAAAACCTAAAAGAAACGGCAAAGAACTCAATAATCATCAGGGTGCTGCATGAGGTGTGGGCCGGCCACTTTTGCTCAGACCCACCCCCCTTCATGGCCAATTTTGCTCAGACCCCCAGGAACGTTAGTAGGTCAATTTTTGACCGTTTTCTCCCACCCCCACCAAGTTTTGATGTGCTCAAGTAGTTTATCTAGCAGGTTTACCCTCTAACGTTTCATTGCAGTGAAATTTTTCTTGCCGTATTCAAATGGTAAGTACAAAATTGTCGAAAAGTTTAGAAAAAACCGAAATTGAAAGCTCGAAGCCAATGCTTTGCGAAAAATTTGGATGTCAGAGAGAACGAGAGCACAGAACAGCGCTTATTGCATTTATGTGGAGGGGAGCTGAGAGTGCAAAACTATATGTAACTGGTAACGGCTTGTACGGTGTGATAAAATGTTGATAAAAAATGAATGAATAATGCGGATGTTTGAGGGAGGGTTCGATCTAGCCGGAAGTCCATATTCTCTTACGAGTCACGAGAGTAGGATATTTGAGTCGAGCGTGGGCGATTTACCACCCACAAGAATTTTCACTTACTCAGATTAACGCCAAAGACCGCTACGGTACACGGGATCACGCGTTTCTCGTTGTAGTCCCGCCGGAAGTCGACAATTTTGAGAACTAGGAGTCATGAGAGTAGAATATTTGAGTCCAGCGTGGCCGATTAACCTTGCATACACACTTTCACCATCTCAGATTAACGCCGAAGATTGCTGCATATACAGCGGAAGATGATGAAACAAACGGCAGAGTCCACGAACATAAATTAGGGTTTTAAAACTGCAGTAACCTAAGTTCAAAATAAGGTAGAAAACCTAGCTTCAAGAAACTACGCTCTAAACCCTTCCGTTAAAGATCATCCGCACTCCTGAAGTAGGTCTTTGAAGAAAATTTTCCTGGTCAAGGTTCTGAAACATTTTCCGCGTTTTCTCAGTACTTAGGTGTGGGCCCAGCTGTGGGAAATCAGCACATTTTGAAGAAGAACCCACACCTAATGCATTTTTCTCAAAGGCTTTCTCCAGGGGGTGCCGAAGGATTCAAAGGGTAGAGTATAACGTCTAGATTCCTAAAGCCAGGATTTTCCCGTAAAACTAATTTAGCGCTTAACTTAAAAGTTTTTAAAAAACCAACTTTTTAAGGACTTGAGACTTTTTGTTTTCGTCTCTCCGCTTTCTATGTAGCGGTCTTCGGTGTTCATTTAAGATTGTGAAGGTTAGTATCCGGGATAAATCGGCTACGCTGCACTCAAGTATCCCATTCTCGTGACTCCTAATTTTCAAAATTGTCGACCTTCGGCGGGACCACACCTGAGAAAGGCGTGATCCCGTATACTGTAGCGGCGTTCAGCCTCCATCTTAGACGGTCAAAGTTTGTATGCAGAGTCAATCGACCACGCTGGACTCAAATATCAATTCTCGTGACTTAATAAAAACCATTTGCAGAAATCATTTAGTATTTAGTAGTAAGACTGCTTTGGACTTTTTACATGGAGGATTCATATGTCTTGCCTTTTATTTTGAGAAGACCTTCGCTTCACCCTAACTTCCTTATTGAACTCCGTGACTCGTAAATCAGTTAAACCAGGATTTCAGTTGAATGGCAATGTATATTTAACATCCATGTTAGAAACTTCTCCTGACGGTTTTAACTCACAATGAGGATGGTCCAATTGGTTTTCCTCCAAAGATCTGACACCCCCCCCCCCCCCACCCCGCTCCCACCCCTTCGGAGCTCAGACCCCTCTGCGGGGACCACACCCGCGTCGGACCCTGATAATCATTGAATTGCAATTAGAAGAGGAATCTAAATTTTTTCTCCGTCTTGGGCTCTTTGGAGGAGCGGTTGTGCAAGGTTGATTCGAGGGTTACGGGTTTTTATCTCAGTGCACAAATATTGAGGAAATGTCCCGTCTCTTGCAGTTCGGATTCCACTCGAGACCACTTTGCTTGAACGGAATAGCCTGATATTTCGGATGGCGAAAGGCGGATATACTCCTTCACTTTTGTCTACTGTGATCACAACAGCGACCAGCGAGTGGTCGCCGAGCGTCGGAATTACCACGACGACAAAAATGTTTTGAAACATCATCGTCGCGGCTGGCAGTGACGCGGGGACGTCGAGAAGTCAAAACACTTTGGGTGGGATAGGGGCTCTCCACACACTGTGGAAGGAGTCGTCTCGCTTTTGCAGCTCTGATTCCACTCGGGACCACTTGAATTGAATAGCGTGAACTGCGTGTCGAACTGCGAAAACGGGACAACTCCTCCCGTCGTCCTTCACGCCGCGTCGGTGGCCCCCGATGCCGAATGTAATCGATACTGCATCACCCACCGTTGTTTGTCGCTGCAAGTAACGCCGCGCTTTAACTCTGGAGACCCCTATCACGTGCGCTGTGATTGCGTCTTTCCATTGCATTATTCACCTTGTGAGGAAGAAACAGTCGCGCGGCAGCCCGCAAGCCATGTCTCAATTGACAGTTTCATCCGCGGGTGCACGAGAGATTATAGTTTGCCCAAGGTGACTGCAGAGCCGCATACGGAGTTGGCAATGTATTTAATCATGTGCAGATGATTGCACCTCAATATGCAATTCTTATGACTGCGCACCCTCTATTTCTGAGCTTGCTTTCCGCCCAAAACTACGGGCAATCCTTTCTGCGGCACGCGCGCAAACAAAATCGAGCTAGGACCATGAGATTACGGCAAGGCTGCTCATGGTTGCAGCACGATTATGTTTGAGCTGCGTGCCGCTGCGGCGGTTGCCCGCAACTGCGGATGTACAGCAAGCTCCAAAACGATGTGTACTTTCTGCTTTGAAGTGTAAATCTCTATGGCCGATCAATGACATGTGGTTGTAGCAGTGGTAGGTTGATTTCAAATGTTCTTGTAGCTACCTACTTGTTGCTTCCAGACGGCCATGTTAGCCCCACGCAGATACATATCCGGCGTGGGACTAACGACTCCACTGTTGGCATCAATGAACACGAAACCAGCCTGAAAGCATTGTGAAACATTCATTTCGTTTCTCCGGACAAAAACGAAGAATTGGAATAATAAAAACTCAAAGGCTCTGTACGCGAAAATTTTCGCCTTCTGTTTTCCTGCAGAATTTTAACCTTCTACCTCATAGTATACGTATGCAAAGTGTCACATCCAAACTCAGTTGAATAATGAAGAAATAGCTGCACGCGCTGGGTCTAGTGGGCGGGGATTGGAATGTTGCGTTGAAAGAGATGTTCACTTGTCATAACGGTGTTGACAACCATAGTGGGCTCCAACCAGGGCTGTGCGGAAATCATTTTCAAGATTTTCGGAAACGGAAGAAAAATGGCTGCAAATCGCCGGAAACGGAAATCCGGAAACGGAAACGGAAGTGAACTAAAAATTATAGTATGATCAAATGATAGGTTTCGTCGCTGCTCATGGCATGCCGATGTACTTCTGTATCTTGTGATCTCAATCTATTCCCTCAAACACCAGTGGGGCTACGGTCTAAAACTGCAAGCGAGCCGAGTACAAACAGATTTGACGCATTACAAGAAGACGTGCTGCTGCTGAAGGTTCTCCTAGTGAGCTGCAAATAGGTCTGCTCGAGCAACTCCTCTTCTACAGTGCTGCTGATCTCTCTGATGTCGAGTTTCGACCTTTGACTGATTTTTCCAGTGCGATCGGTGTTCTACGACGGCTGCGGGTACATACATATAGCACCCACCATTGTTGAGAGAGCAGTTGTCCGCTTGAAGCCGATCCCAGGTGATCTTAAGTACTCAATATTCCGAATATCAATTTCGGACGCCGAAAGGGTGGTCCCTATTGCGCATCGTGAGGAAAGATTTCTTATAGTGTACCGAGGCAAAGATGATGCCTTTGTTGGGTACCTTGGCGAGGTTGGCGTCCTTGCTGCGGGCCATTACAAATATCGCGACTTTAGCTCCGGTAGGAACAGGTGGTGGCTCGAAGACTCTCTTCATTTGAATAACGTGCTGCTGCTAGCAACACATGTAATGAGGGGTAGCACTCCATGACGACATCGAGTTGAACCTCTTGTCGTCAGCAACATGTGCTGCTAGCTGCAGCACAAACTGCCGAGGAGAAGTGGTCAACTCACCCGCGCAACAAAGCCTAAAGTATGCCTTCTGTAGCGGCCAAGGTCAAGCCCACGTTGGGGTCGTCCTGTGCGTTGGTGGAGGGGGGGGGGGCGTATACCGTGTGGCGGTTGGAAGGAGCGGGACACCGATCCAAGCAATCAGGATTAGACTCAGGCTGTGATGATCGCAGAGGTACCGCGGTTTGGTGCGCTGGGGAAGCCTGAAAATTCAACTTGTAGTACAATTTTCTTCCGTTTCCGGGCCCAAAAACCCGGAAACGGAACGGAACAGCTCAAAAACTACCGGAAATACGGAAACGGAATCGGAAACGGAACAGTTCCGCACAGCCCTGGCTCCAACTATGTATCAGCAAGTTTCTTCCTAGTGTCGGCTGTGGACGTCATCAGCTCACTTTTAGACGGCTATTTCTGCGTTACTTATTGAATTCGAAACGCGAAACTTCGCCCATAAAGAACAATGAGGGAGGAGGGTAGATTATTGCTGAAAAGCGGAGTGCGAGAATTTGCGCAGACGATGTCTTTATGAATACCTGATGAATATCGTTCTCAGCGTCCCGAGATATGATGAGATCATGAATAGGTTCAAGATTACTTCTGAACAACGGCGAATGATGAGGAATATTAGACAGATTGATGAACAAGGTGATTTACCTAATTATACCCATAAGATAAGGAGTAGGATTATGACATAGATCCAGAAGATTATCGGGAACAGCCGGAATAAATACATGGGGCCAACAAAAAGGCTGTATCAACGCCTCCATAGCCTGCACCAGTTTTGACACTCTTGATACCTGGAAACGAAAATCCCAATTAACAAATAAAGGAAAAACATCCTTTCAGATTCAATCTTATTCGAGGAGAACATACAGTGTGATGAGCAAGTAATACCCTCTGCTCCCCAAGCAGCGAAGCAACAATGCATGTGGCTATCTCAGGAGTTATTCTGTAAATGCGAAAAGTTTGAAAATGGAAAAAAAACTGGGTCGAAATGAAGGAAAAAACTCACTGTTGCACCACTTCCGCACAACCATATCTTCCGAGGATTGTGCCACGATTGAAGATTTCAGTATTTCTCGTTGTTCCCGATGGAAGCTTTTCCACCACAACAAGGCTGGCACCTAAACGCTTTCGAATGTTTGTCTCCGACACAGAAAAAAAACACCTCCAATTCGAGTGTCTGTTCTAGTTTACAAAAGAGACCAGTGTACATACATAGCTTCTCTACTGTTCAACAAGCATTCGAAAGAGTGAAAAAGTCGCTAGATACTTGACCGACTGAACACACCCGACATTTTGAATCTTCGACCCCTTCATCAGCTCAATACCTTTTCACTGAAGAATAACCACAGAGGGACCTCGTTACACTTCCTCAAATTTACGACCACTGTTTCCAACAGTTTCGCATAAATGTCTCAAAATATGTATGGAGAGGATTGAACATGGCTAAATTATGTCAAGGGATCAAATACCCCTCGAAATCCCGGCTCCTCAAATTTTTGCTGCACTCCGGTGTTCCGTTCACAGAAATGGGATTGGTATATTGCTAACCAGTACGGTAAGTGAAAAGAAGGCCCATCATTAGAACTTTTTCAGACGAAGAGGTTCAAACACTGTATCCCATTTTCTTCAAAGCAAAGAACATCAAAGTCACTTTGTGAGTAAATTGGCGATACCTGTCAGCGTGCGGATCAAAATGGTAGTGAAAAACCGTATGTATATCAGGGACACATAAGACCAGATTGCGCAATTTTCAATACCTTGAGGTGTATATGTGCATATATAGACGTTCCGCCTATTCTAGTCTAGCAGCAAAACAAGACACAATCTTTTACGGCGGCCGCGCGGCGTTAGCGACAACATCGGTCAGCGGAATAGCGATAACGAAGAGCGATCTACCGCCGCTTCTCCGTCTGTAGCTTACAACTCAAACAACTTCAGCGCTGCCCGAGCTGAGTAGAATGAAGCACCTTGTGAGGATGCCCACTCTAGTAGTAGTTTGTGAGTTTGCCGTGCCCAAACCTAGATTCCAGAAACTTAAAAGCTCAGACAGTAGGTGCACTACAAAAATTAATTTTTTTTCCTTCTCCTCAAGCTTGTTCGGGGGTTTTTCAACCGTTATCTACCGTAGTCGTCTGATAGACCAAAATTCAACCTCACAGTCGTGCTCAGCACCCCCAAATAACCCCCAGGACGAAGCTTGAGAAAAGAATGAAGTTTTCAGTTTTGGTGGATCACCTACTGTTTCATACTTGTAACTCTTCGGGACCTATCCTTGAGTTAGGGAAAGTCACAGGTTTTACAAGTACTAGAATGGGCATACTAAGGTATTTCATTTTGCCAAACTGTGCCTACACTAAAATGGTCTCTCCTGTTACATTAAATTTCGCAGATGTTCTTCACGCACCTTTTTCGATATCACCTTTTATCTAATTCATCCCTGATAATTCTGCGATTTTGTATTTTGATTTCGTCCAGTTGTTATCATGTCCTAGTTTTCCGAACTTGAGGACCCACCCAGAGCATAGCAAGACGCTGCCATCTCTCCGTAATAGATGCGGCCACCTTCCCTTCAGCTAGGAATTTGTGCAGCAGCACCCTCTTTCAGCTTGAAAATTTGTGTGGCACTTAAAGGCAGGGTTCGCGATAAAAACCATTTTTGAGTTCTCTTCATGAGAATGTAGATTTGGTCATCAAAAAAGTAAAAATAAGTGAAAAAACCCGGAAATTTACGGGCAAAACGCTCAAAAACAAGGTAGAACAGCTAATTGTCGGTGTCGGCCGGCCCCCTAATTAACGAGATTTTCATTAATGCTTGCTTTTCCGCCTCTAATTTTGCTGTTAATTTAGCTAGTCGTTTCCAGAAATGCTCAGAAATTACTTTAGAAGCAGAATAAAAGTTGTCAAACTAGGCATTTATAGAAATCTAGATAATTGGGGGCGGGAGGACACCAAGCGATAATTTGTTCCTGAGCGTTTTTTCTCCAAATTTTTACTTATTTTCACATTTGTAATGGCCATAACTACCTTTTCATAAGAACAACACAATGACCGACTTTATCGTGAACCCTGTCTTTAAAGGCACAGCACACCCAAAAAATTAATTTTCGGATTTCATGCTTATCTTGGAGAGAGGCACACTCTGATCACAGAGGTATCTCTAAAATCGTCCAAGACCTCCTTTGAACAGAGTTGTGACTCTTCAAAGATGCCTAGATTTTGAGGGTGAAAATTTGGTGGACGAGTTGTCTCAGGCCTGTATTTCTCTTCAGTCGCAATCGTTGCGTGAGAGAAAGCCAGGATAAGGAGACAGTCCGGTAATGGACCGAAGAACGGTGATTTGTTAAGAATTGATACATCCATCCAGTCGATATCGAGGTCGAAAATCCGGAAGGGGGTCGGGCCTGTGGTGGTGAGCGAAGGGGGTCGGGCCTGTGGTGGTCGCTTATATCTCGCTTATTTGGAAGAAATGAGATCTGGCCTTTGGCACGTGTTATACAGGAGGGGTCTTCTACACACTTAAATGAAAATCTCAAAATTCATATCTGAGGGTGTACTGTGCCTCTAAGTGGGTCGTGAATGTGACATTCCGATAGATGAAACATTGATCGCAAATTGTTGAGTTAGCAAATAAATTGCTATTACAAATTCTTGTACTGCTGAATACCTACTAATTTTGCGTGGCTACCGGCAAAGGGACTGCACCCCTTCCCCTACCCTTCCAGTCGCCCAAAGCAGCGGCTTCCTGTAATCATCACAGCGTGAGCCTAACCCTGGACACACCTCAAGTGAAAAAGCAGCATCGTCTACGACGGAACTTTTCCGCAAGTTTAGAGCCCTCTCGAAGTTTGGTTTGCCTTTATGTTAGTTTCGTTTTTTTTTTCTTTTGTGGGGACTTTTGAGCCACGTCAGCACCGAAGCGGTATGGTTTTTTATCATTAAACTTCAGGAGAGCTCCTACCTGGGACAATTTTTTTCCATGTGTTAAGGTTGATTTCCCACTAGGTTAGAGTGTTCTCTGTTTATTTATTATCTTGATACGTCACATAAGGTAAGCATGAGGAGGACAGAAATATAAAGAAACGATTTCATAAAAAGACCAAGTTACAGCTTACCGTTCGAGAAGAGTACCGGAAGCTCTGCGCTCAAGATATGGAAATATACGAGGGGCCGTCAAATTGTTCAATTTCAAAGACAGAAAAGCCGATCCAGCTCGAAAGGTTAAACTCTTCGTTCTAGGCATTGTTTTCAGGGGTAAGTCTTGCTTCTGAACGTTTTTGCTTTCGAAAACAGCAGAAATCCTCGAGAACTGCAAGGAGGAAATATACTTGTCTTTCTCAATGGTAAGGTCCGGTCAAAATTTGACGCTAACAAAATTAGGGTTAGATAGATTGGGCTGGCCTAGCCGAGCACTGCCAGGACGTTTCGCAAACTTTAGGTCCCTACTTCTGGAGAAAACAGCCTGGGGATTATGGTATTCACAGCATGATAATCATGGCCAGAATGAGTGATATTTACATGACAGCCTTGAAGACAGTGAGGACGATGGCTAAAACATGGATGATGGACACACTTTTGAGATTGACGGACATGGCTGTGCCGGCCTTAGATCGGGATCATACTTCCGACGACTGACGCGACGCTATCTTTACCATTCATATCGATCGAAAATCGATATGCCTGATACGCACTATCGCTGTCGCTGGTCGCCGCAAGTATGGTATGATCCCGGCCTTATGGGTTGCGGTCTTACAAGGGACCACTTTGAACTCAAAATGGAGTTTTGAAAAACGGTCTATTGAGGGTAGTAGAGGGCCTAAAAAGAAACAATTTAAGATTTAAAAATTTCCCTCAGTCCTCGCGGGTAGATCGAAAACGACCAAAACAATGGGTTACGGTAGGTAAAATGCCATTCAGTGCACCCAAACCTGACGCAACCCGCCAAAAAACCGGAAACGGACCTTAGATTCGTGTTCAGCGCCCTAAAGTATCCCCTGGGCGGAGTTTAGGCGAAAAAAAATTTCGACCTCTGAACTCTCAAAAACGGCATTGAGCTTGCACCCTTGGAGCTCAGGGGCTCCAAGGGTCGAAAAAAAATTAAGGCCCAAACTTCGCTCTCGGAGGTTATTTGAGATGCTCATAACGAATCTGAGGTCAGTTTATCGATTTTCGGCAGATTACGGTAGATTACGGTGGGTATACGAGTTGAGTCAGTTTCAGGTTTGACTCAAAATTTCTGAAGAGGGGTTAATCGGGGTGCTAATTACGAATTTGATGTTCATTTGTCAACTTTCAAATTATTAAGGTAGGTCTAGGTTCTTTTGGCATGGCAACTACCGTAATCTACAGCAAACCTCAAAATTTTGGCGAACGATCTCTAAATTCGTGTTCAGCACCCTAGATCACCCCTACATACAAGTTTTGAGCCGAATCCGAAAAAATTTTCCAAACAAACCTTGAAATTCCCTGATAGGTATCCTTGCCTTGCCGAGAGGCTTTGAAAAGCGCCTGCAACTTTTTTCAGAGTGGTTTCTTTTTCTTTCCAAAGAAGCTGCGAAGAACATCCTCTGATTCTGCGTCCAAAATGGTCCCAGAAAAGTAAATTTAGTACAGAATGGCCAGGCTGGCTAAAAGTTGTTCCCTTGTAAGATGCGTTTCTGAAAGAAGGTGTTCGGTTCTACTCAATAATTTGTAATTGATAATGAAACACTTGTCCTGAGCCTTCGAACCATGCGCTAATGTACATATTAGGTTGCTTCATTGGGTTTTGCCGATTAGGTAAACCCACTTCTGTTTATAATAATTATTTCTGTAGGAAAAAAGATTGGTCATTGATCAAGTCACAAGTTCACGAGATTTCATTTTGTCTGAACTTTTTTTAAGAGTCATATATCAAAACAAGTCCACTAAAGTTTTTCACCTAATGAAGGACAGTTTTTCTGTAACATTTGTGGGGAGAAGGGTACGGGCGCTAACTTGATAATCTAGCAATTGTTGAAACCTAGGAATTTCCTTTGTTTCTCCTATTGATGTGGAACGTTCTCCGATTGTATCACTTTACATACCTCTGCGATATAAGAAAAGAGGTATAAAAAACAAGAGACACTGTTAAAACTCAAAACAAGTACTGTGAACACATACAAATGTCATTACTGTCAGCCATAATGCAGTAATGATCCCACAGAAATCGAACCATCATTCAATCGTTTCGTAATCCAATGCCTAACCGGCTGAGCCATGCTGCGATGCTAGCTCACTCCGACTATCTCTTTGCAATGATCGGTGGTTTGCGTGCAACGAGCATTGTTCAGGGGATCGATAAACAAGTCATAACTTAGGAATCTAGCTAAATTTCAACTTCAAACTTATAGAAGAACCTTATCAGATGATTCCAAGGCCACTGTTAAGCTCACATTTGTGCTACATCCTCCCAATCCAACGTTCTGGTTTCTTTCTTTTTTTGATCGTTTTTTGATCTACCTGTAAGGACTGAGGGAAATTTGAAAATCAAATTGCTTCTTTCTAACTCTTCTACAACCCCCCAAAGACCGTTTTTCAAAACTCCATTTTTCGTTCAAAGTGGTCACTTGTTAGTACACAAAGATGGAAAAGTTGACCCGTCTTTTGCAGTCCGAAACAGCAGGCTACTCTCTTCATGCGAAGTGGTCCGAATGAAATTCGAACCGGAAAGGACGGGGAAACCGGAAAAGACGGGGAAACTCTTTCACATTTGTACCCTTTCTTATTATGAGCTTTTACTCAACCTATAACGATATTATGTTTTCTGTTATTAGCTCCTAGCAAAAAAAAACAACTACAGCCTTCCACGAAAACTAGAGAGAGCGGGCTTAATCAGCCAATATGGGGCTCGCACAAAATGGCGCGGTGCGTGCTTCGAATATGGGTCCGCAAACTGCAAAAAGTAAATTTCGCCCAGGAATGATGTACAATCGACACAGCTCGTACTGGTACTCCTTGATCCTTATTGTGAATTGGAGCAAACTCGGTGCGAATATTTTATAACATACGTGCCCCGAATTCGCGCCAGCACACAATAAGGAACGCAAAGTATCCGTACGATCCGTGCCGACAGTGGGTATGTAGTAGTAATACATTGAAGCATGATAAGAGTTCACGTCGAACTTCCCACCTGTATTCTGCGGATAATTGTTTCTCACGACGGAATCGAGAAGGCTCGTCAGATGTTCGAAGCTGTGTGCGATATATTTCCTGATGAGATTACACACCTCGAAGTAGAATTTGTCATTACGAATCGGGGTAAGCACAACTAACACAGCTGGATAGGACCCATCATCTGAAACATTCAAAGTTGAGGGGCAGTTCTCCTCGACAAACAGACAATCCATCACACATATTCAAATCGCACTAATCCATCTAGGTCACCTACTCTGTTTGTCCCACGGAGACATGAATTTTTGGCAGTAGGCGTTTCTTCGAGCGCCCCTCTCGTCCGTCAAGGCCAGCACAAAATCTTCCCATTGCCATAATTGACGCTCAGCTTTCGAATGATCAGGGAAAAACAGCTCCGGCGTGACATGTTCAGCTAAATGTCTATTACTAATAATAATACAACAAAACAAATAAATTATAGGAAAGTCTCGCTTAAGACGCACTGAAAGCTCATACCTGAACAATAAATGTTGTTAAAAAAGGCATGGAGTTGAAACTAATCAAGCCTTTCTACTGGAAAAGTCTTTTTGGAAACAGTATCCGCAAATGGGATGGTAGAACCCGTCGACCTCCGATTTTCCTATTATGAATTGGAAACCAGGGAATTTTGTAAAATTACACGCGGATGAGAAAACGTTCTCTAATTTTTCTCCAAGGGGTTGGAACCACCTGCAGAGACGGGCGAAATTCCAACGTAGATGCAAAATTTACTGCAAGAATTGACCAGCCCATTGTCGAACAAGCTGCAACATCTTGTGCTGTATACAGTACAGTCTGTGGGCCATTGATTTTTTTTTTCAACTCGTGAAAAAAGTATACCAAGCAGGCCGAAATTCAGCTACATATTGTCGTTCTCGGGACCGAATTCCGGTCCGCATTTGCGGACTACGGCTGTTTGCTGAGACCACTTGGTCCCGGCACGATCCACTTTTCTCCCAGCATTATTATCACGTGTCGCATGACGCAACAACCGTAGTCCGCAATCGCGGACCGGAAAGTGGGTCCGAGAACGAAAGTACCCATGCCGCTCGAAATTGGATACTTCTTAGGATAACAGCATGACGTTCCTATTCCACTATGCTCTAGAACTTTTAGAGCGGGATCTACGGCCCTATAACTTAAATCTGGTATGCCCGCCACGCCCACTTACTCACAGGCTCCTCTGTCTCAGGGTAATAGATCACACTACAGATGGCTAAGTGTCATTAAGCAGTCATAAGGTTAGTGCGATACTATTATATAGATAGGGGAGGGAATAATACGATAACAGTAGCACCCAGCCTACATAGGTTCTTCTTTAAACTCGCCGGTGGTGACGAAAGCCCCATAAAGTCAAACTGTTCAAGTTTTGTGTTCAAGACAGCCGAAAAAAGCCGCAACCACCTCGAAATTGAGCCCACCTGAGGGTTTCAACTCCTTGAAGGAAAATCAGCAAAAGTTTTGCACAAATGTAATAATTTACAAAATTTCCAGGAGCACAATACATGCGCGAAAATCGGCGTCCTTCACCATCCCACAGTTTAGACTATGTACACATCTAAGCTCAAAATACTTTGCCATGTAGAACTAAGGTTTTGCATAATAAAAAATGTCCGAAGACCATTCAGTCAACATGACATTTCGAGTTTTTCCCATAACTGCCTATCCGTTGCACGGCCATATTTGGGGAAAATTGCCCGCCATCCATAATCTGAGATCTCAGAAATCACCACTTGCTCCTCTATTTCTCGGTACACCAGCGCAATTCTGAGGTTTCAAACCACAACGATGCTCACAATTGAAATCAGCAGAGTCGACCAAATTTTTCACATTTCTATCAGCGAGCAAGCGGAAAAGTAGGACCCAACATAAAAAAAGAAGCAGGAATTAACTAACCATTATTGTTCTCGGGAAACCTGAAGCTGACAACTGGCTTTCGCACCATCTCCCCACTAGAAGTCTTCACTTTTCTGAAACCGCTGCAAATTCTCAGTGGTCAATGATGTTGTAAACGTGAACTCAACACACGGTATACCATTATAACGTACTCAAGTGTTATAATGAGCACTGTGTCGAAAAGCCGTGGTGAGTTGCCGCACATGGCGGCCATACTTCTGTCCTGCTCCTCCAAAGTCCTTCGTCTTTGCTGTCTGGCACGGCCCTTTTGTTTTGCCAACGACCTCTGCAGAGTCATAATATTAACTACATAAACATTTTGTGCTTTTGTCGAAGTTCGTTCATAACTCTGTCAAATGCGTACTTCGGTATCACTTTTCTTCGAGTCTTCGCCTTTCTTCGAGGAGTGTCGTCTTGAACTCGGGGTTCTGAATCTGACCCTGAAATTAAAACAAACTAGATAACGATCCCCTACCAGAGAGGAAACCACTTAAAGCATTTGAATTCTGTTCAAAGGTTTTTGAAGAAATTTTCATTGAAAAGAAAACCACCAAATCACTCATCATTGTTATCAGCGAAGTGGTTCAACTGATAGCATAAGGAAAAAGGGCACAACTAATCAGAGTCTAACGAAAAGATGTCCGGTATGATTGTGATGAAATGCGGAAAAATAGCTAATTTTATGTGTAACAATAATCCACGAATGTTGACGACACATAAGAGTAGACCTGAAATAGAGACTGTAGTTGCGCCGAATCGAATGATCGAATCATCATCCGATTCAAATAAGTAGATTTTCATTGAATTGATTTCGTCGATTTTCCCAAGAGCTGAAATTCTGGATAAACGAGAAGTAGATCATTCAAAAAAGGACAATTTGTGACTTCCAAAAACGACAATCATTGGGAAAGTCTGATTCTTGACTTCCACGAAAAGTCGATCATTCGAGAAAAAAATCTCAATTAGCCCAAGTATAGTAAAGGCCCGAAAAGGCTAAGACCTGTTGCATTACAACCTCGTACTAGTTATATTGGAATGAATTTGAGACCGGTTGGAGAAGGCTAGGTTTGAGATCCGGATCTTCGAAACTGACATTTCGAAATAAAATTAGAATAAAATCTTCGAGAACTGTCTCATCCTAGTTTGGAAGACAGAAAACAGTGAAAGCCGGAAAATCAAAGTTACAAATGAGCCACTTCGAACTGCGAGAAGATCTGTGTGTTTTTTGTGAGGAATTAAGAGATTCATTCCTCATTATCAGCTGTTGACATTAGTACTGAGCATGAATGAGTAGCATAAAACGCGTGAAAAAAAAACACGAAGTAACCTTTCACAAAGGGTCACGCTATTACACCTTCGAAGATAATGATACCGGCGCCACTTGGTCTCATAAAAGTTCTTTGGTTTACGGCAATTCTCAAAGTTTAGGCACAAAGTCTGTATTTTGAAACTTGATGGTAGCAATCAGATATACAGCGTTCTGGCTTCTTAAAAGTTCGTCCTTGTGTGTTTTACAAACCTTTGGGTAGATTAAAATCGAATTAGGGTACTTTTCTATTCGAAGAGGGGGTTACATGTGAAAAACCGAACAACACACATAAACAATTAATGATTGATAACATATTCAGGAGAAGCAGATATCAATGCATGAAAAAACAAACGAATCAAACAACAACAAAAAAAGGAAAAGTGTGGAAAAAAGCGAAAAAAACAAAATAACTATTTAATGAAAAATTTCAAAACTTTCGTATAAAAGGAAAAAAATCAAAATATTGCACAAAAAAATCTAATGAAATTTAATGCAAAACAAATAGATAACCGCTCTTCTAATGGCATAATGCTGACTAACGAGCAAGTACATATTCCCAACTTTAGAGCCAAAATTACTATGTTCCTTGACGTGCGTGTGCGGAGTGAGGGGAGAGAAAATGCAAAAGCGTGAGGGAGAAGGAAACGCAGAATACGCGCGTATACTCAAGCGATCGACGGAAATAAATTTTCCTCCGGAGCGATTGATACGCTCCTTTTCCCAGCGCGCATTGCGGACTTCAGAGAGCAGACGACAAAATACAGACAGAGGGAAGGAGAAATGGAAGGAGCAGCGCATATGCCTAAAAAATTCGCTCCAAACTTACAGGTTTCCGATCGCAGCACCATATCTTACCTTTTCTGTGAAAAGGAGTATGCCCGCCCAAAATAAGACTTTCTACAGGCCATAATTTGATGAAATGAACGAAATGCAGATAAAAAACAGTAAGCAAAAGAAGGAAAATAGGGCGAAGTAAGCAATGGTAGACAAAGCAATGATCATTATAATGAAATAATAATTTCAGGATACAGATGCGTAAAAAAATGAATTGCGAGAGGTAAAATACTGAAGACTCGTAAGGCCAAATCATACTACCCACGATCAGCGATAGCAACAGCGCATAACAGGCATGTCGAATTCCTGTCAATATTAAGGCCTAGTGCATACTTCCCGCGAAGAGCGAAGCCACATAATGTTTGTCATCTACATCAACCGAGAACCGATATTGCTGATATGCACTGCCGCGGTCGCGCGTCGCGGTAAGTATGCACTAGGCCTAAGGCGTCGTTTACACTTCCGCCGCCGAGCGGCGCGGCGAAGTGCAATCCTACGATATCGATCGTGCCGCGCCGCGTGATCAATATTACAGAAATGCATTGTGCCGCGCCGCTCGGCGGCGGGAGTATAAACGACCCCTAACGGTAAACATTGCGTCGCGTCGCTCGTTGCTGGAAGTATGATCCAGTCCTATTAGTGAGGTTACGATTTTTGAAGCGCCTCAGCAAAGTTGACTAGGGAAATGGACAATATGCCTCTGCAGGCGATGAAGTACATATTATGCATGCATGAACAGATGAATGACATCGATTATACACCAAGAAAGTCTTATCAATAAAATTGCAGTGGAGACGTCAAAAAGGTCTTGAAACGTTCCAGTGACTAAGCAACTGATGACATTTCGAGAACTCTGATAAAAATCGCGCTAAATAAACACTGATATGATATTAGCCGAAATAATTCTGAATAACATGCGCATGCAAACTGCAAAAGGAAACAGTCGCAGGCATGAGAAAAGCATCTGTTCAGCAAGGACTATTAAAGCAGACAAATGTGTCTGTATGATGTATGTACATGCATATGCATACATATGTACATACAAATACAGTTCTGTTTCAGGGTGATCGCCTAGCTACAGACAGCGCAAACGCTCCTGTTACGGCGCACATCCAGTAATCTTCCAGGCTTCTTGTTAGTTCATACCCTCCGCGGCAAACGACGCGTCATAGAGTCTATCACCAGTATCGACTGTGAACCATTATATCTGATATGCACGGTCGTTGCCGCGCGTGGCGGGAAGTCCACGGGATAGCGAGCGAGTTCGACTGACTAGCTTCGTCTACCACTAAGAAAACCGTCGCATTCGATGCGTGTCGAATATGCATTCAACTCGAAGATAAGGCGGTTTCGAGCACAGTCAGGGAATGTACTGCTAGGGGAGCACGTGCTCCTATTGTGTTCCAAATTATAGCACATGCC
This sequence comes from Aplectana chamaeleonis, assembly GCA_029168955.1. Classification (NCBI taxonomy): domain Eukaryota; kingdom Metazoa; phylum Nematoda; class Chromadorea; order Rhabditida; family Cosmocercidae; genus Aplectana; species Aplectana chamaeleonis. The sequence continues at coordinate 1,394,026 of JAPDOI010000073.1, forward strand.
CAAAAAAATGAAACGTTCCATGCGCCCTCGATACACATTCAACTCGAAAGCAAAACGATTTTACAAAAAAAAAAGGAAAGCATACGACACACTTTTGAGGGAGGACTCAGATGTCAGCAGAGTAGCCGATTCAACTACCCAAGTTTGCGGTGCTTTGCCCGCCGGGCCCTTTAGGCCTCGTCCAACCATTGGCGGCGTCAGATGGTGCTCGGCGAGCTGGCCGAGTCACTTGTCGGCGTGCGGCTACGACAGCGTCGAACTACATTGCAGGACGTGCTCAGGCGATAAATTTCGCAGCACGTGCTGCTGTTTAGAGCACGTGTCCCTGCGATAGAGCCTTTCGATGGGAGTGGTCAATAGAGTTGAGTGCATAATCGACACGCAATGAGTGCGGCGATTTTCTGAGCAGTAGCGAAATGGACGATTTTTCGGAGCGACGCGACCGCTCACGCTGCCCTCAGTTGGGCGATCACGTCCTCAGAGACAGTGTTTACGATATTTTCATTTTCGTGCTTCCCACTAAAAAGAATCCAGCAAATGAAGTGAGAACGAGTTTTCCTCTTTTCTAACCTTTGTAGCATTTTCTTAAATAAAAAAAAACATTTTCTCAGATTATGAGGCTCAATGAGCTGTTTTCCCTCGCTTACATATGTGCCCCTGGAAGCATACATTGAATTGATACAGCTCATGAATTTGTTCAAACCTTAGTTCGTTATCCTTGGAGAGGTGTGAGTTTTAATGGTCTTAGTGTTCTAAGAAGAAAAGTCGCCACGTATCCCAGCGCGATGCTGCGTCAACAAGATGACGTCACACCTTCGCCCAACGAGGAAAGAAGTATAAAGGAAAACTGAACCAGTCCCGGAATTTTTTTCTTGAGAGTCATCAAGCGCTCTAAGCAAGAGCAGCTATCTATGCAGAATCATAATCTAGGCAACAGCCAAGTACATTGCCGAAATTTCATCGATTCTCTCCTCAGAACCTAGCCGTGTATTAGTTAAGCACAGTTTTCAGAACTCCCGTCTGAGGTTGCTAACTTCGATCTCCTTTTTTTTCTAACTTTTATATCCAGCCTTTTTACATTGTCCCTTTCTTTTTTATATCTATCCAGAATGAAAACAAATTTTCAGACTCGAGCCGAGCCAGACGTTCGCGAAAGAAATAATTGCCAGGTTTTCCGAAAGTGAGCCAACTACATCGGGAAAAACCAGGCAAAAACCAACGGGAACAACTAGAGCAGGGAAAGTTTTGGGTTGGAGACTGGTCATTAGACATGAGCATGCGATGCTAGGTTTCCAACATAAATGAATAATACGGATTATATCTTCCGCATAATCTCGAATGAACGAATTTTTCGAACACAGTCTTTTTAAAAATACAGAACGGATTCGATTTAGGCATTTTTGAAATTTTCAAATGAGAGATTTTTTGAATAACGCGCTTTTAAAACTTTCGAATAAACAAATAAATTCGAATGAGCCCTTACAACTTTCTCGAAATGTGCTCTATTCTATTCGAATAAATATACGGAGAATTTATATTCGAATATTTAAATTTTCTCACTGCCATCAAACATTTCATAGAAAATTTCGAGCATTTTCCTAATGGTTGAATATTCAAATGTCGCGACGCAAATTTGGTCGAATATTCGAAAAACATAATAACTTCAACTCATGAATGAATCGAATATTCGAACGAACAAATAATCTAGTTCCCCACATAAATTGATTATCCTCTATATATGTATAAAGAAAACAATCGGCGAAATTCAAAAATCATCAGATTTGAAATTTTTTTTAAATCGAAATTTAAGAATAAATCAATTAATCGAAAAAATAAAAAATGGAGAATTCCAAATGAGTCAAATGTTTGATTACTCGAATACCAATCCTATGCTAATATTATCCGGTACCAAATATAGCGGCCACCCTCACTGTTGTGTCTGCGCATGACGTGCCATATCCACTAGAGTGTTGCCCGAATATTCGTTTATTCGAATAATATTCGAATATTCGAATAATTCGAATATTCGAATATTCAAAGAAGTGGATTATTCGGGTTATTCGAATAATCGAATATTCAAAGAAGTGGAATATTCGTTTATTCGAATATTCGAATATTCAAAGAAGTAAAATATTCGGTTTATTCGAATATTCAGCACGAATAATTTGAACATTCGACAAGGTCGCACTTCATTTTGCCCTGATTTTACATTTCAAACATCTTAGCGTAGTGACTACTAATTTCTCACAATTCTTCGGTACCTCATAAATATAAAGTTACTGTGCTTATCTGGGCTAAATTTCATTCCGAAATTGCCTTTCGACACGCTTTGCGGCCGCACGCGCTCGAGTCAATCGAGTTTCCAGCTCAGAGTCGGCCCGATATGGCTTTTTTTAAGCAGTTTTCGTCAATTTTGTTTAGTTTCCAGTTTCTAACACCCACCTAGAGTCAACAGATCCGCAGCTGCGGCGCTGGAAACTCTTCCGACTCGAAAGCGCGCGGCCGCAAAGCGTGTCGAGACGCAATTGCGGACCGGAGTTTGACCCAGATAAGCACAGTATAGCAGGTATTTCCAATATATTAAATCGCTCGTAGGATTTTGTCAAAACGCTAGAAATGCCCATTTCACCTTTAGTTATAGAAAAGTTTAAATCTCGAGCGGCTCAAAAAGTATAGCAACACTTGAACAACATGGAAATTTTCACGATGATGGCCAGAATGAGGCCATTTTCATGTCTATTTTCATGAAACTGGCTCGAGTGATGCTATTTGTCTACTTTTCAGTGAACTTCACTGAATTCTGACATAAAATCCCAAGTTCTCTCCTTCCATAATGCTGCACGTGGAATTCGATGGTTTCCAGCCACCTAGAACCAGCTGGATATAGTCTCAAGTTCGTGCCAGATCCTGGAGCCACTCAACGTCTGTTGTCGCCCAGACGTCTCATGGAGCTGGGAAGCGAAATATCACACGGCGAGTTCCCAGTGACATGGTGTCGGTCTCAACGACTAACTACGAATTGTCGCTGAGTTTTCGGATTGTCGCTGAGATTCCGGAGTAGGGCACGGCTATGCGGCACTAGGAAGTTCGCCATCGCATAAACCGCGCATAACTCAACTGAACTCAACTAAGCTAAACCAAACTAGACCGAAGCAGACCACAAATTTGGCGGCAATTTGGCGGGTATTTTGCGGCTATTTCACGGCGAGCATTATTTGGCGACTATTCCGCAGCCAGCATTGTTGGCGGCTATTTCGCGACTATTACTCGGGAAAAAGGCATTTTGCGTCTGTTTCGCGGCTATTTCTCGGCCCAAACCCAGAGTACACTCAGAGTTAAGTTCAGCATACACGCTCGTAAACGTGGTTGAGATAACCACGGAAATATAATGGTATGGCTCAGAACACAACGCCTATGCATTTGAAGCGTCAAAAACGACCCACAATGACGCTACACGTGTGAGAAGTTGGCCCGCCCGTATCTGCCCGCCCTTGCATTTGCGTCCTCCTCCAAAAAAGGGGTTCTGGGCCATTCCACCATCGGCGACGCTTGTAGGTGGTACAAGAGTACAATAAAGAGCCATACACATCGACAATGGTGGGAATGGCCCAGCACTCCTGTTTTGGGAGGACGCGAATACAGGTGCGGCGCCGACTCCTCAGTCGTGTAGCGTCACTTGTGGTCGTTTTGAACGCTTCAGAATGCGTAGGCGTTGTATTCTGAGCCATGCCATTCAACTTCCGTAGTTAGTATCTCAACCACGTTTACGAGCGTGTATGCTGAACTTAAAGGCAGTGTTCACGATAAAAATCGTTTCTCTGTTTTCCCGCCTTTCTTGAAAACGGCCCTATGCTGATTCAATAATAACTCTGAAATCGTACAAGACCTTCTGGGAACGGGTTATGGTCCCTCAAAGATTGAGCTAAGAGAAACATGGTGGACGAGTTGTCCGCGGCCTTAGCTTCCGTCTTTTGCAGCCGATGTATGCGAGCTAACCTGAATAAAGAGAGAAGTTGAGAAGGAAAAGGAAGAACAGGGCTTTTGATCGGAAACCATCGCTCATCTCTCGATCTCGAGCATTCATTTGTTCACGTCGGTGGGCGTGTGTTGCGCTCTTGAGGTTTGCAATGCGCTCGAAGTGGCAACTTCGGGCTCTTGTGGAGCTTTTCTGGCTCGTTTCCATACGTTCTTTCGACGTAAACGTTACAGTGTGCCCCTCCACTACCCATTCCTAGTGAAACTGAAACACATTTTTTATCGTGAACACTGCCTTTAAGTGATAAGAGTGCAGCCAGTTCAATTACCCAAGTATGCAGTACATTGGCCCCGCCCAGCATCTGGAAGCCCTGCCCATCCGGTGGCGGCCTCAGTGGAGGTTGGGCGACCCAGCCGCGACGCGTGGGTCTACCGACTACGCTGCGTGTCGGTGGGTCGACCGCGACGCGTAGTTGTGCTGACCGCGATGCGTATCAATGCGCCGACCGCGACGCGGCTCGGTGCAAAGTAATTCTAAGCCACATAAAGTCTTGCTGGATGTGAACCGCTCCTAAATAGGCCGCTAAACGTGACGCGTCAAAATGTCAACAGACCGACAACAGGCGGACGTCGCTGGGCAAGGGGCAGTTGTCAGGCTTACAATGCGAGCGATTTTACTTGTCAAGAGGGTGCAGTTTATGAGATGACAACTTCTCAACCTGTTGTCGATGCCCCAGTTTGCCCGAGTGGATTGGATGGGATAGTACGCAATAGTGCTGCCCAAATATTCGTTTATTCGAATAATATTCGAATATTCGAATAATTCGAATATTCGAATATTCAAAAAGTGGATTATCCGGGTTTTCGAATAATCGAATATTCAAAAAGTGAAATATTCGTTTATTCGAATAATCGAATATTCGAAGAAGTGAAATATTCAGAATTATTCGTTTATTCGAATATTCAAAAAAAATTATTCGTTCAACACTCTAATATCCACCCCAACTCTACAATTCGTAATGCTACAAAATTCGTGTCATTTCGAGGCGGGAGCAGCTCACTCAAACATTCATTGGTCTTTTCCACCCAACTGGTTAGTGAACTCCGCTATAACGAGAACGAAATCCATGCTTTCATGAGAGAAGCTTAACAACTGTTTTTTTTTCGCTAATCCAATCTTTGGGATATGCTTCTTCTCAATGTTTAAGATTCTATGCATTCAAAACAAATTTCTTGCGTGGCAAAATAACAATTGTGCGAAAAAAAACCAAAATAGACAGAAGTAGGGCCGCCGATGGATACAGGAGATAAAACGCTCGTTGACATCGTGTCGTACCGACGACGGCACAATGGAGGATGCTAGTGCACACAAAGAGGAAGGCAAAAAACGCCGTCCGCTCTGCACTCGTGTCGTCCTCCATTTAGGATTCAATCGATGCGAAGATTGAGATTCAGGTAAGATGGTGAATGGAATCGATACGGATTGATTGGTAAGGTGGAAAGATCGAGGAGAGAAATCAGTCGGACAGCATCTCGGACACTGAATCTATTTGTAGGATCATATCCATCATATGAACCGAAGGACATCCGACGCGGATCAAAGCCATCTCTCTATGACAGCGATTACGACAAATCGTTCGATCGAGGCGTTCGAAGACTGAGCGGCGGGAGTCCGACACAAAGAGCACTGATAAGAGGAAAAACCTAAACGCGAAGTAACATTGAGGGGTAATGAGAAAAACTCTTACCCAAAAGCCAAGGAAAGAGACTAGAGAACAGCCCATTAGGAAATTGTAGGATTGTTACTTCATCTTTCATATACACACTATACTTTTACATCTTCAGATCTTTTTTGAATAATTCGAAAATCGGCATTTTTCAAATATTCGGTTATTCGAATAGTTCGGCATTTGGACCTTTTCGAATACTCGGTTTTCTGAGTGAATCGGGAATTGGCCCTTTTGAAATAATCAATTTCCAACCATTCGATTAATTGCTTCTCTAGAATAATCGAATTTGCGAAGATTAGGAGAATACATAGAAATTAGTAAATACGAGTGGCAGTTGACGCTATGGATAACGTCACTCTGACGAGCTCTACGGCATGCGTGAAGAATCCAAATTAAGATTTTCGGATGTTAGGTATTATCTTATTCTGACAGCCCCATTTCAGACACCCCCAAAAATTCAGTTCTTGCAGAAAGTAGGTGTCACCAAAGGAACCTCGTACAAGGGAAGTGTTTAAGAGCGCTAAAAGCATCGACCAAAACGAATCACATAGTATCTATTGGGCCTCCATAGTAAAATTGCGCAGTATCCCGCCACGAGCTGATGGTTCCAAGTAGTTATAAGAGTTTTCCAAGCTTTGGGAAAAGAAGACATTTTTGGTGTAGTTTGAAAAATTTTCTCGGAATTGGCTCAAATTCGTATTAAGAAGTTAAGTAGGGTGCTGAAAATGAATCTGGGAGCGTTTGCCGAAATTCTGAGGTTACGGTAAGTTCCATGCCATTTAGGGGCAAAACCTTACTTGAAATAAAGAAAATCGGCAAATGGACTTGAAATTCTTAATCACCACCTCAATTACCCCCGAGGAGAAATTTTGACCCAAATCTGAGACTTTGACAAAACTACCGTATACACACAGTAGTCTCCAGTAAGCTGCCAGAAATCGATAAATGGACATCAGATTCGTGACCAGCACATCAAGTAACCCCCCTGGGAGAATTTTATGTCATATCTGGAACATTTTTCTTAAACGCTTTCAGAACCCCCTAATCGGTAGAAGTAAACAGTCAACCATCATTCCGTACAAGTCGAAAACGCTGCCACTCTATTCAAAATCCGAGAAATGTGATTTCACCGAAACTTGTCTAGGGGTTATCTTGGGCGCTGACCACGATTATGAGGAACGTTTCAGGATTTCGGAAAGTTTTGGAAGGCACAAAAAGTAACGCCTTAAGCTTAAAACTTCTTGGAGCCAGCAGCTCGGGGCCTGATACTGCGCAGTTTCACTATGGAGGCATAAGAGATACTAACAATATAATTGGCTTTCGCAGATGCGTTCACCGCTCTAAACACTTCCCATGTTAGTGTGATAAAAGGAAGCCGTTTCGTGAAAATTCGCACCCATGCCAGAATTTATAAAACCCTAGGCACGTCTATGACCGCGAAAAGTTTAGCAATTAATGGAGCAGACGGCACGAAACCGCGCAAACATGATAGAAATGAACGGAGTAAACATCGAACGTTCTCCGAAACATACCGCAATGAAACGCAAAAACAGATCACGATACCAGAGTGCTATCCAAATACATAACATCGGTGTTAAAAGTTTCTCATGAGGTCAGCTTTTCACATGACATTCGAGCATCAGAAGCCTGACAATGAGACATTTCGTTAGTCATCGTGGCGAGACACGCAGTGAACATTTTGTGGTGAATACAAAATGAACACTGCAGAGCGTCCAACGACACAGGGACGATGTTAGGAATGTTAGCACAGCTGTATCTACATCAGATGAACCCTCGAGTAAAACATTGAAATTCTGTTTACAAAACAATCCGGGCTTTGAAAATTCTTTCCAATCCAAATTTTTACTTCTTACTGGTCATACCTTGAAAGTGTGCACAACTTTCTGTTTTTGTTTTCCTGCTGCTTGATTCTGCAGACACCTGGCAACTTTTTCGCTTTCCAATTTCTTCTTCTTTTGTAAGCATAGTAGCTTCCAGTATAGCGTCACTTGGTGAAAGTTTATTCCAATTACATAATCCGAAACTTCAAGTTTTGTCGCTTTGAACTCCCGAGAAGAAAGCATACTCTGGCATTCGTCCAGTGAACCTGCCATAGTACGGGAAATCAGATGCGATCTCAAACAACTGGGGGTTCGATCAAAGACACGCTTTCGATTTGACTGCGATGCAACTTGGCCGACGAAAGAGCCACGATCAGGCTACGGCGCGGGGTGTGATTACAACCCAACTTTGTTCAGACTCCCTTCCCATATCGAGCGAATCGCTCACCCTCCCCCCTTGCGAGAAAATCCGCATGTCTTTTATCATGTATGGCTGTCCACATGTGAAAACGTATCCAAAATTTCATAAACGCAGTTTGAAGCCGAGGAGCGCTACATAAGGTAAGCGAAGCCTGTTTTCTAGCCCTGAGGCCACATAGGTGCAGTTTCGGGCATAAAAACCGCATCTAGTAATTGGCTGTCCGGATGCGAAAACGCACTCAAAATGTCATCGACGCAGCTTCAAGCCGAACAGCGCTACCTAGGGTGGGGTCCACGAAAAAATCAATAGCTTTGAAATATTTATAAGAATTTATCGAATTTGAAATTAGGGAGTTTCGCGTTGCTACAATGTGCGGAAAACCTAGTCACGGACCCAAATAATCAATTAACTTCTTTTATCTGGTTCAAAACGGTCTTTGAAGACCCATTCTCAGGTGTGATATAATCGATTGTATCACACCTGGAAATGGGTCTTCAAAGACCGTTTTGAACAGGCTAAAAGAACCAAATCGATTACTTGGATCCGTGACTAAGTTTTCCGCAAGCTGTAGCAACGGGAAACTTCCTAATTTGAATTTCGAGAAATACTAGTGAATATTTCACAGCTATCGAATTTTCCATGGACCCCACTCTATGTAGCGCTGTTCGGCTTGAAGCTACGTCCATGAAATTTCGCGTGCGTTTTCATATCCGGACAGCCAATGACTAAGTGTGACTTTCATGCCCCAAACCGCACCTATGTGCCCTCAGGGCGTAAGAATCTTATCCTTCAGCCGATATCGCATCTTAGAAATTGCCTAACGAGTCAATTTCGAGGAGTAAATTGCAAGAGACATAACAGTGAACAATGCTCTTCTCAAACAGTCAACTATCCATTGTTTCCCAGAATTGCGAAATTTTGGGCCTTAAGCGGGATCGAGCCTGTGAATCCTGAATCGCCTAAAAATAAATATCAGATTTCAAACTTCTGGAACATCTGTGTCATTTCGTTGACAGGATAATCCGGTTGTAAAGGCCTCCAAAACAGTGAATACTCAACACCACTGCTGCTGACATATCCAGGAGCACTTTGGTGACACACTTCACCCGGCCGCGACTCCGTTTACATGTCGGAAGCATTAACGATGGCCATGGTACTGCCGTCTATTGCCTTGCATGCTTTCTCCACCAGTGTGTTGTCACCTATTCTTGTGAGTTTCTGCCTTATTCTTACATCTAAATTTCAAATCCTGCTTTAATTGTTTTTTCGCAGTTGTTTCTCACTATTCAGTTTCTTTTTTGATCGTCTTTCTAATTTTGCTCTCTCAGTATGATCTCCGGTGTTATGTTGACCTCTTGCTGTGATCACATTCTGCCGTCTCAGTTTACCGTTATGTTATATATTAACGGTATGACTTTCGAAACCCTCCCCACCCCTGATAGAAGGCCATCTTGATTCTTGATTGGTCGAATGTCCGACCCCCTCCACTGGACGTCGACGGGTCCGACCCCCCTCTGTCTTACATCACACCTCACACCGATCCCTGGCCACGATGCCCATGATTAGACACGGTGGTAGATCGTTCCGCAATTGATCAGCAGCCTATAAGCCGCACAGCACGTATAAAGGGGCTTCATCCCTCAAACAGCTCAGTCGGCTTTTCGAAGCCGCTTCTGGAAGGTGACTACGAGTCACTTTCTGGACGATTTTTGACCGCTATCCCGCGGTACTCAGCGAGGGAAGCTCCCTCGCTGTCGACCATGGCGAGGATGATGTTCTTGTCGCGGACTGCAGAGGGATGACTCCTTGCTGCAGTCGTGACATGGACCGTAACCTTAAGCCTAGTTTTGACAGCAGGTGGTCGCTGCGGCCGTGCGAGGGACAACTGTTCCTTTTTCATCGCGCGTAATGGAAAGCCGCTCTAATTGTGATCGCTTTGTGGCAAACGTCCTACATCGCTGGGTCGCGGCGACGAAATCTTATGTTTTACTGCATCGCTGCTTGAAGAGCGATTCTCCATGGTCGCTGGCCATCGCTCCATCGCGGCCAAAACGGCAGCGATGCAGCGATTACCAGCGAATGACACGTTTCGTCTAGTAAACATTGACCCTTTCACATGACAAGATCAGTGTTTTCGAGTCGAAACGCGTTATTGATGAATACCAGCGATCAATTTTACTGATTGATTGAATTTCTTCTATCATCCGTGGGCCTATGCACTACGAACAGAATCGCTGCCGCTGCTACATCGCTGCAGCAGCGGGTGCAAAATCGCTGCGATGAAAAACAGCAGCGATGCAGTCAAAACTAGGCTTTAGGGGAGACCCGCCTCTATCGCAGGGATGAAAACCCGCCCCTAGCGCCACGTGCTTCTATTATAGGACGACGTGCCTCTGCACGGGAAATGGGGTGCTGCAAAAGTTTTCCCTCTCTGTTCCATGTGCTTCTATAACAGAACGACGTGTAGCCGCGTGGCAAACGGGCAGGAGTATTCCCTCTCTGCGCCACGTAGTCCCTTCGCATAGATCACGTGCTCCTCGGAACAGCACGTGCTGCTGCGAAAGTCCCCTTCGACTCGACGAGGTATCCGATTAGACGGATTGTCGTGGCCGAATCGGACCTCCACAGTATCTAAAATATCGCACAAACACCTCAGAGCACCTCAATTCCAGACTGGAAACGCTTGTACTACGATGCCATGCGTTTCGGTTACGTAAACGGAGGCAAGGAACATCAAGGGCCGACATGGTCAAGCAGACCGTTGTCTCGGACCTCGGAGAACATACGTAACATCGGGATGGATCCTGACGAGACTTCGGGTGCACTGTTCGAGTTTGCCGCAAACCGGTTGCTCCTATTTCTCAGCCTATGCCACCGAGTTTGCGCCAACATTCAACAGTGAACGCGAAGTTTCTTCACGATCCATGCCGACATTATGTTATAGCATATGACACCGAGTTTGCGCCAACCCTCAATAATTTTTGAGACTGCAAATTGTCGAAAATAAATTGAAAATTTTTGCGTTTCTCAACGCTATTGACAGAGTTCAGGATGTTTTTCTCTCTTGGTCTGAGCTTTTTACGCCCCCCCCCTTTCGCAATTTCCGTTTTATTAAGACTCTTACGTCCCCTACGTTCCTCCACGGGACAGTAACCGCTTGAACCTGAGGGCCGAGTTCATCGTTGAATTTTATCGTCGATGGGCTTGTCAAGGGAATCTTTTTTTTCAGTGTCCTCATAGACAGTAAGCGTATTCTCAGGCAGCATGCTTACTAAAAAATAATGGTTCAAAATTCCATGACGAATCCAGTTCCTTCCAAAAGTTTTGGAAGCAAAAGAAAATATGGAGTAGTAGAACATTCTCAAAAAATCTATGAAACCATGAAAAATCAGAACAACGTGACAAAAAATATTGGAAAACAATAGTAGAAATGCGGGGTTATGAAAGGTCTCCAATTTAAGAAGACCAATTCCTAAACAGCGCATTGAAATTTCAATAGCAAGACGACATCCTTAGAGTTTCCTACCAAAACTGTTTGAAAAATAACCTAAATTTCGATTGGAGTTGAAGGAAGATACGTCAGTGAAAAAGAAACCTCGAGAGGAAGCTATGAGTCTAGAAAGAAGACACATCAGAAACGTTAAGGTTTTAAAGCCTTCTGATCTTCAGCAAAATTTGTTTTATCTCCAGAAGAGAACGACACAGAATCGCAAACAAGGGAGAATAACTCGCTTTCTGGATCCCGTTTGAAAAATTCACAGATTTCCACAACGGCGTATAATGTTCAGTTGATACTTCCCGCCGCCACGATCCAGTCGAGCTGACGGATTGTACCAACGGGAGAGGAAGGGCCTGTTGATCGAATGCACATAGAGGAAGCAGCCTCGGGCCAGCTACCTATATGCGACGTGTTTGGCAGGTAACGTCCTTCCTGTTTTCCACTTAACGGGGGGGGGTGTTTATAGTGGTAAACGCATCTGCGAAAACGACCAGTATCGTTAGTATCTCTTCTGGCTCAATAGTAAAAATGCGCAGTATCCCTCCCCGAGCTGCAGGTTCGAACAAGTAATGAGCATTTTTTGAGCCTCGCGAAAAAAGCAAGGGTACCCATCAGGCATATTTTCTGGAGTTTCAAAAAATTTTCTCGGATTTAGCTCAAAACTTGTATGTAGGGGTAATCTAGGGAGGTGAACACGAATCTGGAGTCCATTTGTCGAAGTTTCGAGGTTTACTGTAGGTTACGGTAGGTAACATGTCACTTAGGGGGCAAAAGCCACCTTATTTTTAAAATTGACAAAAGGACGTTAAATTCGTATTCTCCACCCCGAATAGCCCCCGGGAACAAATTTTGAGTAAAATCTGAGATTTTGACCAAACTACCGTATACCCACCGTAATCTACTGCAATTTGCTAGAAATCGATAAACGGACTCCAGATTCGTGTTTAGCACTCCAAATAACCCCCAGACACACAATTTGAGCAATATCTACCGTAGCACTCCGAAAATCTCGAAAGTGGCGTTTTTCCCTCGAAATTTTCTCCGGTTGGGAAGCTTTGAACGAAATTAGCCGAAAACTTTGGAAAATCGACTAATAAAATACAGATTCGTAATCAGCGCCCCAAAAACCCACCTGGGAGATTTTTACGTCAAATCTGGTAAAACGCTTCCAGAGCCCTCTAATCGGTAGAAATATTCGCCCAACCGAAAATTCGTACAAGTCCAAAGCGCTGTCAGTCTGGACAAAGTATGGAAAATGCCCCTTTACCGAAATTTTGCTCAGGGGGTAGTTTTGGGCGCTGAACACATTTATCGGGTCCGTTTCCAAATTTTCGAAAGATTAATGCCCTTTTTGGAGGGCACAAAAAAACACAAAAAATGACCTTTTTGAGCTTGTAACTTCTTGGAATCTGCAGCTCGGGGTGGATACTGCGCAGTTTTACTATTGAGCCACTAGGGATACTAACCATAATAGTCGTTTTGGCAGATGCGTTTACCACTCTAAACACTTCCCTTGTTAGCAAAGTTGCATAGGAGTTTCGGGCACCTTCTACCAAATTCTCGGGATTCTTTCTACAGGTAAAAAAAAACAAAATTGGATACCACATGAAACTTGTAGAGAGGATTTAAATCATAAAGCAATTCTGTTCATCTTTCTGAAGATGTTCAATATCTTCGATCAAAAAGACAAAAAGAGTCAGAGAGAAGAAAAAATTATTTATTAGCAGATTTCAATTGCTTGACAGAGTTTTGCTCCACTGACGGGAAAGATTTCCGGATAATCTAAACATTACGAGGAAGCAACGTACATACACACAAGACTTGCATAGACAAGGAAATGATTGAGCACATGTGTTCGTTTGAAAATTTTAAATGTATGAACTTTGATGAGCTTGCTCCTAGCATACATGTAGGGTTCTTGGTTAGAGTTTTGTCTACATTTCCATGAAATTCGTGAAAAGGGCATATTAAAAGGTCGATAATTCTCGATACTGAATTTCATGATCACATACAAGTTGACTCGATGAAGGCGCAATATTTGCACAAAAGATGAAAAATGACGCCAGTAATACACTCATTCGCCGATGACAAACATCGACGAAAATAAAGAATCGTACGAAAAACAAACGTATAGTTCCTGGAAGATCAAGCAAAGTTGTACATGAACGACTGAGGATCGAGTTTTTGGCGTTAACGATTCCATCTGGTGATGCACCACAGACTCAGAATCGTAGCCAGGACTCGTGGGGGTCGGTCGATTTCCGTCAGCGTACTTATCCTCCCAGACAAATCTGGTACCAATATATGAACCCTGGAGGGATATCAAAGTTCGTCGGCATCGGGGGATCGATCACTCGACCGTTTGCGGCAGAAACGGCGTCTCCTGCCACTCCGCTAACTGCGTTGTATACGCGGCGAAAAAATCGACAGCTATATTTGAGACAACACAGAAAAACATATTGATAGGGATGAAAAAGACTTCAAAACTTCGTAAGTTCACCATGATGGGATGGCGAAATCTTCGTAAGCACGACTTTTTAAAATCCTTGTTACGAGAAAGATTGTAGAGGGACGTCCGCAATGTTAGATTGGTTGGACATAACGACGAGTTTGAGTCTGGCAACACATAAACGTAGTTGATATAAATCCATTATATTATTCCTTTTCACAACATATATTCGTTGTGCAGATCCAAAGATCAGATCCCATTGCGCTTCTATGGCAGCGTACATTCCTTGCGAGAGCGCGCGATGACGCAAAATTAATGGCCATCGAGGGCACACAATTCGTTTGGCGCTAATGCGCGCTTAGGCCCCCGTCACAGTCGGCCGATAAGCTGTAGCCACCCCGGTCGATACACACGCAATGCATTTCGCCCTCAGGTCAAAAAACCCCCGATGTGTCCGGAGTGCACGCGCCCGCTGCGTTCTGTCCCTTCCGTGTCCGTCCCGGTCGATACGTGTGCGATACATTGCCCACAGCGGTGGGACATCCCCCAGTTGTAGTCGGACTGCGCCGTCCGCAGTGCTCTCAAGTGCGCCCGCCTAATCGATTTCCATACAGCCGGCATACTAGGGACGACGCTGGATCATAAGAGACGGGAGAGGACGGCGCAGGATCACTAGGAACGGGAGAGGACGGTGCAGTCCGGGCTTCGGTCGACTATGACGGGGGCCCTACGCTTGCTCTCGCGCGCTCACCTCGGCTTCGAGATATATACAACACGTTTATTGCAGCCAAGTTGATGGCTTCTTTCCTGAAGCATTAAGCTTTAATCCTACTCCAAAACTAATGCCTTCCTTTCTAGTACTTCCATCACGGCCCTCAAAAGCAAAGGTAAATGAGCAGCCAACGAGTCGATTCAAGTGAGTTATCCCCAGGCGAGAGCACAGCCCGATGCCGAGGGTCAGGCCGAAGACGTGCAATAATGACTCCGCCTCGATTCAAACATAACGCGAAGGCGAGAAAATGTTCTTGATCATGACCGCTCCAAGTTGCTAGGGTTGACGCTGGACTGTCGCGGTCGCTGCTCGATGGCACTACCACTCACGCAGAACAAAGCGAGACGATTTCATTTCTGGGACGCACATCGGTATAGCAAATATCGCCCATTACGTAACATCAACCCTTCAATCGTAAAGAGACAAAAATAGAAACACTCGTCATCAGTTCCGCGTGGAATGAAGCGGCTAAGTAAATGTATGAGTGGAGCAGGTGAATGTAGAGAATTAGAGTAATATGGGTGTCTCGTACTAAAACCGGTGAGGCGACGGCTGTTTGGCCGCGGCACCTGCCAATTTCACTCGGGCAGACTTTATGGCCAAAAAACACACACACACACACGAGCAAGCCTTGAATTATCGTTTACTCGGAAGGGCGCACCATGAAAAACTAGGACACCGACAATAAACTTGTATGTGCATATATTGTAGATGAAAAATGTTCGGAATAAAATTAGCGGAAAATAAGCGAATGAAAAGGAAAGGAAAAAAGAAAGAAGGAAAGAAACAGAGAATAATATCAGCCGTGTCACTTTACATACTAGAGGATGTGACGCAGCTACATTGGATATGGATGCCTAAGTCATTTGTGGTCCCACTGACGCAAACCCGTTGGCGCAAACTCGGCGCATGTAACATATACTACGCGCACCGAAACTGCGATCTGCGTCTACTATGCGTGGCAATCGCAAAAAGGTGTAAAAGATGACTATTGATCGAATAATTTCCCGCCTCACACCAGCGTCGCGGCTTTCATCAGAACCATACGGACCATATATGACTATATGGACATGTTTTCTTTACTTACTAGGGAACCTTGCCACCCATGTATCGGATTTTCAAAATCTCTTATTGTTGCTGGGTCAATTCGGACACGCTCTTTCCGATTCTTTCACTGGATTTTGCAACGTATCTCAAATTAACAAGTTATTACTCGTTAAAATTACTGCCTTGTAATGTGCTATTTCGATATCAATTTAAGGATAATTTCATCATTTGATGCATTATTTCGCTATCAATTTAAGGATAATTTCATCATTTGGTACATTATTAGTAGATTTATTTGTGTTAAGCACACCTTAGTCAGAAATAAACAACCCTAAAGTTGAGATCTGTGGTAATGGTGATGAGTCATTGCCTCGAAGCCTTCACCGCTATTTGGCAGCACACCGGTATCAGTGGATGGAGCAACAGGTAGGGAGCGCAGGTTATAGGCAGACGATCAAACGCTCTATTTCTGTCACTGTCAATACTCTTGCATTATTTTGCAAAAATAGATAAAACATTGTATTTTTATGATTGGGTCTGCAAAAGTAGTGATTTGTTTCAATTTTGCAGCGTTCTTCACAAACGTTCAGAGAATTCTAAATATTAAAACATTTTGTACTCTTTTCTATCACATCAAACTGTGCCTAAATCCTGTGTACACGGCTGTCAGCGCAGTTTGACCACAAATCAATGATCACTTATAGATATCAAGTGCATGCCACGCGGCCCATCCCGCCACAGAACAATAGGGATATTATCCGATAGTCATGGCCTTCTCACCGACAAAGGTTGTTTCCATCCTCCTTGCGGAATTCTGAAATACGATGAACAGCGAGACTAACAGGGCCAAAAAGAAGATAGCGGAAAAGCTTGCACTGATTCTCCGGGACTGTGTCACGGGTGAAGTCGAAGTTGACACGACAGAGGAGCTGGATGGCAAAAGCTCTGTGGAGGTCGACTGAGATCATGCTGACGAGGAAAAAGATACTCTGAGACCTGCTCGAGAAACTGCGGAGGCCATATTTGTTTTGCTCACTTTTTTGCCAAGTACCATCAATGCTGAATAAAAGACTTATTATCTTGAAATTTGTATATTGTTGGCATACTAAGTGGCTGCAAAAAGTTATCATCGCGGCTATCTCGAGCAGTTTTTGTTGAATCGGGGTGTGGATCGAAAAGGAGGAATTTTTTCCGGATCGGCTTTCGAACGAAATTGCCCTGGTTCAATTTAGAGAAGAAAAATTTTTCGACTTTTTTCATGGAAACTAACTGATCGGGGACGAAAATTTTTCCGCATTTTAAGCTGAAAATGTTTTCAATGTCTTCCTTAACAAGAAAAATAGCTCTATAAGGTGTTTCAACTTTTTTAGAGATTATATGAATGCTTCAAAATGCCACATTTCAGCAAGCATTCCCAACACGAGCCCCCGCCAAGCCCTGCCCACTTTTGTTACGCGGACCACAGAACCCGCTCGGGTTCTGTAAGTTTGAGTGCCATTTCTATTTTTGTCACTGTCGTTCTACTGTTCAAATCACGAAACGCTCGATACGCGAGAATTTCAAAAATCTGTGAATTACAAAGTTTTAACTTTAGCCAGCAATAACTTGTTAACTTGAGGTCCGTAGCAAAATCCAAGGACAGATTCGGAAAGAGCGTATCCAAGTTCATCCAAAAAAATACACAGTCTCTCGAAAGCCCATACATGGCTAGCGAGGTTTCCTAGTTAAATGAATGATACAACGAAACACTTGTTTCAGTGGCCATTCTTCTTGTCCCAGTCATTCACTTGTGAAAAAAAAAATTAAATAAACCACCATACCACACTCTTGAAGGTCTGCCTTATGCTAACACGTCTCGAACCATCACTAAAGTGAAGGCTTGACGATAGTAGAGTCACCATTTACAAAAAAGAGATTCAGGTACACGAAATGTTTGGAAAATTTGAAAATAGTGGAGTTAAGCAGTACAAAATAAAGAAGACTGGAATACGATCAACAGTACGACCTTGCTGTTCAAAATATAGTATTTCGTGAAAAACAACGACTGCCTCTCCACCCTGTGTGCTTTGATGACGGAATGATGCGGGAAGAGCTAGCAAACAAGTCAAACGGCTTTGCGGTTGTCCCGATTCAGCGATTAACAGTACGTAAAATTCACAAATGTCCACCATACTAGAGCTGAGTTCACTTGCTTCCTCCGCGTGCGTGCGCGGAGCAAGCGCAGACAACGATAGAGCAGAGGGAAAAGGGAGAGAACAGCGTATACGAGCACACGCACGCGATAGAGCCGAGTGATCTTCGTTTCGCAGTAGAGTTCGAACGGATAAAAACTCACTTGAATCCTGGGGCACGATGCAAACGATGATTGCTGTTCGCTTCAGGCTTCTCAGCTTTCTTCTCCATTGTTGCGCTTGACTTGGAACATCCAATGGGAACAGAAGCGTAATAGGACACAGGTTCTTGCTTTGATGACGTTTTCCACTCAGATGCGGCACACTACAATATTTGTCTGTAAGTTGCGCCTTACAAGTATACAGTTTGAGACACTTCCTAAGAGCTATACATTTTTCTTTACGACCAAGTTTCGAGCGCTGGCAATGGAGACTACTGTGTAAGTGCTGATAACGATAATCAGACAAAAAAACACGTCCACTCCCTTCGATCTGCAAAACGCAGCGCTCTTAAGGCAAGCCTCAGATACATATTATGTATTTCTGCATATTCTAACGTGGCGCATTCGGCGCAGTGCAAAGCCGCACCACACTGGACTAGATTTTTCGCAGCGACCGTATGTGTACCCATTCTACATATTTCAGAGCAAAATTTACTCAGTTCCTCCGCGTTCGCGAGTGGGATAAGAGAAGAAACTGCGACAGGCCGAGAGAAGGAGGCGAGGGTTGCCTATCCGCGCACGCAACCAAGTAAATTTCTCTGCGAGATAGAGCGTACTAGGGCCAATTAATCGGTTTCACATTTGCACCTCGGCTTATTTAGCAGAACCCAATGTTCATTAAAGGCAGTGTTCACGATGAAAAATCGCATTATAATTTTCGATATTTTTGGTTAGGTAAGTTCACAAAGAAGAGGTTAATGGGAAAAAGTCAGCACAGAACAACCAAATACCGGAGAAAAACAGGTGGACTGCGTAAAACGCATCGAACCTGACGTCCGCGAAATGGTCTGGCGCTTCAAAATTCTTAGGTAAGTGGCTTTGCTTTCTGTTTCCTGTACTGAAAATTCTTTGAAAAAGAAGAATGGTCACTGTACATACTGGGATGTTGGAACATTTCAAAAAGAAGAATATTCGAAATTTCGGTGCATGTTACTGCGGTAAAACGAAAAACAGGCTGACAGTTATAGGACGTGGGCAGAGTGACCCGACGGGCCGGCTGAACCGCGGGATTTTGACCCACTTCCTGGCCGTTTTCCGCCGTCCTTTGTTCATATGCATACTTAGATAGACCCATAGCCCACGCTTTAGCCGAAAAAACGAGCTCCTTTTTCATCGTCAACACTGCCTTTAAAGGCAGTGTCCACGATAAAAACCATGTCTGATTTTTTGGTGGAGATCGGCAGCTGCGAGGCCTAGCGGAACCTCGATGCTGAAAAAACTGAGAAAAATGAGCTCGGAACGATCCCCTACCCAAAGTTGGACACCCATCAGCTCGTCACCCCCAGATGCACTTTCCACGCCCACCGACGTGAACAAATGAATGCTCGAGATTGTGAGATGAGCGATCGTTTGCGATCAATAGCCCCGTTCTTCCCTTCATTCTCAACTTCTCTCTCTACTCAGGTCAGCTCGCATACATCGACCACAAAAGACGGAAGTTACAGGCCTCGGACAACTCGTCCACCATGTTTCCTTAGCTCAATATTTGAGGGACCATAACTCCGTTCCCTGAAGGTCTTGTGCGATTTCAGAGATATCATTGGAATCAGCATGGGGCCGTCTTCAAGATAGGCGGAAAAACAGAAAAACGATTTCTATCGTGAACACTGCCTTCAAGTAACAACTCCAATCGAAAGTTTTTCGGAACTCGAATTTTTAAATAGCTTGTGGAAAAAGTCGATGAGTGGCAGAATATTTTTTTCTAAAGCTGCTATTTACCATAAACGTTCCGAACAATCCGCTAAGTACTATCTATCCTTAACTATGCACACATAGCATTTGATCAGATTTTTTCTTCTGTTCATTGCAGCGACTTGTCGATACAAGTTTGAACACGTCATTTTCTTTTTTCTTCTGTTCATTGCAGCGACTTGTCAATACAAGTTTGAGCAAGTCACCTTCTTTTTTCTTCTGTTCATTGCAGCGACTTGTCAATACAAGTTCGAACACTTCACCAAAAAAAAAGCATTAGAAAGACAACAGGAGGAAAAGAAAGAGTTCCTTTCGATAGTTTCAAAAGAAACTTTCAAAAATGTTGATTTGGTAATACTGATCAATGATTTGATTTGCAACGGATAACGAATAATGATTTGATTTGTAGCGAATAATGATTTGATTTCCAACGGATAATCAAAAAATCAAGACACGTCTAAGTTTCAGATATGTATACTTGTTCGTCGGTTTCGTGAAGTATGAACACGAAGAGACGCGGGCTGTGAGAGAAAGCAGAGACCGTATGCCACAGGCATACCGATAGGGACGCAGGCAGCCGGAGAATACGCCGAACCGACGAACATTTCTGTGCCATCTGTACAAACGCAATATGAAAATTTGGGTCGAAGCACACAAGGCATGAGCGATATCGAATTTTTTTTTTAACTGAAACAGAAATCGACCAAACTCACATCAATGTAGGGCACGTCATAGATATTTTCTCTCTTTTTGGCTGTTGATGGCACCTGTCCCGACTGTTCATCCTCTCTTAGTTCGGCACCACGTTTAATCTCCTGCAATACTTCGATAAACGATAAATATTGATGTTTTGTGTACATCACTGCTTCCTTGGTGACACCTTGTCACATGAAACACTTCCAAAGGATAGGAGACTGTTCAGCCAGAACAGCTAAGGCCCCGGTCATTGTCGGTTATCATTAACATCTTATCTTGTCTCATGAGCACATCTGTCGGGTCGGCCACACTGGGAGTTTTCTTCAACTCTCGTCATTTATATCTTTCATGCTTAACGACCGGGCTGGCTAAAGCCGATCGACCATTTATGACCGACCGACTAACGCGCATATGACGGAGTTTTCCCTGTTTCAGAGGCAATATTTATCTGAGGAATGGAGAAAGCCTGAGTTACGTTTTCTATTAGCACATCAGAAAGACCTATGCTTTATTGTCACAGTGCACATTGGAGTTTCACAAAAATCCATAGTTTCACTCCCTTCATGGCTTCCTATCGAAACATTACCATTCTCTGCATTGACATTACTGACCTAAACACTGGTAAAATTCGATTTGAACCGGGAAGTTTACGAACTTCTTGAATGGAAGTGTGCATCACACACTGAAGCGGAGTTTACAATGGAACGAAATTTTTCTTATCTACACGTCGGGATTGCCTGATTACCTTGAAAACTTCGGAGTGACTTAAGAAATGTATGCCGACGATATCAAAGTGTTCACTGTTGTCAAGAATTCGGAGGATGCCAAAACTCTTCAAACGGCGATCGATCATGTCAAAATATGGTCAGATCAATGGGGGCTGCCTCTCGCGGCGGACAAAACTATGACTCTACGGATCGGAACCTGTAAGGTGAATGCTACATATAATATCGGTGGCGTGGAACTTGAGTTAGTAAAGGAAGTGAGAGATCTTGGGTACAGAATAAACGACTGAGTTTTGACAGTCATTACAAAGCGCTCTTCTCCAGTGCATTTCATAGAACTCACAATCTCTTCAAGGCACTCAGGTCCAGGAATTCCAAAACCTTACTCAAAAAGCAAACAAGACCTATGTAAGACCTATTCTAGAGTCTGGAACTACAGTTTTCTCTCCATATAAAATAAAGGACATAAATTATCTCGAGAGTGTGCAAAGCAACTTTAGGCGAAAGCTTGCTATGCGTTGTTCTGGTCTCGGTTACGAGTTTATCCCTAATGCTGTGGAACGACACCAGCTTTATGCTCTTCCTAGTCTAATCAGTCGGAGAAGGAAAAACGATCTTGTTATGGCTTTCAAGATTCTTACAGGTAGGGCAAGAGTCAACTCGTCTCAATTCTTTTCAACTGTCCATTCTAGAATTAGGGGTGGGAGCACAAAATTCAAGCTTCCGTTAACTAAATCTAAAATTAGGTCGCAGTTCTTTTCCATTAGAGTAGTACCTTTGTTGAATAAGGTTTTTGACCAGGATATGATGCCTTTGTCTCTGACTACGTTCAGACGTCTAGCTACCCATTTACTAAAATCGGAGATTTTTAACAAAGTCGATTGATCTTTGATTACAGCCTCCTTCATTTTTTTTTCACTGTTGGCTGTTCCAAATAATTGCTTGGCTGCTTGGTTTAATTATTAATGATTTGTGCGATTATTTATATTTTTATCACGTGGGTGTTAACCTGCGTCAATAAAGAAGAAGAAGAAGAACAAAAGAGATTGTATGGTGTAAACGGATAACCATGTGACATCGGGAGTTTACTTCAACTCTTCTCATTTATACATATCTTTCATGCTTAACGACCGGGCTGGCTACAGCCGATCGACCATTTATGACCGAACGCCTAACGCGCATATAACGGAGTTTTCCCTGTTTCAGAGGCAATATTTATCTGAGGAATGAAGGAAGCTTGAGTTACATTTTCTATTAGGACATCAGAAAGACCTATGCTTTATTGTCACTGTGCACATTGAAGTTTCACAAAGATCCGTAGTTTCACTCCTTTCATGGCTTCCTATCAAAACATTCCCATTCTATGCATTGTCATTACTGACCTAAACAATGGTAAAACTCGATTTGAACTGGAAAGTTTGCGAACTTCTTGAATAGAGGTGTGCATCACACACCGAAGCGGAGTTTACCATGAAACGAACAAAAGAGATTGTATGGTGTAAACGGATAACCATGTGACATCGGGAGTTTACTTCAGCTCTTCTCATTTATATCTTTCATGCTTGACGACCGGGCTGGCTACTAGAGTGTTGCCCGAATATTCGTTTATTCGAATAATATTCGAATATTCAAAGAAGTGGAATATTCGTTTATTCAAATATTCGAATATTCAAAGAAGTGAAATATTCGGTTTATTCGAATATTCGAATATTCATGATGAATAATTTGAATATTCGACAAGATCGCACACTATTTGCCCTGATTTTACATTTCAAACATCTTAGCGTAATCACTCCTGATCTCTCACAATTCTTCATTACCTCATAAATTTATAGTTATAGCAAGTATGTACAATATATTAAACTGCTCGCAGGATTTTGTCAAAACGCTAGGAATGCCCATTTCACCTTTAATTATAGAGAAAAGTTCAAATTTCGAGCGACGGATAAATATAGCAGCACTTGAAGAACATGAAAGTGTCTCGCAAAAACGGCAACATTGTATCATTTTCATGCGTGTTTTTATGGAACTGGTTCAAGGTGATGCTATTCGTCCACTTTCCCGGTAGACTTCACCTGAATTCTCAGGCTGAAAAAAAAAGATTTGAGTTATCAAGAGGGTGCAGTTTATGAAATGACAACATACCAACCTGTTGTTGACGCCCCAGTTTGCCTGAGTTGATTGGGTGGCATAATACACAATAGAATGTTGCCCAAATATTCGTTTATTCGAATATTCGAGTAATTTGAATATTCGAATATTCAAAGAAGTGGATTATTCGGGTTATTCGAATAATCGAATATTCAAAGAAGTAGAATATTCATTTAGTCGAATAATCGAATATTCAAAGAAGTACATTATTCGAATTATTCGTTTATTCGAATATTCAAAAAAAATTATTCGTTCCAACACTCTACTGGCTACAGCCGATCGACCATTTATGACCGAACGCTTAACGCGCATATAACGGAGTTTTCCCTGTTTCAGAGGCAATATTTATCTGAGGAATGGAGGAAGCTTGAGTTACATTTTCTATTAGGACATCAGAAAGACCTATGCTTTATTGTCACTGTGCACATTGGAGTTTCACAAAAATCCATAGTTTCACTCCTTTCATGGCCTCCTATCAAAACATTCCCATTCTCTGCATTGTCATTACTGACCTAAACAATGGTAAAACTCGATTTGAACTGGGAAGTTTACGAACTTCTTGAATGGAAGTGTGCATCACACACCGAAGCGGAGTTTACAACGAAACGAACAAAAGAGATTGTATGGTGTAAACGGATAACCATGTGACGATTAATAGCCACTCAATGAAGGCCGTCTTTGAACCTATAAAAAGGCTAACAAAACAATCAAACGTCTAACACACAATGAACACTTTCTCACTGATTCTAATACTCTGTGTAGCAATCGCTGGCGTTTGGTGAGTATTCATGACCCCAAGTCCATGACTTACTTAGGAGCATCGTACGCGCGGAAAATAATTCATTTATTTTTTTTTTATGTTTTTGGACAGCTTAGCCTCCCTAGTGAACGGAAATGTTGAGAGAGCCCCCGAAAAACCTGTCTTTGCAACGAAAAACCAGTTTGAATGCTTTGTAAATAATGCATTTGGATTTCGCGCCAAAATTGTTTTTAAAGCTTTTCTGCATTTCGAGACCTGATCCTTTTCATTTTGGAAATTTTCCTGCATGTGGTGTATGTACCATGATTGCTTTCCATGTTGTTTGACGGTCGCATCAACATTCTATGAAAAAGTGCTAGATGTTCGAGCCAGAAGTGATAGATGATCGACACCACACCAGTTTTCGGGTAGCCATAACTTTTAAGAGGTGCATTTTATAAACCTCATGTTTCGTGGGTGATATCAGCAAGCCCTCTTTGTTTGAATGAACACAAGAATTGATGTATCAGCTAGCATGTTCATCTTTCAAGGAATTACTTTTTTTTTTGGTTTCTGTCCAATACTTTATTGCCTTTCCAACTGAGAGGGAGGGTTCGCGATAAAAACGACTTTTTAGCTCTCTTCATGAGCATGTAGATTTGGTCATCACAAAACTAAAAATAAATGAACAAAACCCGGAAATTCGCGTGAAAAACGCTCGAAAACGAAGTAAAACGGCTAATTATCGGTGTCGGCCATCCCCCTAATTGACGAGATTTTCAGAGAAGCTTGCTTATCCGCCTTTTATTTTGCTTTGAAGGCAGTCAGTAGCCTCCAGAGATGCTCAAAAATTACTTTAGAAGCAAATTAAAAGTTGACAAAACAGGCTTTTTCACAAATCTCGGTAATTGGGGGCGGGAGGACACCAAGCCATAACTTGTTCCTGACCGTTTTTTTTGCTATTTTTTACTTATTTTCACTTTAGTGATGGCAAGATCTACCATTCCATGGGTATAGCAGAGCAACGAATTTTATCGAGAAGCCTGCCTTCAACACCGAAATCATGTTTTTTCCTTTTTTAGGGGTGGCATTCGAGTGAAACGCCAACAGCGAACAGTTATTCAACGAACTGTGATCAACAACTACGGAGGCCCCGGATTTAATCGACAACCTGGATTCGGAAACGGCTGGAACAACGGTTTTGGACCCGGCGCTGGTGCTGGCTGGGGTCGACCTGGCCCATGGGGATTCAATCGCGGGCCATTCGGAGGTAAGCAATCTTTTCACGCTTCGATGCAAGAACGCAGAATAACAAGTTTCTAAATTCTACAGAGCATTTGAAGTTTAAAATATCAAGAAACGCCTGAAAGGCGTCGATTCAATTTTCACTCGAACAAATGTTGTTACCAAACTCCCTTCGAGTTTTCCTGAAGCCAGATTTATAATATAATACTCCGTCGCAGAGAATTGCAGCTAGAAAGGAGAATGGTAATTTTTTCGGAAACGACAACCGGTATGAGCGTCTCCCGCAGCGTTTGCCAATGTGATGATGAGGTAGAACAGTCGGCACGCATCGGACTGATACTTTGCGTTCCCTATTGCAGGTTGACGCAAACTCGGTTTCGTATAGTATAACAAACGTGCACCGAGTTTGCGCCAACTTTCAATAGGAAACGCAAAGTATCAATGCGATCCGCGCCGACTGTACGTTGTGTTTTCGGGTTGAGACAGGATTACTAGGGACTTCTTTGCATTCGAAAAACAATCATAAATGTATGCCTATCTGAACTGAAAATGCGTACAGTTTCTTCGATCACTCTAGATGTGCTCCTTTTCAGGCCCTCCACCACCACAAACAGTTGTGAGGACCACGGTCATCCGAAATGGATAAAACTTCTACTACATACATGTGTAAATACGACGTGTACATGGACAGCTCCTGCAATATAACACTTTTCAAAAATCATAATGAATTTTTAAACACCCAGCTCTACAACTTGTTACACGACTTTGTGGTCTGTTATTAAGCACAAGTATTTACGTCCTTTTTCTTAATGAACTGACACCAAGGCATAGTGAAAATCTTCTTCATGATTTTTGAAGACGGGAGAAAATGGTTGGAGACGCATGAAACGGAAACGGAAGGGTTGTCTATTTAGTTAAAATGTTACTCTGGTAATTTATAACTTCCCTTCAAAAGACGGGACTTCTTGAGAAAGCCCTACGACGACGATGGGATAATCGACATGTTCATTTTCGATGAATGCCGCCTCTTTTCACAAAATAAAAAAGAGCTTAGTAATGGTGAAGAACAAGTATTGATCGTATTCATTTTAGGACCAAAAACACAAAAACGGGGTCGTAAGGCACGAGCCCAAAAAGGCGGGAACACGGAAACGGAAGCGGAAACGGAACGCACATCCCTGATCAACACCTTCGAGCGGTGTTCAGTTAGGCCTATTTTAGACCGGGATCATACTTCCCGCGACCAGCGACAGCAACAGTGCACACCAGGCATATCGATTTTGGGTCGATATAGATGGCAAACATTGCGTCCCTTCGCTCGTCGCTGGAAGTACGATCGCGGCCTTAAGGGGTCTGCAGAGTTCCAGCGACCTGCGACCGGTCGCCGAGCGTCAGACTGGGGGCGTGAGCTAATCTTGTCGCCGCGACCGATGAAGGTGGATACCAGAGTTCACCGGCGTCGATTTTGGTGTCGGTGGTTATTCCGGGTGAGGTGTGGTGGCTCACGCCCTTGTGAAATTGATGACTTACACGACGTTATGGTCTCGCAATTCACGTGTCATCAGAGTAGACCCTCATATTCTAAAATGAAGTTCAGAAAAAATGTTCGCTTCAGGAAAATGTCACGCATAATTGTGGGGCGGGCAGAAAAATTTGCAATCACATAGTGTCCCGGAGATTTAATGAAGTCTCATGTGTATGCGAAACGTTCCCTACGAAGGGTTTCACACCTAGGTAAGCGAAAATTCGAAATGAATGCGTTTTTTCTGTTCCCCCGCCCCGAAATATTAGGCCGAAAATTTTCTATTGGTGCCTCAACTGAGCTTGGATCATTTAAGGAAGAAGTATGCACTAGAAGGACGAAAACAGAGTAGAAAAAATTGAAAAATAAGCGTTCGTGTGAAATTGCCGACGGCTAACTGTTGTCTTGTCTGCAATTGCGCTACGCAAATGTCGGATTTGACGCAGGACTTTCACTAGTCGCCGGCGACAAAAATGTTTTCGAACATTATCGACGCTGCGTCGATTGCCGCACGTTGGGGCCGTCGTGGCGTCAAAACACTCTGCGATCCCCCCTCGTTGCCCTTCACGCCGCGTCGGTCGCCCCCTTCGCCGAAAGTGATCGATATTGCATCACTCAGCGTTGTTCGTCGCTGCGAGCAACGCCGCAACTTGAACTCTGCAGACCCCTTTACACTTCCATCGCTGGTCGCCGCGATGGCATGCTTCGAATGCAAATCGACGTGCGCGGCGATTTCGATCGATGCTCACGATTATCATCCTCGCGGGGCGATCGAACTCTGAAAGAGACCTTACGCGCATGGAAAATCTGGCCACACGCTTCTCTCTAATTCATTGCAGCGCACTACTTGTTAGCCTCCTAAAAGAGCGAGGTCTGGGTTTTTTTTTGGAAATCAGAGTGCCCAAAAAAAACAACCGGAACCCTAAAAGGTTTTTTCAGGTTTCTTTGAGCATATAAACTCTGGTACAGCCGTAGTGACCTGTTGATTTCGATTATCACCGGCAGCGGAGCGGTGGGCCTCAGTGAAATATAACTAGTGATAATGAGGTTTAGACGAAAAAGCCACCGCTCCGCGCTGTGATAACCGAAAACACGAGTTCACTTGGAATCAAATAGAGTCTAACTACCGGTGTTCCCGATTTTTCCGTATTCCAGAAACAATGTAGCAGATCAGAAGACTCAAAACTGCAGCGTTTAAGTGAACGAGAAATCGATGTCCCACTCATTCGATCACAGGTTTCCGCTTAAGGCAATCGATTCATTCAGTTAAGAAGCACATCGAATGAATTCCCAAAATGCTGTTTTTTAGTATTCCAGTTTGAGGCAAAATTCAGTTCGGACTGTGGTGATGAATAGCTATGCCAGCACGCATCATGTTGACAAGGTGTACCTTCACAGTTTACCAGCAGTCTCATGGACTGAATATTTTTGAGGAGCTAAACGATAAATCATTTATTACGCGGACTTGTCTCCGCTCACTTCCACGTTGAAGAACTCGTCACACATTCGCCAATAGCAGAGATGACACAGGAAAATCACGTAAGCAATGACGCACTAGGTCAGTGAAAAAAATTGTTTGTAGACAAAAGCATTCCATTTTCATGACTTACCACCTTGCTTTTCTGCTAGTGATTGGAAATGAAGAAGAATTCCCACCTAGTTCTTCTGAGATAATCCGGGAATTTAAGGAACTAAAAGAACCTAAGGTGCTGATCACGTATGCTGCCATGAGCGTGGCTCTTCTTCTCACACGAACACTTTCTCGAATACATGTTGCATATGGCACACGTGTGGTTCCTCAGAAATTCTAGTTCAGTGAATGAACAAGAGTAGAATTTTCGGAGAGGCTATAACTGTGCCGCCATGTTACGCGAGATTCTTCTGAAGTCTCTACGCAACGAGATCCCCAACAGGAAAGCCGCGTTTTACCACGTTGTTCAAAAAGTTTTGTCGTTCGATAAGAGGGGCGATGCTACTAGCCCAATTTTTTTTGTTTTGTTGGTACACTCTTCATATGAACGTATGTGAAGTTTAATTTCAATCTGTCAAGTCATTCTTTGTTTACAAGCCGTTGTTTACATTTAGTATCGCCGTGTCACAGCAATGGAAAAAATTGAATATCGTGCAGTGACAAGATTCTTATTTTTGGAAAGTGTAGCACTAAAAGAATTCACGAACGAATTTTAAAAGTATATGATGATTGTTCACCTACAATTAGAACAGTAGAAAAATGGGTTGCTGAATTTAAACGCGGTCGTACAAGCCTTGAAGACGATCCCCGTGAAGGACGTCCAGAAAGCGCATCCACACCAGAAATCATAGCCAAAATACAGGATATGGTTTTGGAAGATCGTCGAATGACTGAGATAGATTTAGTAGAGGCTTTACACATCTCAATTGGCAGTCTGAGCCATATTTTAAGTGGAATTTTGAGTTTTAGAAAGCTGTGAGCACAACGGGTGCCGCACTCGCTAACAATGGAACAAAAACACATTCGAATGCGACTTTCTCAGCAGCATTTGGAGCGTTTTAAAAAGAATGAAGTGAATTTTGTGGGTCAAATCATCACTATGGATGAGACTTGAGTCTATCACCATGATCCTGAATCAAAACAAGAGGCCAAAGAGTGGTGTGAACCTGGTTGTTCGGCTTTGAAACGAGTTCGTGTCCGGAAATCGGCCAAGAAGGTTACGGCATCAGTTTTTTTTGGGATGGGAAAGGAATTTTGTTTGTGGATTACTTGCAAACTGGTAAAACAATAAATTCTGAATATTATTGCAACCTTTCGGACCAGTCGAAGGAAAAAATTCGTGAAAAAAGACTCGGTTTGCAGAAGAAAATCCTTTTTCATCAGGAAATTGCACCGTGAAACAAGAGCATTTTGACAAGGGCTAAAATTCAAGAATTGAAGTTCGAATTGTTGGAGCATCCACCTTTTTCACCAGATTTGGCCCCCCGCGACTTCCATTTGTTTCCAGAACTCGAAAAATTTATGCGAGGTAAGCGTTTTTCATCAAATGAAGAGGTCATAACAGCTGTTGAAGCGTATTTTGCA
Organism: Aplectana chamaeleonis; assembly: GCA_029168955.1. Classification (NCBI taxonomy): domain Eukaryota; kingdom Metazoa; phylum Nematoda; class Chromadorea; order Rhabditida; family Cosmocercidae; genus Aplectana; species Aplectana chamaeleonis. The sequence goes on from JAPDOI010000073.1 coordinate 1,423,977, forward strand.
GACCTTCCGGATTCTCACTTCAGGGATGGGATCCACAGATTGGAGGATTGTTGGAGCGAGTGTATTAATGTTCAGGGAGATTAAACTGAATAATAAAAAGTATTTTTAATCATAAAATTGTTTTTCTTATCGAACGACAAAGCTTATTGAACAACCTGGTATTAGGGGAAATCTCATAAAACATCATCATACATCTGAGAATTCGCACTGCTTACAAGAGGCGAAACGGGATAGACGGTCTGCAGAAGCATTCACGACATGCGGAGGTCCTCCTCGCGCGCTAAGCCTCTAATAGCTTGTAAACTACATATGAACAGTATCCGAAGACTGGTCTCTAAAGAGCTTATGTAAAGGCCTTTCGACAAATAGTTTGGCGAATGGACAACACACAATCATTGCACGTCGTTCGGCATTTGCAACACCACCGTCCAGCGCGGTTTCGAACGCGTTCTACCGCCGGAGCCCCGTCCATTCACTCGACTAAATTCTATGAGGAGACTATACGTACTTTCCAAAGCCACAAGGGGCCGCTTTAGCAGTAGGAACGATAGACATGAACCCAGAAATTCCAGAATCTAATGGTCCGACTTGAATCTATGTAGCTTTGAAATTTCTATATAATCGACGGAAATACGAGATATGGATGATGATTTCAATGTCTAGCCACTCCACTTTTTGCAAAAAGTGCGAGGAATGGGGTCTTGCATGAACACGCAATCAGTGATATCATTCCATATACATGTCTGCAAGTGGCGGTCGGTGCAGATGTTTAAATCTCGTACCGCAATCGACCAAACCGGGTCGTGCAAACTGCAGGAGGCGGAACTAAACTTCTAACACCTTACATCAGAGCTCAACTTTCAGATGAGAATCTGATAAGAACTGACAATTGAATGACCAGACCTGATCGCCAAAACTATTCAAGAAACCAGGTTTTTCTGATCGACTACCTACCGGGTAGTCATAAAAACTCTATCCTAGCTGCCCGAGTAATATTAAAGAAAAAATATGTGCGTAGAAGTTGTGAGCTCTGTAGGTAGAATAAAATTAATCTGCCTTAAAGGCAGTGTTCACGATGAGAATCGTTTTTCTGCTTTTCCGACTATCTTGAAGACGGTCCCATGCTGATTCCAATGATGTTTTTGGAATCGTACAAGACCTTCTGGAAACGAAGTTATGGTCCCTCAAAGATTGAGCTAAGGAAACATGGTGGACGAGTTGTCCGAGGCTTGTAACTTCCGTCTTTTGCAGCCGATGTATGCGAGCTGACCTGAGTAAAGAGAGAAGTTGGGAGTAAAGGGAAGAACAAGGCTATTTATACGAAACCATCGCTCATCTCTCAATCTCGAGCATTCATTTGTTCACGTCGGTGGGCGTGGAAAGTGCATCTGGGTGTGACGAGCTGACGAGTGTCCAACTTTGGCTCCGTAGGAGACCGTTCCGAGCTCATTTTTCGTAATTTTTTCAACGTTAGGGTTGCGCAAAGCCCCGCAGCTGCCGATCTCCACCAGAAAATCAGACAGGATTTTTATCTTGGACACTGCCTTTAAGCTATCATTATCGTTAAAATTATCGGGAACGTGTCTCATACTCGTGCTGAGCGCCTCAAATAGAGAAGTTTGGCCGGATTTTTTTGAATTTTTTTTTAATTAAAAAGAAAATTTAATCATTACTCGGGCAGTTAAAATAGGGTTTTCACAAGAACGCGGAAGGCGGTTAATCAGAAAAACATGGCTACATGCGTAATTCCGACAAACAGGTCTGGATGAGGGCTGTGACGATTTGAGCCACTGCTCAAAGACACTGTTCGCAAAGACAAAGATCTTTTGTTTTTGCACCCAATGTCGCCCAGTAGGCGCGCTAGGAATCTGAAGTACCTCAGAGCTACACCAAGAAAGCGTAGCCTGATTATGCCTGTTTGCGTTTCCACATTGCCTCGTAAATGTCTTCTCAGTGTATGAAGCTTGGAAGTAGCTCTGTCTAGTGATCTCTCAAAACCACGCCTCGGAAGGGATTTCAACGTTGAGGCAGGGTTTAAATTGAGAGCGAGAAAAACGAGAAACGTTTCCAAATTTCAAGATGTCTTCTGCAGGGCTGAGCACTGATGAACACGCCAGCCACTATCCAGTCCAACTACCCACAAATACAGCGCTTACAGTGCCACTAGCGGTGTTCCCCAAGAAGCCGTCTTGTTCCCTGTGCTTTTTGCAATCTTTACATAGATGAGCCTCGTCCTAGAAGTTCTTAAAAATTTGCGTTGCGATAAAGGCGCAGGGTTTCGGACTAGCCTTGACCATATTATCTTGGAAATTAGTATCAATACAATACTGGTGAAAACCCAGCTAGGACTCAAAAGGATTTAAAAAACTAGAATAGCGAAAATACTCGCGTCTTTAGCGTTCTTTTTTCAAACTCTCCCGAATCTGAGTATTTTCAAGTGCACTATTTTCAAATCTGGAACGCTATTAACAATCTCGGTGAGAAGAGCTATCCAACGGTGTAATAATTGCTGGGTCTTAGTCCTAATGCATACTCCCCACGACAGGCGACGCGACATCGTGTTTGGGATAGATATCGACAGAAAATCGATATGGTTCAGATGCACTGTCTCTGTCGCACGTCGCGGCTCTTATGAACTAGACCTTAGAATAAACGACAAAGTTTGTTGCAAAAATTTCAAGGTGCCATGAAGTATACAAATATAATAGGCTGCTGCACAGCGCTAAGTACACTTCCCGCATTTAATTTAGTCTAGTGAATAGACGGGGCTGCGACGGTAGACTCTGTCTCATTAAAAATGAACTCATGTTTTCAGTTATCACAGCGCGGAGCGGTGGCTTTTTCGTCGAAACCTTCTTATCACTAGTTATATTTGACCGAGGCCCACCGCTCCGCTGCTGGTGATAATCGAAATGAACAGGTCACTAGTGATGTACCAGAGCTTAGATCGCCGCGCACCATCGACGCCAGCGATGTGCGTTAATGAAAATTCGTTTTTCCGTTAAGCGTTAATCGATAATCTTTAGAAAAAAAGCTTTAACCCGTTGATGCGTTAACACGTGAATTTTGGATTTTGTTCAAAAATTTAAAAAATATCATCTGACCACAGCGAAAATCGATAAATCATCAGAGATCCAAGAGAATATAGAACTGACTTTCAAATGAGGTCAGCAGGACGTCGTGGAAAGTGGGTGGGGCTCTAGATGACCTGGCCATAACTTGGTGAAAAAGGAGAAGCCTCCAGATGATGTCATGGAAAGTACATAGGTAGTGCTTCAGATGACGTCAGCAGGATGTCGTGAAGAAATGATTAGCGCTTCTTGAGGGCGTGCGCCGCGTCGTGATAGGCAGTAACGCTTTATGTAGAGCGTGCGACACGTGGTAGAAACTGAGTAGCGCTTCATGTGAAAAGTGCTCCGCGTTAAGAGTGATAACCGCCTGTGGAGGATGCACTGCAACCTAGAAAATTGGTAATCAGGACGCCGTGGAAAGTGGATAGGGGTCCAGATGGGGTGTCTGGAACGTCTCGGCAAGTAGTGTGCTACACTGTTTGACATACGTAGAATGATATCCTTGAAACCTTGCTGAAAAGCTCTTTCACCTACGGCATTCGTCGAACTTCGGGTTGGTTTTGTATATATGCACATTTAACGGTGGTTAGTCCGTTTAGTTTACTCTGTAGTGCGGTCCACCAAAATTCGCAACCCGGCCTTCAGTCCCCGCTCCCAACCCTCGTTTGGTACTTCACTAGACCGCAGAGGTAGCTTAGACCTCACATTTTCTTATTGTAACACGAAATGGAATTCTTCGATATTGAGAAGAATTAACTAGAATAGATAAACAATGGGATGAGAAACATTGAGGTCTGCGATATATTACACAACAAGCAAACATGAACGTGCACGGCTGCGGTTTTGAAATTTGCTATTGAAGCGTATCAATCAGTGCCGTAAATTCACCTCAATTAACGAACCCAAATTAACGTAATTTTAGAACTTTTTCGTTAAGTGTTAACAGTTACTTTTCCAAAAAAAACGCGTTAACCCGTTAATGCGTTAACACGTTAACGTTATAACGCACAGCCCTGATCAACACCTCTTGCCAGGTGATGCCACTAACGCCGCACGGCCAACCGCAGTGATAGCGACTGGTCCATTCACCAGACTAAATATGATACGGAGAATATACACTGTAAATATGGAAATACCATGGCTCTTGAAAGGACTTCATATCCTGATTTTAATTTACTCAATTTCAACATTGAAAATAAAGGTCTAACTTGGACGCACAAAGAACACTCCCAATCTTCCACAGCTATCCGAAAATGTTAGTCATCACTGCTGGTGTGAAGAAAAATGACACCATAGATTCCCAGTGTAACAGTGGCTCCGTTTGGCGACCAAGCCTTGAAATGCTGTGAATTCGTATGGACGCCGACCAGTTCTTTTGTAGTTTCTTATGGTTTACACATCGACCTGAGCTATAAAAGATGCACTGATGGTAGAACATTTCAGTCTAGACACAATGAAGATCTTCGCATTCATCCTTCTCGCCATTCTCGCCCTCGTTTCGTGAGTTTCAATCTGATTAAGCATCTAAGTCTACGGATTTCCCTCAAATATAAGCAACCGTTTCAGGGCTGTTCCTCAAAGGGCAGTATTCCAAAAAACTGTCATCACACGGCCCGGTCCTATCGGTCAAGCTTTGGGACGACAACCGACTGTCGTCAGGAAGACCGTCGTCGTTCGCAATGGTTGAATTCACGGGATTTTTTTTTCGTTTTGTGTCATGACCTTTCCAGTCATTCGATATCACATCATACACCAAAATAAAAATTTGCGAAACAAAAGTTCCGCTTATTCCACACAATGTTTGGAGAAGAATAATTTGAGGCAATACCTCTTGGCACTGAAAAAAACATCACAGAGCGTAAACTCTTACGAGAGCCAACATTTGAGAAAAAAACTTTCACATATGCTTTTACCTGGCGAAAAAAATGGAATCTGTGTTCCAAATTCGTTGCCCTAAAAATCTCAAAACCACTAATTTTCGCAGCTACACCTTCTGCATAAAAGATTCAAAGGCTTTACATGGGATAAAGGATGTTCGAAGTCCCTGCACAGCCTCTTATTCTCTACCTGCGTACATATATAAGTACACTTGGTGGGCAATAACTCCTACTTCGTTTGCGGACAGATTAGATGGGAATGCAGGAGAGATTCAATCGTGATGTATGGAGAGAGCAGAAAACAGTAAACTGGGTATGACCTTTGTGTAAGATCCACACGTTTATCGCAAGTAAGCACAACAATGATGAATGGGGCGCTATTGCTTCATTAAACACCCAAATTTGGCCCGAAATGCAGTTTGCATATTGAATCGCGGACAACCCGTCCTCGCAAAAAATCGTTAAACAAAATCGTTTTTGCTATGCCCGACCGCTCCGCTGCTTCCTCCACCCAGACTCATCTGACAAATGAAGTGTTTAGAGCGGTAAACGCACCTAAGGAAACGGTATGCACTGTCAGTTTCTCTTGGTCCTCTATAGTAACTTTGTAAAATATCCAGCCCCGAGCTGTTGATTCCGAGGAGCTACGAGCCCGCAAAGTTTGGCTCTCTCCGCTCATTGATTTCGGCTGCTTCCACTCATTGATCGTGTCGATCAGGAAGGAAGGTCGTTGAGTTTGGCGGTTTGGCGCAGTGGATAGCGATGTGGACTCTTGAACATGTGATGCTGAAGGTTCGATTCCGCACCTGTGTGTCTTTTTTGCAATTGCATTGGAATTTTGTATTCTACGTGAATACACCGCCTTTGATTTTGTTTTAGCGTTTCAAAGCCTTTTTAATCACCCTGATATCACATGGGATCATTTACGAATAGTAGACCACATGAATTTACAATCGATAACAGCGATAACAAACTTATTTATTGTTTTTTTTTGTCAATTTGAGCACCAATGATAAACTGGCACATAGTGTTGGAAACATAAAAACTATTCACAGAAGGGGCAGCGGATGAAGGACAACGAAATAAGGACAACGACTTATGGATAATGTGTGACAAGGTAAGTGTTTTATTGTTAGTGGTAAAAGCATCTTCACAAACGACTAGTATTGTTAATATCTCTTGTGGCTCAATAGTAGAAGTGCGCAGTATCTGGCTCCGAGCCGCAGGTTCCAAGGAGTTATGCGTTTCTCAAGCTTCGCGAAAAGGTAAGGGTACCCATCAGGAATTTTTGGGTGTTTCAAAAAATTCTCTCGAATATTGCTCAAAACTTGTATGTAGGGGTAATCTAGGGTGGTGAACACGAGTTTGCAGTTTATCTGTCGATCTTCCAAAGTTTTCGACTGAATTCGTTCAAAAGCTTCGATCGGGGGAAAATTTGAGGGCAAAATGTGACTTTTGACGATTTCCGAAACGCTACGATAAAAATGGCTAAAAATGTCTCTCTATGGGTTGTTTGGAGTGCTAAACAAGAATCTGGAGTCCGTTTATCGATTTTTGACAGGTTACGGTAGATTACGGTGAGTATACGGTGGTTTGGTGAAAGTCTCAGATTTGAATTAAAATTCGTGTACGGGGGTTATTCGGGGTGGTGAACACGAATTTAACGTCCGTTTGTCGATTTTCACAATATTAAGATGGGTGTCGCCCCTTTAATGGCATGGGACCTACCGTAACCTACAGTAAACCTCAGAATTCCGAGAAACGGGCTTCAGATTCGTGTTCGCCACCCTAGATTATCCCTACATACAAGTTTTGAGCAATATTCGAGAAAATTTTTTGAAACACCCAAAAAAATGCCTGATGCCTTTTCGCGAAGCTTGAAAAACGCTCATAACTCCTTGGAACCTGCAGCTCGGAGCCAGATACTGGTGACTTCTACTATTGAGCTACAAGAGATACTAACAATACTAGTCGTTTTCGAAGATGCGTTTACCACTAACAATAAAACACTTACCTTGTCACACATTATCCATAATTCGTTATCCTTATTTCGTTGTCCTTCATCCGCTGCCCCTTCTGTGAATAGTCTTTATGTTTCCAACATTATAAGCCAGTTTATCATTGGTGCTCAAATTGACAAAAAACAAAGAAACAATAAATAAGTTTGTTATCGCTGATATCGATTGTAAATTCATGTGGTCTACTATTCGTGAATGATCCCATGTGATATCAGGGTGATTAAAAAGGCTTTGAAACGCTAAAACAAAATCAAAGGCGGTGTATTCACGTAGAATACAAAATTCCAATGCAATTGTAAAAAAGCCACACTGGTGCGGAATCGAACCTTCAGCATCACATGCTCAAGAGTCCACATCGCTATCCAATACACCAAGCCGCCACACTCAAAAACGTTCCTTTCTGATTGACACGATCATTGAGTGGAGGCAGCCGAAATCAATGAGCGGAGATAGCCAAACTTTGCGGGCTCGTAGCTCCTCGGAATCAACAGCTCGGGGTTGGATATTTCACAAAGTTACTATAGAGAGGACCAAGAGAAACTGACAAAACATACCGTTTCCTTAGGTGCGTTTACCGCTCTAAACACTTCCCTTGTCAGATGAGTCTGGGTGGAGGAAGCAGCGGAGCGGTCGGGCATAGCAAAAACGATCATCAAGTTTCGAAAGAAGGCATACCGCCGTTTAAAGGCAGCATACACGCTCACAAACGTGGTCGAGATAACAGCATAAATAGGACCGCACGGCCCCTACCATATCGTCAAATATGTTTGAAGCGCCAAAAACCATCCAGGATGGCAATATCCTCTGGTTCCGAGCCGGATTTACTCTTTTCTCTCGCGCGCTTGTGCGGAGCGAAGGTAGAGACAGCGAGAAATTGTGGGGAGAAGGAGACGCAGCGTACGCACGCAGACGCGCGCGACGAACGGAAATATATCACACTCGGAAACAGGATATACTTGGCAATTTTTGAGCAATCTTGCCTTCCACGCCAGTGGTTTCCCACCCATTCGAGTAGGAGAATGAGAAAAGAAACTTGAGAAAACATGTGATAAGTTAGAGTGATAGCATTACCAAATGGGAATGCACGAGAGAAACAACATTTCAAAAAGTCAGCCAAAGTAGAGCGGCATTCTCAAAAATGGACGAGAGTTAATTGGTATGCAGACATGTTACATTCAAGCAAATCAAGCTATTTCTCTCGTGCGCTCCCATGAGATAGTGCTATCACTCTATCTTATCACATGTTTTCTCAAGTTTCATTTCTAATTCTTGTACTCGAACGGGTGGGAAATACAGATATGGAAGGCAAGATTGCTCAAACATTGTCACATATTGTCACCCTGGATGGTTTTTGACGCTTCAAACGTCGTAGACGACATGGTAGGAGCCGTGCGGTCCTATTTTACTCTTATGTACACCACGTTTGTGAGTGTGTATGCTACCCTCAAGGGGTGACGTCAAAAAGCGGTTGATGCTTCACTGGGATGGTAATATCAGGTCTACAGGGTGTTGATAGGATGTGAACGCGGAATCGGGGATGGAGATCCTCCTCCGATATGATGTCTACAGCAAAAGCGTTCCCGCGGATAGGTTGTCTACGGCACCAAGGAGGGGGTCGACGGGCAGTTCTCGAGGGGCGATCCATGCCCCTTTTAGATGTCTACAGGGAGCATTGCGTGAGGTGACATCTCATTCGTGTCCTGTGGACAACAGCGAACGTCTGAGCTTGTGAGCAAGATACGCTGTATGTACGTACATATGTGGGCAGAGGAGCATGACACTTTTTTTCACAAAACCGCGACAATTTTATAGATTAGCTATAGATCAATAAATACTAATTATCTGGTCATCATGTATTAAGTCAGGAAGTGATAGTTCGCAGCCACCTCCCAATGCGCAGGGTATATCTACATACATATCGCATTGATGCCCAACCTCGAAGAGCCCCTGTCAGAGAATATTTAAAGAGAAGTACTTTGTGAAAAACTAGTAATATCTTCCATGAAAAACGTATCACAAACTGAAGAATTCATAAAGGATGAAGAATAAAGCTCTCGGCGCTGATCAACACTTTTTCGAATGCTCCACACATTTACCCTCCATTAATTTACATTGCACCTATACCTCTGCGGAAGGCAGCCGATGCTAAAGTCGATGTTCTCATCCTGCCAAAGAAGTCTCCTACCAAGTCAGGACACCGGAGGGATAGGAGGGTTGGTTGGGCTTGAGCGAGGATCGATCACTTGACCGTGTGGGGTGACAGTGGCGCCTATTGCCAATGCACTACGCACTGGATAGATAATAATTGAACCCCACAAAACAAATCGAATAAACTAACAATTCAAGCACTTGAATGATATCAAAAATGAAAAAAATAACGAATAGGTGAAATATTAATACTAATGGACGCGTGTCGCGCAGTGCTCTGAGGCGCCCTTGGCCATGCTCGAGGGATCGATCCAAGCCGAAGATCTACAGAGCCTTCCATTATCTCTCCGGGGTCGGCAAATTGATACCAAATTCGTGTGGTAGGGTAAGAACCCAAGTAATTATATAGGTCCAATACACATTCAAAGATCTCCAAGATTTTGTATGGAAGACGATATGTTGCAAATCCCCAGAGGGATCCGTTGAAGTCGACAACTTCATCCTTTTTTCATAGACTTTAGTATGAGAATAATTACTATCACTTCAAATTTCAGTATTTATCACTGAAGAATGAACAATAACAAGGGAACAACTCATAAAATTGAAAAAAAAAACTATAAAAATGATGTATCTGGGTTTTAATAATACTTCATCGGTTATTTGAATTGCACACTTTCAGCAACATTTAGTGAAGAATCTCGGATTAGATTGTGATATAAATTGTCTTAAGACTGGGGCGGAGGAATTCACAGCCAATATTACCTTATTTATCCCAACAATCAATTTTGTAACACATAGTTTTGCATACCTAGACTACACCGTGGAAAATCCAAGCTTTCAATGTTAACCTGAACTGGTAGGAGAGCAAACTATACCCAAATGATAAATAAGCCTGTTTTTATCAGGTCAGGGTTCCAATCCATCCAGAAAACTGCTAACCAGTTGGCCAACCCTCGGGGTAGAAGATTTTCTTGTTCTTGAGGGGGGTCGGACTTGAAGCAGCGCGTCTTGCCACTGCGCTATAGGTGTCTGACAAGCTGATGATAAGGAACTCTTTTCTCTTTCTGAAGAGCTCCTCACCATTTGACAGCCGACCAGTTGAGAGAGCCGACTATGGCGGAATTTATCAGCTGATAAAGAGGTTCAGACAAAAAAGACGCGCTCGCTCCATTGAACTGCGAAACGCAAAGCTCTTTAAAATGCCCCAGACCCTAATAGTCCAATACTAGATGAAAATCAATCCGACCTGCCACGCAAGTTTTTTTTTCTATCTGAAGAACTTTAAATGACTTTAACACTCATATTATAACATTCACGTTTTGTTTGAATGCCATTTTAGTTTTCTCCGACCACTTTGAGCAAGAAATATGCCGTTTTTCGATCTCCAATTTTCGACGATTTTCCAAAACCCCTACAGCGAATCACTGAAAGACAACCCCTCCGTCAATATAAATCTGAAAGAAGAACAAATTTTGGAGCCCCCGTCACAACTGCCTTGAAGGAAAACTGCGTAAGTAGCGTGACGCAATGATGATCGTCTCAAACGAGGCCATTCACAATAGTCTCAGGCCAATGTCGCGTTTTCGAGAGGATTTTCTAAATAGGGCAAACGTACACCTGCAACGCTCGCACAAGGGATTTACGCGAAGGAAGTCACATTTGGGAAAATTACCCGCTGAAAAGGACTAGATGATCCACATGAGGGTCAAACCGAATCCAAAACATCATCTCCACATTGAGGTGGGTATTAGAGAAGGAAGAATAGGCGACTTCAAGAAGACTTCAAGCAATGGCAGGTACTAGATTGAGTGATACGCGTAGTGCGTAAAGCATGAGGCACTGTCCGAATTGAGCTTCCTCCTCAAAGGCAGTGGTTGCGATGAAAAAAAGTTATCTAAAAAACTATAAAAAACAGCTCAGATAGAAAACGGCTGAAAAACTATTATGGTAGCGCGGTGAAAAACGGGCTAGAATTAGAGTTTCTAAGACCCAAAGATGCCAGTACGTGCACACGTGCACAGCGCCGCAAAAAAAGATCGCAGCCTCATGCCGGGCAGTCAAAAATCATCGACATTCAGAGGAAGAAATAAATGCAAATTCACCTAATAAAAACAGTTGAGCAATGAAAGCGAGCACTTCAGTCAATGTTTTTGACTAGAAGAGTCAATGTTCATTGATGGAAATTCAAATTCAAGCCAGCTGATCTTCTTGATATAAGAGGTTATCGATGTCGATAATCTGGAGTGGGCTCGCCCACTATCAATACAAGAAAGTTCAAGCTTCAAATTTGGACCAAAACAGCGGTTTCTTCGCAATTTTTTCTCAATGGTCCTACTATGTACTCTAAATCCAGAAAAAGGTTTAGAGAGTAAAAGACGACAAGCATATTTTATCGCGACCATTGCTTTTTTAAGGCACAGTACACGGTAATCAGCAATTTTGAGATTATTCGCTATAACGATTTGTTGGCCCCCGAGTAGAACTAAAATGACGTAGAAATTGAGAGAAACGCACAAGGAGGGCACGAAATCTTCTACTCTCAAAGGAACTGTTCGTTGTGATAATGACATCTTTTGTGGACCGATCGTTTGCAATTCTCTACTCTCTGTTGCTCCGTTTCTTCCTCCGGACCCTAACTAATACTGTTTTGCATAAAATAGATATCTATTTTCAACCCATTTTTTCACCGTTGACAACCACCGTAAATCATTGTTTTATGCGAAAAACTCGGAGACGAAAATCATCGTGAACACTGCTTTAGAGGCAGTGTTCACGATCAAATATGACTGTCGAGTTTTTCTTAATTAAGTCTTGTTATGGTTCGCTGTAGTACGATCTATACCAACCCAAATAACACGAAAAAAAAACTCCATCTGAAGTCAAAATAGCGATCTAAAATCGGTCGATTCTTTGTTGATGCACTCTGGTGATGTTTTGTAGTATCAGAGGTCATCAACTGGCTCGAAACTGAGTCTCAGCAATTGACTTCTGGTTCTTGACTTGGCCGTTCTCGAGTTTTATTCTTTAAATTTCGTTGGCGCTAACTTTTTTATAGGTTTATGTAGAAAATGTTTTGCTGTGCACGTCGCAGAATTTTGACCAAGCGCAGCAGCAAATTCCACTTTCTATACGCGGCGCTGTGCATCTGTGCACGAAATGGCATCTTTGTGCCTTCGGAACTTTGTTTTTAGCGCATTTCTCACCGCGGAAGGTTCGCTACTCTTCAGCTGTTTTCGATCTTACAAGAATTTTTGCAGCCTCTTCAAGTACTTTTCCCATCGTGAACACTGACTCTTAGTTTTGAAATGAAATCACCTTCGGAAGAAAAATAGCGTGGGTGACGCAAAGCCAAACGCCCTCTTAAGGGCCAATAAAGGTTATATGGGAGCTCCCAGATCGGTTTCTCAGAACTAAAATGCCATCGGCGGGGAGTCAGAATTATCTTGTCATAAGAAGGGATTCAAGTTGGTTTTGATGTTTCTCCAACATGAAAGCCATTGGTCTCCATCTCCTCTTCATGGATCGAGTTATAAACAAGGGTTCGGTGCGGCTTTGGGCCTCCACAGGGGGGATCTGAGCTCCAGAGGGGTGAAAAGGGGGGAGGGGGTCTGACCTTCGGAAGAAGACCAATTAGACAATCCTGTGTAAAGCAGTTTTTCCCATGGAATTCAAATATACATTGCGATTCGACTTAAATGCTGTTTGGACTGAAAAACGAGTGACGGAGTTCAATTAGGAAGTTTATAGTGAAGTCATAGTAACGGTGTCCCAAAATGATAGCCAAGGCATATCCTCAACGTAAGGTGCCCAAATCAGTCTGCCTAATAAATGCCAAATGTTGCTGCAAAGTACGAGTCACGAAAGTAGAATATTTGAGTCGAGTGTGGTCAACCTACCCTGGTTGTGGTTGGTCCCTCCGAAAGTCAACAATTTTGAAAACTAGTTGTCACGAGAGTAGGATATTTGAGCCCAGTTTGGCCGATTAACCCTGTTTTCAAACCTTCACCATATCAGAAGAACGCCGAAGACCGCTACATAAATAGCGGGACACGACGAAAAAGTCCACGAACCTGAACTAGGGTTTTAAAAATGCCGTAACTCAAGTTCTACATTAGGAACCCGGAAAAATCATAGCTTTGAGAAACTACGCTCTGTACCCTAACGTTTAAGATCTCTCGCACCACTGGAGAATGCCCTTGAAGAAAATTTTCCTGGTGTGGGTTCAGCGACAATTTTCGCGTTTTTTCAGTACTGAGGTGTGGACCCAGCTGTGTGCCCACAGTGCATTTTAGAGAAAAACCCACACGTAGTAATATTCTTCAAAGGCACTCTACAGGAATGCGGAAGGTTTCGAACGGTAGACAACAAAGTCTAGATTCTGAAAGCCAGGATTTTCCCAGTTATTTCATTTGCTACTTATAACCTTTTGAGAAACCTACTTTTTTGAGGACTTGTACGATTTTTCTCGAAATTTACGCTTACAGTGTGGCGATCTTCGGCGTTACTCTGAGACGGTGAATTGAAGGCAGTGTCCACGATAACCTCAGTCTCCGAGTTTTCACCGGAAATCGAGAGGCCCAAGTCCAACTTCACCAGTAATGTTGGAAAATCGGTTTGGAACAAGCACAGAAGAGCCCTATACGGGAATAAACTTGAGTGTTCCGCTCACGCAACGCCCACTCCTTTCAACCGCCTCTGATCCGTAAATAACTGGAAAATCCATTTTTATGAAACAGCACACATTCAGTTGGCTATAGTTCACTCCACTTAAAGGCAGTGTTCACGATAGGAATCTTCTTTCTGCTTTACCACCTATCTTGAAGACGGTCCCATGCTGATTCCAATGATGTCTCTGAAATCGTACAAGACCTTCTGAGAACGGAGTTATGGTCCCTCAAAAATTGAGCCAAGGAAACATGGTGGACGGGTTGTCCGAGGCTTGTAACTTCCGTCTTTTGCAGCCGATGTATGCGAGCTGACCTGAGTAAAGAGAGAAGTTGAGAATGAAGTGAAGAACGGGGCCATTGATTGGATATCATCGCTCATCTCACGATCTCGAGCTTTCATTTGTTCACGTTGGTGGGCGTGTGTTACGCTTTTGGAGATTGCCTTGCGCTCGAAGTGGCATCTTCAAGCTCTTTTGGAGCTTTTCCTGGCTCGTTTTCATGCGTTCTTTCGACGTCAACGTTACAGTGTGCCCCTCCACTACCCATTCCCAGTGGAAACTGAAACACTTTTTTTATCGTGAACACTGCCTTTAAAGGCAGTGGTCGCGATCAAATATGCTTGTGGTCTTTTTTTCTCTAAACCCTTTTGTGGGTCTCGAGTAGTAGGACCTATAAGAAAAAATCGCGAAAAAACCACTGTTTTGGGCCAAACTTGAAGCCTGAACTTTCTTGTCTTTTGATGGTGGACGAGCCCACTCCACATCATCGGCATCGGTGACCTCTTATATCAAGAACATCAGCTGGCTTGAAATTGAATTTCAATCAATGAAGCTTTGGATTTATGTACACATCTTGTCAAAAACATTGACTGAAGTGATGCTTTCATTGTTCAATTCTTTTTATTCGTTAAATTTGCATTTATTTCGTCCTCTGAATGTCGATGATTTTTGACTGCTCGGCATGAGACGGCGATCTTTTTCGTCATTGCTGTGCACGTGTGCACGAAACAGTTTCTTTGGGCCCTAGAAACTCTAATTCTAGCCCGTTTTTCACCGCTCTACCTTCATAGTTTTTCAGCTGTTTTTGATCTAAGCTGATTTTTGTAGTTTTTTTCTATAACGTTTTTCATCGTGACCACAGCCTTTAACTAAACTTACCCCATTTGATAATCGATTGCCTTCTCAAACTGAAATTTTGGGTTGGACAACTTTATCGATAGACGTTGAGGGAGTGGGCGTTGCGTGAGCGGAACACTCAAATTAGGGCCGTATAGGGCTCGTTAGTTCTCGTTCTTGGCCGTTTTTTTATACGTTTTTGGTTAAACAGGGCTCGAACCTCTTCATTTCCGGGGAAAACTCGGAATCTGATTTTATCGTGGGCACCAGGGCTGTGCGTAACTAAATTTTGTAATTTCGTAAATCGTAAATCGTAATTTTTTAAATTCCTCGTAATTCGTAAATCGTAATTCGTAAATCGTAACTGATAATGAGTAATAAGCCCACACATGACCCAAACCTCATTCGATGTGGAAACACCGTAGCATTTCAGTGTTGAGGTGTTTCCATATCGAAGAAGGTTGGAGGTTGGGTTTCAAAGTGACATTTTTTGAGCAGCACTTGAATAAATATTCAGTACACATACGTGGGATAGGAACGACTTAAATGGACAAAATGGAAACTCTAAGTTTATTTAAGTACCACACCTGTGCCAGGTTTCGCCCAACTTTTGAATACGAAAGCATAGGAAATCATTGCTCTACCAAACACAGTTCAGTTGAAGCCAAGGAGGGCAACACTGTGATGGGAAAAAATTTACGGTTGGATAGTTTTAGCCTTAACCTTTTGAGGAAGGATGCTTGGATAGGGTGGCCATTCCAAAGGGGATATACATTTACAAAACCACTTCTTGACGCAGAAAATGAGTCTGCTTTCTATATTTGTGAAGCGTTGCTCTGAACGGAGTTATAACCGTTCCTTCACGTAAGCGTAATTTTGTTGGGGTGGAGACGGCGGTCTGAGTGGTGAAGGTTGATTAGGATTCTGAAATGCAAAATGGTGACGGCTCCCTCAAGATCTGCGCTTTCGAAAACTAGGTTCTTCATCTTCTTTTCTTTTGCGTTCAGAATTTGCTCCTCATTATTAAAACATTTGAGAACTTCTTTGAAAAAGTAAGAGACTCTGCAGCCATAATTTCTTAGAAATGTTTCAAACCAAATTTTGAAATTGCCACCTCTCCTCTCGTAGCCTCTGGAGATAGACATCAAAGGTTATTTTGGGGGTCCCCGTGAAAATGTTCGTCGAATAATTTTTCCAGGTCAGAACGATATTTTCCCGATTCTCCGCAAAATTCTGCAATGAAGTGTATATTGGGTTCCAACCTTTATTTGCTCCATGAGCCAGCCAGGTCCTTAGAGCCGAGCCCCATATTTACTGTCTAATTATATCGGAACGGAATTGCTGTCCACAGTTGCAGACGACCGCTTTCTTCTTCTTCTTTGCAGCCGCGAAGAGAGTAGTTGCTATAGGTACAGAAACAGGGCGACCAGCGTCGGAATCGTCCAAAGGTCTATTGTAGTCAATGTTGTGGGGTTTTTTCGGACAGTTGAATGTATAGGGTATGGTGGCCAGGACCACCACAGTCCGGGCAAACGTCGGGAGTGCTACTGTCAATTCTGTTCACGTAGGACTTCAGGAACGTCGATTGCCCACAGCGCAACGAGGCTAGAGTGCATCTGGCACGTCTACTAAGACTCAGACTCAGAAACTTGATGAGGCACAGTACCCAGAATAGGATTAACAGCCGCTCTTTCCATATGCCTCCAAACGAACTGGTTGTGCTCCTCGCGCAACAGACGGAGGCGTTCTTTTTGTGAATCGCACAAGTACTCTCCAAGATGGGTGGATGGGCTGCTTGACGATGTTAATATACAGCTGCTGGGCCTTGAGCTGACAGTGCTCCTTTACTGGTAGCACCCGTGTCTCGGCGTGTAAATGGTCGATCGGTGAACTCGTAGCACACCCGGTGGCGTTCTGAAGAGCAGCGTTTTGTACACGCTGCATCTTTGTCCAGGATGAGTCTGACACTGAGTGCTTCCAAACCGGTGCCGCATACTCCAGGGCGGGCTGCAGTATAGCCTTATGCGTGTTCAGAATAGTTTCCTTACTGCTGCCCCATGATGTACCTCCCAGCGCCCATAGCACATTGAGTTTAGCTTTCACAATTCCTTGCTTTTGCTCGGTGTTCTTGTGAAACGTCAGCGACGGATCGAGTATAAGGCCGAGTAGTTTGACGAAGCGAGCAGCAGGCTGGCGATCTCCACCCCAGCTGACATCGAGATGGGCGCTGTGCTCTTTCGGGTCCGTTGTGAAAACTGATACTGAAGACTTGGCGGGTGAGACCCTGAGCATCTTGTTACCGAAATAGCTTTTCAAATCAATCAGGTACTCGTTGATTTTGCTTTAGAAGTTTACAGAGAGCTAGAAGATAGTGGGGCTGAGACGAATATCAATCATGTCAGGACCTCGCGGTCACAGCATGATTCTGTTTGCAGTACGTGTTGCAACAACGGTTGTCTGCAAGTGCGGACCGAAATTTTGGTCCGATATAGACTGCAGCTCCATCAAAGGTTTGCGTCTCTGGTGTTAATTGTGTGACAAGAGCATTCCATGGAAGTAAATAGCTGTGAAGCTACCGACCTAGCTCGGCTTGGGGCAAGGAAAGGTTGGAACCAAATAATACGTTTGGGTCAGTCAGAGTGAGAAGGGGAGCGGAGCGATTGGTCATACCTGAAGCTCGTTATCAACATTTATAGTTCTCCATGAATGACCTACTGCTGACTTCGACCGGCCGGGCATGCAAGGGTACGGGTTCACCGAAAATCGAAATTTTGAAGAGTAATCAAATATTAGGAGTATGTTGAATTTAAAAAAATGTTGCAGTTGTGTTGTATTGAAAGTGTTAAAATTATATTTGTACTGGACCGCAAATTTGCGTTGCTCATTTAACCGCGTTTTCACGTTTTATTACGATTTGTTACGATTCGTTACGATTTTGATCCCAAATTTCGTAAATCGTAAATCGTAAAAAATTTGCCAAAAACGCCCGTAATTCGTAAATCGTAAACCGTAATTCGTAATTACGCACAGCCCTGGTGGGCACTGCCTTCAAGTATGCAATGTAAATCAACTACGCTGGACTCAAATATCTTACTCTCGTGACTCCTACTTCTCAAAAATGAGGACTTCCAGCGGGATCGCACCTGCAGCAGGTATGGTCCCGCCATCAGTGTAGGGGTCTCCGATGTAACTCTGAGGCGGAGAAAGTTTGTATACGGGGTAAGTGGACCACGTTGGACTGAGCTATTCTACTCTTGAGACTCCTAGTTTTCAAATTGTCGACTTCAGGCGGGACCACACACGAGAAAGCGTGAGCTCGCATACGGTAACGGTGTTCAGTCTCCGTGTTAGACGCTGAAAGTCTATCCATAGAGTGAATAGAGCACATTCGACTCAAATATTCTACTCTCGTAATTCGTACTTCACAAAATGTGGACTTCCAACGGGATCACACCTGCAGTCCAGCTGGATCAAACCCTCCCTTGAACATCCGCATTTTTTTTCGCAAGGCATTGGCTTCAATCTTTGATTTTTCTTATTTTTCTGACCATCTGACAAATTTATTCCTTTTAAAAGAGTAATTTTCAGCTGTGAAATATTAGAGGCAAGCCTGCTGGATAAACTGTTTGAACACATCAGCTCTAGAGGGGAAGGCGGTGGAGTGGGGAGAGAACGGTCAAAATTTAATCTACTAACGTTGCTGGGGTCTGAGCAAAATTCGCATTGGAGGGGGGAGGGTGTCTAAAAAAACTGGCCGGCCCGCACCTTGTGCAGTACCCTGGATCTGATTAGCGGCCACCCCGAACACAAACCGGGGTTTTGGGAAAAAGATCTCTATAGGGTTGTCGGGGGGTACATAGGGTACATCTAAAAGAATTTTATTCACTTAATGCATCTCGATAGATCAAAAGTCAAGAAAAATGGGTTAGAGTCGGCGAAATGCCATTCATGGCACAGCAACCTAAAGCCTAGTTTTGACTGCAGGTGGTCGCTGCGGCCATGCGAGAGACAACTGTTCCTTTATCATCGCGCGTAATGGAAAGGCGCTCCAATTGTGATCGCTTCGTGGCAAACGTCCTACATCGCTGGATCGCGGCGACGAAATCCTATGTTTTACTGCATCGCTGCTTGAAGAGCGATTCTCAATGGTCGCTGATCGTCGCTCCATCGCCGCCAAAATGGCAGCGATGGAGCGATTGCCAGCGAATGACACGTTTCGTCTAGTGAACGTTGACCCTTTCACACGACAAGGTCAGTATTTTCGGGTCTAAACGTGTTATCGATAACTACCAGCCATTAATTTCACTGATTGATTGAATTTCTTCGATCATCCGTGAGGCTCTGCACTATGAACAGAGTCGCTGCCGCTGCTAAATCGCTGCAGCAGCGGGTTTGAAATCGCTGCGATGAAAAACAGCAGCGATGCAGTCAAAACTAGGCTTAACGCAACCAGCCAATAAACTAGACACGGGTCTTATACATATTCGGGTTAAACTCTTCAAGTTATCGCCTGAATGGAGTTGGGCAGAGAAAAATTCCGACATTTCAACTTCGGAAAATGGGACTTCAATCGTCAAAAAAAATTACGCCCAAACCATGCCCTCGGGGGTTATTTGAAGCGCTAAGCACGATCATGACCTTCGTTTTTAGTTTTTTACGGACGATTACGGTAGAGTACGGTAGGTAAAATGCAATTTGGCGCGCAGTAACTACCTGGTGCAGGCGAAACAGATGAACAACTAGAATAGAAAAATTTGAAATTCACAGTCTAGCAAATGGACAAGACGCAACGACTAGCGGCGGCTCGTGCGGCGATCGCAACACAACCGGCCAGGGGGATTTCGATCGCGAGCAATGGGGTTTCGATCGCAGCTCCGTCCATCCGCTCGAGCAGATTGGCGTAAGGCTTCTTCATACATCACTGTTCATACGTTCTTACAGAGATTCTCATTAGTCGGCACAAGTCCTTCAGCAAGTGTAGCAAACAGCTTGACTATCGCTTGTATTTAGAACCTTCGTTTTTGCCAACAGGTTTCTGCCACATTAATTCTACAGATCGAGGACTGGTAATGATAAGTCTACAGAGCGAACAATCCGAAACCTATAACACTCACTGAAACAGTTTCTTACGCCATATTTCCAATTATTCAGGAACTGCACTCCTTACTGGTTCAATACTCCGAGTTGTAGGCCCGGTACACAAAAATTGAAACGTGAAAAGCAGGATTTGCGAAAAAAAAACAATTGTTCGGCTCTCCTCATGAGAAGTTAAATCTAGCCACCTCAACCAAAAGTGTATTTGAACGAAAAGTAGGAGAAAAAATGCGCAGGAACAAGTAAGAACTCCGAATTGCCGGGAGCCCGCCTGCCCCAGTTACCGGGGTTTTTATAAATGCTTATTTTACCGCCTTCTATTTTGCTTCTGAACTAGTTGCTAGCTACTTTAAAGGCAGCAACCAGGCTGTAAAAATGTGTTTGTGTAAAAATGTGTTCATGGTTCCTACGCGTGCTGGTGCGGAGCCGAGGTTAGAGACAACGAGAGAGCAGGGGGCACACGGAGACTGCAGCATCGCGCACGCGGCACGCGCTATGAGTGATAAGAAATGCGTTTTTTGCAGAGGATGCATGCTCCAAAAGTATATTAATTTGATGGCATGTAAAAAATGCTCGGAGCTGTTAGTATGAGATATCCTCCATTAACTCGCTACTCGCAGAGTTGGGCATCGCTATCATTGAAGTGGAGCGGTTTTGAGAATGATTTTTTTCATTTTCATAGTTGGTTTTTCCAAAAAAAACAACCGCTTCGCATCTACAGTAGTGATAATACGGCTGCGAGAGGCTCGGAAATGAAGGATATGACAAAAAAACGAAAACAATCGACTTAAATCAAAAAACAATGATTCTTTTACTTTGGCTACAAAAGTGGTCGAGATTCCTTCAGTTTAGCTTCAAAAAAAAATTATACCGCACTGGCACAAATCGCGATCACAAAGTGAAACGATTACCAAGCCTTCGTCACGTTTCGCTCAGCTTTGGAGTACGAAAACTTAGGGAATCATCGAATTAGCAGGGAAATAAAGAAATACGGTTCGACAGTTTGAAGCTCAAACTTCCACGAGAAGGACACCTGAACCAGGTGACCACTCCAGAGAAGATACACATTTAGAAAACCGCTTTTCGACGAAGAAACCGAATCTGCCCTCTATATTTGCTGAGCGTTATTCTAAACAATGTTATACGTTCCTCCCCATAAACATGGGTTTGTTTTGGTGGAGACATCGGTTCGAGAGGTTGAGGGTTTTCTGGACAGTGAGTTTTTTTTTTGAGTTTTTTAAAAGGTAAGTAACTCTGCAGACCTTTTGTTGAAATGTATGGAAGCGAATTTTAAAATTATCACTTCTCCTATAGCAGCTCAATTGCCTTTGAAGATAGACATTTATCAAAGGTTTTTAGGAAATCGCCGAAAAACTTTTTGTCGCATGGTGTTTTCAAGTTAGAAAAATATTTTTTCCGATCCTTAAGCGGATTTCAGTTCACGAGATACCAGTGCGTAGCAAAAATGCTTGTCTGCAACTAAGGACCGGACTTTCGCTCCGATATAGGCCCTATGTAGCTCTTGCAAAAGTCTGATTCTCTCGTTTTCATCCTGGAGGCGAGAGTATTCTGTTGAGATACATGACTATGGAGCTCGGCTTCACCGACCTGGCTCGTTTATAGAACAAAGAAAAAAGGGTAAAACCCAACAATATGTTCGAGCCAGTCAGTGTGACAACCGGAGAAGTCAATCATACCTGCACCGATCCCTTTGCTGTTGACTAGGTCCGACTGGGAATGCCAGGGATAGGTTTCACAGAAAATTGTTATTGGAAAGAGAGATCGAATATCAGGAATGTAAAAGAAATGTTGAATTCTTCCATGCTCTAAACCGCAACCCTAATTTGTTCTCTCAATCGCCTTTTTGCGATCTGTTGGGATTTGTTACGATTCGTTACGTAAATCGTAAAAAATCGTCGAAAACACCCGTAATTCGTAAATCATAATTACGCAATGCCGCATGCGGCCTTTGACAGACTACTAACTACTGAACAGCAAAATAAAAGACGACAAAATAAGCTTATATAAGTATATCGGTTATTGGAAGGTACGGACACCAAGCAATCAGCCGTTCTAACTTGATTTTCTGCGCTTTTTCTTGCAGTATTTTCGAGTACAGAGTATACGGCAACCCTCACACATGACGGAAATCGATTCTCTGATATAAGCAGGAAAATACAAGGATATCATTCGCTGCGTCTTCAAAAATCAGTCATTTCATTCGAAACATTCATTTTCTGCACATCCACGGATTTTCGAGCACAATAGGGATGGATTTCAGCCTGTTTTTGAATCCCTTTTTGCTCGGCTTTATTCTGGTCTCGCTTTTTGTTCTCATTCATTCATGAGCAAGGAGTGCAAATGAAGAAAAGAAACAGGGCGGCGACAGCTCGTCCATAAAATCTTTGCCATTCATAGTCACGACTCCTGAAGCCCCATTCATAGCCGGTCGCTTCGACTAGTCGCAGCACTACCAACAGTTCCAAAACCCATCGCCGTAACAGCTCTTGCACTGAGTCGCTACGGGTTGGAACAGTTTGCAGTTCCAGACGCGATCGTCGAGCGAATGGGCTACTTCACAGCTGGTCGAAGTGACCTGTTTGATTTTGTTAGGTGGCTTCGACTAGTCGCCTCGCTTCCATTATGAAGGCGATTCGTGTATTTGAAGCGACAAGGCCGTAATCTTTCGTCAAGACGTAGGGTATTAGGCGCCAAATTGCAGACTCCACACGTTTTTTTTTGCGTAAATGTCATGTGTTTGTTTTAATATTAGAATACTTGAAAACATCGTTTTGTTTCAGAATAACCAAGGATCCCTGAGCAAGGTGAATTGTTTTGCATTAGTTCTTCCCACATAATTGCTTCTCCAATGAGTTTCAGCCTTCCGATTTCCCAACAACGCCACTACTACTTCAATTTTTCTATTCCAAACGAACAAATAACGAATATCCAACTGAGTACGATAGCGAAATTGACCGGTGCTCAACTGAAACATTATGCCTGAATATGTATGTGGTTTGAATTCCGAAGTGAGCGAATTTCTCTGAAAATCAACGCAGGGAATGGTAGCAAAACCACCACCCGATTCGAGAAAATCAATCTCGCGGCGTTGTCCGCAAATCCCCGTCCCCTTTCACGCGGAATTGCGTCCCCACGAGCGATCCCACGTCGCTCGACGATTTCAAATCGCTGTACGAAGCGATTTCAAATCGCGGCAGTATCGTTGGTTGCTTCGACTTCAAGTCGAAACGACCAGTTGTTATGAAGGGGGCTTCAGATACCATAACTACGTTCGCAGATTTTCAGCATTTATATAGGCCCCATTGACATTGGAGCTAAACTCTTTTCAATTTATACTGAAAAAAAAACTTGAAGATGGGGTTGAATGCTCTTTCAAGCAACCGGGTCCATATCCCGTCACCTGCAGAGGAATCCCCCTCTTCAAAGATATTTTCTTAGCGAATTCTTCTTCACCCGGCTTCAGAACGTGTTTCCTATGACCTTTTAAATACTTTTATTATTTCAGCAAGCAAATAGATTGAAGCATTCGAATCAAAATGGCACGACGAGGGTTTTTTTTTTGTCTTGGCCGAGACGGGGGAAGTCAAGGACGGCGAGCTTGAATGGTCTCCGTTACTGACATCTGTCACGTGTGAAGTGGGGTTGGACCAGTCCATTACTTGAAGGGTATTTCGGCAGGTGACATTGACAGAATGGAGCATCCGCGAAACGGTCGAACATCAGAAAAAGTTGCTATGATTTACAGCTCACCACCTACAATTTTAAAGACGAGAAACTCGTTTCTTAAGCGATGTTTACTCAGTTTCAGTTAACATCAGTCTCACACAATGCGGAAACGACGGATTCGGCAGTAGATTCTCCAAAATAATGCAGTAATTGTAGCGAGCGATATCAGTGAAGTAAGAATGAATGAAACTATTACTAGATTTCGAATAACAACAGGGTTAACCAGGCCGGGCCATCTGATTTGTCTTAGGACTTGGGTGGGAGACCGAAGTATTTTGGTGTGATGAGCGCGAACCTGAGACCTGTGCTCAATCCTTAGAAAATCGTTGTAGGCTTGGGCAATCTAAAACGACTGCATGCATGCCTCACAAAGCTAACCAATTCGGCGTAGCCTCAAACAAGCGAAATTGGGTACATACTTCGCGAGAATGCGAACGCTGATAGCTAAACAACTGTGAAAGTTCCTCCTCGGACCTAGATCTCAAAAATTTACAAGCTTAGAACGGTAGCTGGACCACTAAAACTATTTCCCCCACCCGAAAATTCATTTAGAACGGTTATTTGGGGCAGCCGAACACCGATATCCCTTGTTTCGGAGCAGTGACGCGCGAAAATTTTTGGGAAAAAAAACGAATTTTCTCGGTCAGAAAACCGTAGAATGCTTCGCTACACTAAACTACATAGCAAAACTGCACTTTTTGACGTTTTTTTTTGAACAATCAATACCGTCTTGGAACGAGAATCTTCATTTTTCGACTTCACGTTTTCGAAAAATTTTCGCACATCCCTATTTCGGAGGCACATTTAGTATGCTCCTTCGCGCGCTTCTGCGGAACGGGGAAGAGATCGCGAGAAAGTGTGGGGAGAAGGAAACGCAGCAAACGCGCGCACATGCACGCGATCGACTGCAGTGAACTTCATTCGGAAGTAGGGAAAACGTGGCTCGTTTCCGGTTTTTGCACGATCGTGGTAGGTTACAACAAAAAATGGCAGTATACGTGAAGTAACCAACCGTATGTATTCGTCTGAAAAACCGAAAGGGAACCGAATATTCGTTCTCAGAACTTAGCTCCCCCCCCCTTGGACGAAGCGGTGCTGAAGGCAAAAACTGATTTTTTGTGTCCACCATCCGCTTTGAGCTTGTTTTTTTTTGAGGTCGAGGTTCGGAGATGGTCACTGGATTTGGCTTCATTTGGGCTTTTTGAAAATGGTTTCATTGTTAGAAAAATGCTATGAAACCTAATAGCTCGTGATGACCACTCAAAATGTTTCATCATTTGTTTAGCCTGTTGTCTCTGACTAGCAAGAAGAGGGTAGAAACTGAGAAAAAAACTTTTAATATTTGATGAAGAATCATAATCAGGTACAGTTAACGCGGATCGTGGTGCCAGTTGTGCTTCTCTTTTCTCGGTGGACAATACGTTGGCGCAAACACGGTGCGCGTAAAGTATCCTATACACATGCACTGAGTTTGAGCCAACAACAAAGAACCTCAACCGGCACTGAGAGAAGGCGAAAGGAGCGCAATCTGAAGATGTCGAAAAATCTTCTATTCCTAGTATTTATGTAGTCCTGGAACATTGCTAAAAGCTCTCAATTTTGTTTATTACGAGCAGCGGAGCGGTAGACCATTTTGAAATACAACAGATAATAAGGAGATTTTGTCATTGAAAAACCCCCGATCGCTGCAGGTGCTAATCGAAATTGAGAGTATCCTAGAAATGCCCCACTTTTTCTTGACAATAGGTTGAATTTCTCTAAAGATTCAAGTGATAAAACCTCTGGACGAAAAGGCATCCTGGTCCTTCGACCGACAAAACATCGATGCGAAGCACAGTTTTCGACGACCAACAAGGAGAAATAAACTTGAAAATATGCAGGATTCCCTGCACAAGGTGAATTCCCCGAACGTTTTCAAAACCACATTTCAGGTAATTTTGCTCGAGTTTCACTGAGCGAAGCGCACAAAAAAACAGCTGACCTTTTTCGAGTACATAGGCGATAGTTTTAGGGCTATTCAAGTACTATTAAATTTTTGAAGGATACCATTTTCCGCTATCTACACCGATGTAACCGTTTTCCAGAAAAGAAGAGTAAATTTTTTAAAAAATGATGACTCAGCTTGAACTGGAAGCAACATTACACCTCGTTATGAATGTTCTCTCCTGTTTATCAAATATGTTCTTTTCTAGTTTATAGATGAAATAACCCATGACCTATAAGTGTTTTTTGCCACATTACAATGACGACCGCCACATTGTTCGACGCCATTTCAGCGAATGTAAATAAGATGGAGGCTGCCCGAACTAAGGCCGAGACGAAGACAGTGTACTAGACGGACTATATAAGGTTGTCCGCACAGCATATCGCCACCAACAAACGATCATGAAATTTCTCGCTGCCATCATTCTTCTTATCGCTTGCGTCGCCCTAGTCAGGTAAATTCTTTTGTTCTCAATCACACATTGGTCAATTTCTAGGCTCTCACTAGGGCTAACCTTACATTTCCCGAGAGCTTTCAGAGAGCCATGTTTTGGTAGTAGTAGATATGGGACACAGCATTGATAGTCAGTTTTCCAAATCCCCCAATTTCCTCAGAGCTCTGCAGGAGATTTTCAAAAGTGAGCATTTTCATAGCTTTGCGAAGGGTACACGAATGACAATTTTTAGAGCGTAAAAAAATTTCTCGGGTTGAGCTTAAAACTTTTTTCTAGAGGTTGTTTAGGGTGCCGATTACGAATCTGAAGCCCGTTTTTCAATATTTACAAATTCCGTTTGGTTGGGTGCGAAGCTCCAGATTGGGCGAAGTTTTGCTGGCCAAACGCGACTTTTGACGATTTCGAGGATGTTACGGTGAAATCGTCTAAAAACCTCTACATGAAGTTTATTGAGCTGCCTAACACAAATATGTGGTCCGTTTATCGATTTTCCTTGGATTACGGCATGTAACTAAGGGTATACGGTAACTCGGTCAAAGTCTCAGATTTGACTCCAAATTTCTCTGTGGGTGTTATTTATGACGCTGAACACGAATTTGAGGTTCATTTTTCGACTTTCGAAATCTTGAGGTAAGTAAAGCCAGGTAAGGGGCATTATAACTACCGTAGCCTACAGTAACCCTGAGTCTGAGGACAAACAGACTCCCGATTCGAGTTCAGCGCCCTAAATAACAGCTAGTTAGAAGTTTTGAGCCGAATCCGAAATTTTTTTCTGAGCGCCAAAAATTCCCCGATGGTTTGTTTCCCGTACCTTTTTGTGAAGCAATGAAAATGCCATTTTGGAATTCCCGCAGCCATTTAGCCAAATTCGAGCACGGGCCATTTATGTACTGTCACAGACCTACAGCAATGACAACATGGGTTTCCAAATCGTCGCAGAGTGGGTAAAGCAGTCCATACCTAGTTAGCGCAACTTTTATTTTGCAGTAAAGCACCTAATTTTCAGATACCGAAACAACAATTCATGAATTTCCCATTCATTATTCTCGAAATAATCGCTAATTACTCGTGTCTTTCAGCTCATCACCTGCCGTCCGGCAAAAGAGGCAGTGGGGTCCATACAACCCCTACGGCGGTGGTTTCTACGGTCCTAGGCCTTATGGTTATGGTCCATACGGTCGTGGTCCCTGGGGTGGATTCCGACGAGGACCAACGGTCGTTGAAAGAACTGTCATCTACAGAGGATGAGACGAAGCTCACCATGGAGCCGATACTTGTACAATGACCGCACATCTTTTACCTCAAGATCTAATGAACATTCGTATACTCATGCTGGGAGAAATACACAGGCGCATGTATGTAGTTACCAACTTCACTCATATGTCTGGGAAGGAATGATCGAAGCGGCGATTAATTTTCACAGAAGGCTCGGACATTTGTCCAAATCATATCTGTGCATTAAAAACTGCGTTTGCATGTAAACACCTAAAAACAGAAACTGCAAATTCCTGGGCTCGATGTATGTGGCAGAATTAGATCAACTCAAATTTCCAACCTTTCCAATTCAAAAATCAACAGTTGCGCAAAGAATAGCCTCCTAATGAAAAACTCTAGATCTGCCGTGAGTTCATTCGAAGATACGTATCGTCGCACTATACCTATGTCCTAGTCAATGAACTGCATGTGTGTGGCCTTCGTTGGGTGCGCGACAGTGCGCTGCAGGTGATAACTAACTCTCGCAAGCGAGTACGACCTCGGAAAAGGCCAGTTGCACCCATTTCAATGGCAAGACTAAAAATTACAAGGCCACAATACACAGAATGAGCTTCTGAAGCACTGACGCTCGATGTTGGGTCTGTACAGAATATGTAACGGTGGGTATGGTTACCACTGAACTCGCCTTGCTGGAAAACTTTACAAGGGACCACTTCGAACATAAAATGGAGTTTTGAAAAACGGTCTTTTGAGGGTTGTAGAGGAGTTAAAAAGAAACAATTTGAGATTTTAAAATTTCACTCAGTCCTCACGGGTAGATCAAAAACGATCAAAAAAGCAAAGAAACCAGAACGTTGGATTGGGAGGACGTAGCACAAATGTGAGCTATACAGTGGCCTTGAAATCATCTGAAAAGGTCATCCTAAAAGTTTGAAGATGAAATCTAGCTAGGTTCTCGAGTTATGACTTGTTCATTGATCCCCTGAACAATGCTCGTTGCATTCAAACCACCGATCACTGCAATGTGATAGTCGAGGTGAACTGGCAGCACACCGTGGCTCAGTCGGTTAGACGTTGATTACGAAGCAATTGAAAGATGGTTCGAATACTATGGGATCATTACTGCATTATGGTTGGTAGTAATGACATTTCTATGTGTGCACCTTACTTGTTTTGAGTTTTAACAGTGTCTCTTGTTTCTTATACCTCTTTTCTTATATCGCATAGGCAACGTGATATAAGCGACGGTTCACATCAATGTTAGAAACTATAGAAATTCAGAGGTTTCGACAATTGCTAGAATATCAAGAATACCCTTACCCTTCTCCCCCACGTATGTTACAGAAAAATCGTCCTTAATTGGGAGAAACACTTTAGGGGACTCATTTTGATATATGACGCTGGAAAAAAGTTCGGACAAAATGAAACTTCGTGGACTTGTTCCTTGATCAATGATCAATCTTTTTTCCAACAGAAATAATTATTGTAAACAGAAGTGGGTTTACCTGAACTACAAAATCCATTGAAGCAACCTAATACTTAAGCGCATGGCTCGAAGACTCAGGAAAAGTGTTTTGTTATCAATTCCAAAATTTTCAGTAGAACAGAACCTTTTTAAAACGCACTTTACAAGAAGACTTCTTTTAGTCAGCCTGGCCATTCTGGATTAAATGTAGTTTTCTGGAGTCATTTTGTACGTAGAATCCGAGTATGCTCTTCGCAGCTTCTCGGAAAAAAAAGAAACCATTCTGGAGAAAGTTACAGGCGTTTTTCCAAGCCTAGCGGCAAGGCAAGAGTACCACACATCAGGAAATTTTTAGGTGGTTTGGAAAAAATCTTCGGATTCGGCTCAAAACTTGTATGTATGGGTAATCTGGGGTGCTAAACACGAATTTAGAGGTCGTTTGCCAAAATTCTGAGGTTTACTGTAGGTTACGGTAGTTGTCATGACATAGAGAGCCTAAACCTACCTTAATAATTCGAGAATTGACAAGTGAACATCAAATTCGTATTCAGTACCCCGAATAACCCCCGTTCAGAAATTTTGAGTCAAATCTGAGACTTTGACCAAGCTACCGTATACCCACCGCAATCTACCGTAATCTGTCGAAAATCGATAAACTGACCTCAGATTCGTCATGAGCACTTCAAATAACCTTCGAGAACAAAGTTTGAGTCATAAATTTTTTTTTCGATTTTTGGAGGTCCGTGAGGTAAGAAGCTCAAAGCTATTTCTGGGGGTTCAGAGATCGAAATTTTTTTTGCCCAAACTCCGCCCCAGATGGGTAATTTGGGGCGCTGAACACGAATCTGAGGTCCGCTTCCTGTTTTTTAGGGGATTTCGTCAGGTTAGGGTGCATTGAATGGCATTTTACCTACAGCAACCCATTGTTTTGGTGATTTTTGATCTACCCGTGAGGACTGAGTGAAATTTTAAAATTTTAAATAGTTTATTTTGACGCCCTCTACAACTTTCAAAAGAACGTTTTTCGAAACTCCATTTTATGTTCAAAGTGGAGTCGGAGTGGAAAAATACGAAACTTTTGGCATCTAACCGCAAAATAGGCTGTTTTAGAGTATAGACGCACTTTCGAGAATGTGAGGAAAACACTGGCCATCTTAAGAAGGTTCTCTGACCTAAGTGCTGTGTGACTAGGGATATGTGTTCACGACTTACAGTTCGAACGTCTTGTGGTAACCGACTCCCCTAGATCTAGCAAGTCATGTTTCATTATGCGAATCGAGTGGGTACGAACAACCCGAAAATGGTGTCTTCGAGAAAAGCCGACAGACGCCAATGCTATGCTGACTCCTAAGTAGTGCATGTAGAATTCTGAAGGACCGAAAAAGCCGGTTGCTTAGAAGGTTTGCGGCATTGTTGGATTTGTTTCCAATTCTACGCCGACGAAGCACTGCAAATCCAAAGGATCTTTGGACTTTGCTACAGAGAGCAAGGTCTGGAGTGGTAGTCGACATGAGAAAAACGTTGCTCATTAGAGTCTCCGACCCGGTGCACACCCTACCCTACCTACCCACTCAAAAGAGCTTGAGTGCTGAACTCTATGAAGGTCATGACGACGAATTTGTTTCAACCGAGCACCATCTCCTGTCGTCATGCGGGAGCATTTTAATAGAAACGCTGTTTTAGGATGAACGTCTCCAACGTAGCGAAGATCACGGGGCATTGTAACTGTGCGACATGAACACCTATCCCTGCTCACTCTACAATTGTGCCAGTTTTCACGAAAAAGTTAATGTTTTTCCCCATTTCAAAAACGCGTCTATACCTTTCAAAGAGGACGTATTTTGGGATATATGTCAAAAGTTCCGCACTTTTCCACTATGATCACTGAAATGTTGTATGCTTGGGTTTTCTGGCAGCGCGAGTTCAGTGGTAGCCATGAGAATCTAGGGCTTATTTGGGAAGGGGGGGGGTGCGTCTACACTTTCGAAAAACGCTGCAGAACTACCTACGAAACCGTGCAAGGTACAAGGTAAGAAAAAAAGTTCAGCCATCGGGTGGGAGTATGGATGCATTGGGTGCATCGCATGGCCACAAGCATATTCCATTTTGATATCTCACTTCCGTTCACTCCCAAAGCTCAGAATCAATCAAGGATTTTTGAACAGTTGACAAAAGAACGAGCTCCTCGATACCCCGCGCAAGATACGACATAGGTTTTCAGACACAAGTAGGCAAGGCGACTATTTTCTCCGAGTGGCTGGAAACCACATCCATTCTGCGATTTATTCCAGAGTAATCCTGCGGATACAGTTTCCCTGCAGTACGCGTACGCTACTGACGTCGTAGTTTGCGTTGGCGCAAATTCGGTGCGCGTATTTTATAACACATGTATGTGTAAAGCAACAAAGTCGAGAAGAAGCCGAAACCTTACAAGCGATCAGTGCCAGGTTACTGGACCCATATGTCAACCATAACGCCTTGAATATGCACATAGGTTCAGGTTAGAGTTGATCTTCTTTGAGAACGGAGGCTGATGTGACACATAGAACCTGCTATCAAGAGGAATCCGAAGACAGGATGATGAAGAGCATGGAGGAGGATGTACCTCCTCACTGTCGCCAAACATCTTCCAGCAGGAACTTGAGGTAGGAACCAGGGAAAGGTTTAAAACAACCATCGCAAATATAACTGTGTTGAAATCTTGTGGGGATTGAGAAAACAAATTCACCTTGTATTGGGCGCCATGCCGTACCTTATATAGGACTGATACCGATCGAGGGCGAGCTTGCGGCCCGTTCACTCCTTTCCGACCCCAACCCACCATTTCTTAAGCCGGGATCATACTTCGCGCGAGTAGCGACAGCGATAGTGCAAATCAGGCATATCGATTTTCAGTCGATATTGATGGTAAACATTGCGCCGAGTCGCTCATCGCTGGAAGTATGATACCGGCCTTGTGCCAACGAGTCTCTCTTCACGATTGCAATCCGCTAACGAATTAAACAAACTGAAAATAATGGCTAAAAACCCCTAAGGCTCCAAATATCCAGTTGCTTTGATGACAGATTGGATACTTCGATTACAGCTGCGACAGTTAACGTCGGCATGGATCCGGAAGAAACTCCGCGTTCACTGTTGAAGGTTGGCGCAAACTTGGTGCCATATGCTATAACATAGGCGCACCGAGTTTGCGCCAACCTCCAACAGGGAACGCGAAGTCTCTTCAAGATCCATGCCGATGTTATGAACACTTTGCTCATCTTGACACAACGCGATTTCGGCATTTTTCGAAAGAAAGAAGGCACTCAGTTTCGGAGTAAGGTCTACATAATGCAATGCACAATTGAGGTTGTGTAAAAACTGTTAAAAAGTGAAGCCGAGAACCTAGTGAAAAGGCACGCCGAAGCACAGAAAATGGGCTAGTCGGAGAGCGCCGAGTACTAGCTACTGCAAGTCGATTGTTATACCAGAAGCTAGCGACCGCGACAGGTTCGGTCAACTGTCACGAATCGTGTGGGAACCAGGCCCACATCGTGATAATGTGCTGTGTTAGGAACACCCAGCAGGACCTGTCACGGTCGCTTTTGGCTCGAAGAGAGATGTTATGCATGACGGCGATACGCCTGTCGTGGGGGATAACAATGACGAAACACTTGATTATAGCGCTTTTAAAAAATCGTTGAATAGCTCTGCAATCAGTTGCTCGGGTTCAAAAAGAAAGTTTGAGTATATTTTGATATGCTTTGCGAGATAGCCACCCATACTTGAGCATTTCTTTGCCGAACTTCTTCAAGGACTTTCAATGTGAGCACTGCGTGTAAGAAATGGTATCGGAGCAGCAGCGCAATGCTTAACTGGATCTATGACACCTAATACGAGTCGCGTGAGGCCCTGCGTGGAGTATCACGAAAACGTCACACAATATCATGGTAGATTCACTAAACAGATACTGGAATTTTTGAAAAAATCCTGAAGCGATTCCATGTACATAATGCAAGCAAGGTGATGTGACACCGGTGAGCACAGTCGAGTCGGACAAGTGCAGCGCGGTGTGTCACTGCAGCGTTGCACTTTCGAGCGCGACACAGCGCTGGATTAGAATTTCCAAAGCGACTGCAACTGTATTTTTAAAAAAATTCGTCGCGGTTTTCACGCGAAAACATGTTGTGCTTTCATAAAAGTTAAATGAGTTCAGTCACATGCAGCTCCAAGTGGCGGAAGGCATCAATTAAGAGACATCTAAAAAGCCTATGAC
This sequence comes from Aplectana chamaeleonis, assembly GCA_029168955.1. NCBI lineage: Eukaryota > Metazoa > Nematoda > Chromadorea > Rhabditida > Cosmocercidae > Aplectana > Aplectana chamaeleonis. The sequence goes on from JAPDOI010000073.1 coordinate 1,457,087, forward strand.
AGACATGCTTTGAAATTTTGAATTAGTGAGTCTCTCACGAATCTCGATTTCTCTCACGATTTCTCTAAACACCAAGAATTCAGCGAATTCAACTTGATAAGCAATCCCGCGAATTTCACGTCATGAAAACAACTATTCGCCGAACAGCTTCGAAATTCCATAATTCTTATGAGGTCAAAATCCTATCCTTTCTATTCCTTCTTTCTTTCTAATATTCTTGATTTCAAATCCCGCATCATAAGGCTAACTGACTCTTGAGTGTGATGTCATAAGCATCATACGCTCGCGTGCGCGATTCCCTGCGTCCGTCAGTCCTATAGATACCATACACTAACACAATGATTTCACGGTCACTTCAGACGACGAGGAACAATCGCATGTGAAACTCAGAACGAAAAGAGAGAGGCCGGTTTCTTTTCATAAACAGATGACCTTCTACGCGAATTGAGAATCGCCGAACATCGGTATCTATACTCGCTATATAAAAGTTGACCATACTCTAGAAGCTCATAGTTACTGAATTCATCTGTCCAACACAACAACACACAAAATGATGCGGCGAACCCAACTCGTCCTCAGCGCACTATTCGCCATTTTCGCTATTATTACTGCCTCACCGTGAGTAAACTTCATTCCTATTGTTCTTAACCGAAGTATATCAAAAATGTCTCCAAAAAAATTAAAATTTTTTTGTTATCACCTAGACTGTGAGAGCTAAACGTTCGCCTTGAATGGAAACATTAATAAAGCATCATAGCATTTGTAAATTTTTCAAACATTCAAGTCACGTTTGCTGCGATTTTCTCCAAATCGCCCCGAACTCCACATTGGAAAAGTCTGAAATACAGACTGGATTGTCTACAGATTTTTGAGTCATGACATCATGTTGGTTACCGTGGGAGTACTATGATGTCACTGGTATCGCGATTACCTCATGCTTGACTTCGGGATACAACACCTAGAGTTCGCGCAATCATTTTAGTCTGATGAATGGACGGGGCTGCCACGGTAGATCACCCCGCGCGAATCGAAACCCCATTCTCAAGTGAGGCCGCCAACCCCGCACGGCCAGCCGCCTGGTCCACGCGTCAGACTAGACCGAAAACGGGCACCATATGTATTATATCATGAGCTAATCACGAGTTCCAATTGGATTTTGCGACTTTCAAAGTTGCAGTAGACTACGGTCGAACTAAGGCGACAGATCTAAATCATCCTCGCACTCCCATACGACAACAGAATTTTTGATTACCGAGCCAAATAGTCTCCCGGGAAAGCAAATTTTGTCACAAAACTGAAAAATTAGTAGGATCGAAAAATTCAAAACCCATTTGTAAAATTGTAAAATACTGTAAAAAAAAAATTCTTCAACATATTTCGCAAGCTCGCAGGCAAATTAAAATAACCTCAGAATCAATTTCCGCAATTTTTTTTCAACTGAGACAGCCTTAGGGACCGAATAGAGTCCCACCGCCTAAAGGCGCGGCAGCATGCAACGGAGGAGTATCGATCATGTGGCGCAGCACGATCAATTCTCATCCATTGCATCCTACCGCGCCTTTCAGCGATGGGACTCTATTCGGCCCCTTGAACGTTGGTCCGCGTCAACCAATTAGAAAGCCGCGCTCAGCGAGTGGGTGCGGAAACATTCGATCGACACATCTTCCCTTCGTTTTCCCGCGTGCAAGTTTTCCCGCCAAGCAGCGTTGCGGCTTCCTACTTGAACTGCACAGCCCATATGTACACGGGTGGGCTGTGAATAAATGTGGAATGTCAGATAGTTTGGATGAAGGAAGTTTATATGAATCAAACAATATTTTTCACTTCTTAATGGTTTCGAATCTATGAGACCTGAGGGGAGATACTAGGTTTTTTGGAAACCTTGGTCACTTAAAGGGGTGGTACCTCTGCGGCGATGCCGGACCCAACGATCTACATCACGCTGGGTACAAGGTGAGGTCCGCTCTGCCTTGGTAGCACTTTAACCCACATATCACAATCTGAATTTAGTTAACACAATGCCGTTAAAGATTTCAACACTTCTGTTACCATTCTAACTAGAGCATGTGTAGTTTTAGCATAGCTCACATTGCACATATTCGCTGAGAGTCCAATAAGGCTACATTCTTGGGAAATACATCAAAAATCGTGTTTGTTTAATCACTTGAAGAACATATGACTTGATGAACTACTTTCAGACTAACTGAGAACGCCCGAGTGAAGCGACAATGGGGAGCCCCATGGGGAGGCTATGGTCCAGGAATGGGTGGCTATGGGCCAGGATATGGAATGTATGGCGGAGGCTATGGCGGAGGCTATGGTGGTTGGGGTGGCCCATGGGGCTGGAGGCGACCAGCAGTTGTCCAACGAACGGTAATCGTTCATCATTACAATCCATGGCGATCGTGAATACTTTAAAAGTATTCACTTTGATATATTTTTGCCTTTCATGTATAGTACAACACAAAGATCTTTCTGTAGCCATTGTACATATCGTTTCAATGAATATTGTCTTCCTTTTTGTCGTCCATTTTCATGAAAAACAGCAGAAAAACTGGACTGGTTTCGTTCCGTCTCTGTAAACGCCAACGCTCTCGCGCCAGCTGACCAAGGTCAGTCTGACCCTCTCGACACGACAAAGAGACAATTGACGAGCAATCAAACGCGAAAAAAAATGATTTACACTGGACTCACCTCGTTTTGCATATCTTTGAAGGTATGCACAAATGTGCGCCGAGGCTTTTGTGGAGGAACCGGTCCTCTAAAAACAAGTTAGTAAAAGTAGAAACAATTAGACAGTATTATCGAATTCTTAATTCCAATACTGTATAAAAAATAATACTGTATTTTATTTTTTTAGCACTTCGGACGGATGAATAATTCGCATGACCCCATTGAAAAATTCAAAAAAAATTATTGATTGACCATGAGCTTTGGAAGAATTAGCATCGAATGATTTTTTGAGATCGAATTTCGATATCCGAAAATTCGAAAAAATGCATTATCTGAATCGATCAATATCCGGAAAATTAAAAATCGGCATTATCTGAATAGAACCATTACCCGAAGGGTCTAAAATTCGGATAAAATCGGATGAAATTCGGATCAATTTCGGATAAAATCGGATAAAATTCGGGTAAGATTTCGGATAAAACCGGATAATTTCCGGATAAAATCGGATAATTTTTGGACAAAATAGGATAAAAATGCACTAGGCCACGCCCATTTTCCGTACCGCCTTCTATTTAGTGCATCGACCCAGGATTTTCCTCCTCCTTCCAAAATCGGAAGAGTCGTTGCGGCGCTGAAAAATGAGCGTGGTCAAGTGAGATGACCAAGTGGCTAGATATTCAGTGTAGAAGTTTTTTGTATAGTCGCTTTGCATACTTTTTACTTGCTAGTTGTCCTGAAAAACCTATGTATGAATAAGACTGTGCCTCCCAACGACGATAGAGTAATTGAAGATTTGTTTTCATATTTTCATTAATATGCATACATGAAGATTGAAGTTTGCATGTGAACATGCTGCAAATGCAATGAAGTACTATGTACTGTTTGCTCCATTATGGATGTTTTCAAAGGCTTGCCTTGAGTGCCTGATTTCTATTTCACCGTTTTTCCTCAACTTTGTTCCGAAAATATCCGGAGTTATTCGAAATTATCCGACCAGATATCCGTATCCGAATCATTGGAAAAATGACATTAATTGAATCGATCCATTATCCGAAAATTTGAAAAAGCGCATTATCTGAATCGAGCCAATATCCGAAAATTTAAAATCGGCATTATCCGAATCGATCCATTATCCGAAAAATTATCTTCGGATAACAAGTATAATGAATACTCACAGTTCCAGACATGAATTTCGCCCGATTTCCGCTAAATTTCCGGTATTTCCAATCATGGAAGGATCAAATCTTTGGAAAAAAATTCGAACTATTCGAATATTCGAAAAACCGAGCAACTCTAAATTCTGAATGAACAGAATATCTTTAAGATTGAAACTTAATATTCGCGCATAAATGATGTATTCAAATATTCGCAACCCTCACGGCTCTATGTTTTAAGGAAATGTCAGGTTCAAGCCTGCTCTCTGAGATTATGCACTATGGGGCGTTCCCACTTTTTGAGAAAATTTTCATTTACACTCGAGAAGAGGGTCCGAGATTTTCAAAAAAAACTCACTGTAGTTGCAACGTTGTGAAAGATCGCGGTAGTGTTGCACGAGATTTTGTGCTAGATCGCCCTAGAGACGCGGTGTAAGGTCTGACCCTTCGGAGGGTTGTTGGTTTACCCTGAAAACCTAACCCTAAAAAACTATAGCGGTGTACATTCGTCCAATTCAAGTGAAAAAAAGAAGTGATCATGAGTCCAAAGGCTCGGCGGACAAAAATTGATACAAGCTGATGGAACAGACAGAAACGTCGCTACCTACTCCCGTCATCGCCACCAGATTTACATACGTGCATATATCACCAAACCAGTCACTGCGTTTGACTCCATGAGTCAGAATGTATTGACTTGAAGTCGAAACAAAAGGCATCCCACACGAAAAATTAGACGCCGTTGACACAGCAGTGGGCTCGCCTCCGAATGTCACCACGGTGATGCATGCATCATGGCTCGACACCAACACCGTAGTATCCAGCTTCCGTGAAAACCAAACTCTTTACAGTTTCAGAAAATAACCTCATCTAAATGAAGTTTTACAAAGAAATTTTCGATTTTCCACGGTTCCAGAACGATAGAGCCCCCGACGACGACTATCCTCCCGATTTGAATCCCATTTTCAGTCCGGATCAAATGACGTTCTTGAAAGTGCTAGATCATCTTCTCTCCGTAATCTACCATGCCTCGTGGAGTCATGCCATCAGATGGAAATAAAGTCGGAATTTCTACCTTGCACTCTGCACGTTACACCAGTTGGAACATTGCTGCTCAACTTGGCCGACGGAGAGGCGTGGTAGACCATTATTTGATGATTTAGGCTTCCTTTGGGGAGAGTGAACTCTCAGGAAGTTCTCGCTTGTTATACACCTACAGCGCTTGGTGTACAACTCCATTGTCTCCGTCAACTGGGTCAAATAGGAAATTTCGCTCCCTGTCCCAAAATTGAAGGACTGGAGAGCGGTTTGCAGCGGTCCCAACAAAGTTCGAGAGTAGTCGAAGACAGCTTCGCAGCGAGCGGTCCGCCACAAAAGTGGTCACCTCGAATTCGCAAGGTTTATCACTGTGGTCACCCCAATAGCCGTGTGAACTATTCTGGCTGTCGAGATTGAGCTTCTCTTCGCCAGCGGAGACCGTCTGAATCAAAAACTATGAGAGAAACGTACGGGTGCCAGAAAACTTGAAATGTCTCATTTCGCCTCCATGTTCCTGCGAGCCAATCGAGGTAAGAAAATCTAGTGGCGGACCATTCGCCTCGTAACGGTCTTCACCAACTCTCGTACATTGTAGGGACAGCTGTGAACAGCTCTCCAGACCTTCAATTCTGGGGCAAAGAACGACATTTCCTTTCTGACCCAGTTGAAGCGATATAGCTGTTCACCAAACGCATCCCAGGAAACTCTGAACGAGTTACCTGAGACTTTAACGCAAAATGCGCGATGGCTTCACGCAACTTACTCTGAATTTGCAAGTAACTTGGTACGCTATTGCAAGTAACTTGACATGATTTAGAAAAAAGTCAAGTGTAACTTGCCTCAATATTATACGTAACTTACACAACGTTGCGAGTAGCTTGTAATGTTGTTACATGTAACTTGACGCAAACGCGCGAAGCGGCCGCACACCGACACGCGACGCTGTCGGCACACCAACGCTCAATCGACTTGGCCGGCTAGTCGAGTGCCATTAGTGGCCGCCAGCGAGGGCTCTAGCTACTAAGAGGGACCATCTAGCTCAAACTTGGGCAACTGAACCGACGACGACGCCGACTTCTAAGTCCTGCCTCAAGAGTGCGTCGTGTACCCAACTTGGAAATGACTTGCCAAGTCACAGTGAAGTTCTAAAAATCTCTAGTAACATCACGTCAACAGTCGAATTACATACAACCTTCTACAGCCTAGATAAGTTGCATAAGCAATAAATTAACTTTTTTGGGTTACACGTGAGTACTTTATGTCACATTTAAATCAACTTAGATCGCGCAACATACTTACTCTGTTGAAAGTCACATGTAGCTTGAAGTTACAAAGATAACCACAGACAACATCTTTAGAGTCCTTGGCTCGCATGTAAGTGCAACAGAGATCCCTAGAAACGACAAGACTGGATGGCAAGCGAAAATTCCCGGAGAATTCAGTCTACCCATTGGAGATTCATTCTTTGACATAATGATCTATCACGCTTCTTCGTCGGCCAAATTGAGCAGCAATGTAATAGCTGAAGTGACCTGCAGAGTTCAGAGCAGAGAATTGGGCCTGATTTCCAACTGCTGGCTTAGTTCCGCTAGACATGGTAACTATCGGGGAGACGATGGCCTGGTACATGCATAAAAGTCGTTAGAACGGGATTGAAAATAGAATTTCATTCGGGGGGTGATTGTCGTTGATGGCTTTATCGTTTCGAAACTGTGGAAAATCGAAGATTTCGTTTTATAACTTTATATAGATGAAATGAATTTCTGAAACTGTCAGGGGTATGGTTTTCGGATGCGTTAAATCCGATGTTATTGGTGCCATACCATGACTCTTCAAAGGAAAGGGAAGCTCAATGGTTTAGAAACGCTCTGTATCAGCGTTGTCATCCTGATGAATATTAGAGTAGTTAAGTTACGACAAAATACTTCCAATGGGACTGCAGTCAACGCAGAAATGTTCGCCAATTCGGTGTATTTTGTCGAAAACCCAAAGGTCGGTATCATATTTACCGCGACCAGCGACAGCGACAGTGCACATCATGCATATCGATCTTCGGTCGATATGGATGGTAAACATTGCGTCGCGTCGCTCGTCGCTGGAACAATGAACCCTGCCAAACACACGGGGTCGCTGACTACGCGAAGGCATGGAAACTGCGCGCCGCAGCCACCCACTCATGGAGACGCAGACGGCGAAACAATATGGATTCCATGTTCTTGATTTTATTCTGGTGAATGGACGGGGTTGCGACGGTAGATCGACGCGCGCGATCAAATCCCCGTTGGCCGATGACGCCACCAAAGCAGCACGGTCAGCCGCCTGGTCCATGCGTTAGACTAAATATAATACGGAAACCAAACTCATAGCTCAAGTACAATACTCGTCGACTCCTAATTATTAAGCAGCCAACATTCTCGGCGGCCAAGTTGTTTCTCAGAAAAGACCATCCAAGAGCCATTCAGGCCAAAAAAAGATGACCAGCCGAAGAATATCGGGCGTTCAGATGGTGTTGACCTCCGTAAATTGTCTTGCAATAACAATGGCATGTATAGGCCTTCCGCTATATCTAGTCGAACAGATTGGCCAGACGCGATCATTTGTATACTCTGTTTATCTCGAATTGCACAAAACACGGTCCGCCAATAGTCCTCTTATTGGCCCGCTAGTACCGTAGTGTACGTCCACGACGCGTTCTCGGCAGACCCGGGTGTGCATCCTGTGTGCAGAGCAATCGATTCGTCAATGCCGTCACTCGGCCAACCACCCTGCCACCCGGGTCTGACGAGAACGCGTCGTGGACGTACACTACGGTACTAGCGGGCCAATTAGAGAACTATTGGCGGACCGTGTTTTGTGCAATTCAAGATAAACAGAGTATAGTTACTTGTCGCCTTCGCGACACAAGCGGTCAGCAGGATTTTGATCCCGAGCGACGGTATACCGCCGTCCACCTAAATTTATTTTCGTTCATCGCGTGCGTCTACTGCGACTCCTCATCTCCACACTTTATCTCTTTCTCTCCCCCCCGCTCTGCACAAGCGCGCGAAGGAACACAGTAAATTTAGGTCCGAAATAGAGCATACCACGTTGTTCAATAAGTTTTGTCGTTCCATAGAAGAAAACACAATTTTATGATTCACAATACACTTTAATATTCAGTACAATCTCCCCGAACATTAACACTTTTCCTCCAACGATCCTCCAATCTGTGGATCCCATCCCTGAAGTGAGAATCCGCAAGGTCTGCAAAATACGCTTCAAAGCCATTATAACCTCTTCATTTGATAAAAAACGCTTGCCGACCATAAATTTTTTGAGTTCTGGAAACAAATGGAAGTCGCTGGGGGCTAAATCTGGTGAAGACGGTTTATGCTCCAACAATTCGAACTTCAATTCATGGATTTCAGCAATTGTCAAAATGCTCTTGTGACACGGTGCATTGTCCTGATGAAAAAGGATTTTTTTCTTCTTTTTTTTCACGAATTTTTTCCTTCAATTGGTCCAAAAGGTTGCAATAATATTCAGAAATAATTTTTTACCCGTTTGCAAGTAATCCACAAACAAAATTTTTCGCATCCCAAAAAAACTGATGCCATAACCTTCTTGGCCGATTTCCGCACACGAACTCGTTTCGAAGCCAAACAACCAGGTTCACACCACTCTTTAGCCTCTCGTTTTGATTCAGGATCATGGTGATACACCTAAGTCTCATCTGTAGTGATGAATCGACGCACAAAATCCACTTTATCCTTTTTAAAACGCTCCAAATGTTGCTGAGAAAGTCTGTGTTTTTGTTCCATTGTTAGCGAATGCGGCACCCATTGTGCACACAGCTTTCTAAAACACAAAATTTCACTTAAAATATGACTCACACTGCCTACTAAGATGTGTGGAGCCTCTACTAAATCTCTCTCAGTCAATCGACGATCTTCCAAAACCATATCCTGTATTTTCGCTATGCTTTCTGGTGTTGATGCCCTTTTTGGACGTCCTTCCCGTGGATCGTCTTCAAGACTTGTACGACCACGTTTAAATTCAGCAACCCATCTTTCTACTGTGCTAATTGTAGGCGAACAATCATTATACACTTTTAACATTCGTTCGTGAAATTCTTTTGGTGCTACACCTTCCAAAAATACGAATTTTATCACTGCACGATATTCAATTTTATTCCATTGCTCTGACACGGCGACACTAAATGGCCTGTAAACAAAGAATGAATTGACAGATTGAAATGAAACTTCACATACTTTCATATGACGGGCGTACCGACGAAACAAAAAAATTTTGAACTAGTAGCAACGCCCTCTCTTATCGAACAACAAAACTCATTGAACAACCTGCTAAGCCGACAAGCCCATCGCCTCATTCAATCTTCGCTATTTCTGCTCTTCGCAATGTCCAAGTCCGCAACGGACCAAAAGAATTTCGTTCCGAAACAAAGTGTGTAACGCCCACAATTTGCCGCTTCATGGATGTGACCAGAAAATCTACCCCATGATTGAAACTCGTGATTGAAATAGCGCCTTGACTTGCAAGGAGGAACTTTCCAAACGACTTCAAATATTCAAAACCTCGAACGCACCCTAGCAAATAATTTTCTAATACTTTTTTCTTAAAACATGTTCGCGTGAAAAAAACTTTGAAGTTGACATCAATTTACACAATGATCTAGCAATATTCGTACCTCATCCTCACACAGGTGTTCGAAGAACGTCATTTTTTCACGCACACTTTTCGGATCTTCCGCACTCGGCAACTCCTGAAAAATTACTGCCACTCAACGAACTCTCAGAGTAGATTTTTTCACTTCGGAGCAAGTTGATTACGACCTAAAGGGGACCCAAAGCACAGCCAGACACGAGCTGAAGATTCAACATTCTCAGTCACCGAACATTTTTTTACACCGGAGCTTTTGGCTGGCTCTAGTTGCTATGGCGTGGTCCCTCGATCACATTCAAAGGACATTCAAAATTGAAATCCCCTATGTCAACATCTTTTACGCAAAAGTCGGTAGAGTGCGCACAGGAATACTGATCCCGACAGACTCAAGCCAGTTCCGCCATCAGTTGAGCGTCAAGGAATTGCAATGACGTGTTTTCATCGCACATTGCACAAAGTGCTCACGGGCCAAAACCAGAAACGCTCAGGCTTCCAATTTTAGAATGTGAACGTGAGTGTTGCTTTTGAAGACGCTGATTTCATAGATTGCAAATACGAAAAAAGTTAATGAATAAAGGGTTTTGTAGCCCAACAATGAGGTATTCTCGCTTTTCACTGCTTCCTTCATTCCTTCCAATGACATATGGAGGAGAATTCAATTCACAGACCACATTGTTCGAAATTTAGTAACAGATTTTGATTTTGCAACATTCTGAGAAATGTCTGGCTGAAGCGGACTACGGCATGAACATAAACGGAAGAGGGAGCAACTGCCTTCAATCTTCAAGTAGGGCTCTGGCGTTTGTTTGATTCTGACGTAGCAGAGAATCGTTCTTCGATACTTCCAAAAAGCCTAGAAGCCAGAAGTGGGCGAAGCTTCGACACGGAAGCGACAAGATTTGTACCTTTAAGACCGTCAAATAAGATGACAAATGTAATCTTGCAGCATATGCTCTTTTCCGGAGTGAGATGTAACGTGCTGCAATGCAGAATAGGGGGCGGTTTCGAAATAGGTGGGTTTCTAAGTAGGGGCCTGATTCGTGCTCGAAAAGCTTGTTACAGTCACGTGCGGCAGCAGCAATCCTAACTGTAAATGCAAGGTCAACGAAATGCGACCCACAGTCCAACCGCTCTCATTTGCAATATTCAAGATGCAATGCTTGATTCAGGTGCCTCATGATTAAAATTGATTCAACTGTCGAAAGTAAACAGAGTAGTACAATGAGACGGTCAAAACAATACTTTATACAATTGAGAAAACTTCTGAAGAAAGCTCATACTCCCCGCGACCGAACTCGAAGCAGTACTTATCAACTATGTCGATTCAAAATCGATACGCCTGATATAGAATGTAGCGGAAGGTGTGAGATCATCCTACGTGCAGTCGGCACGGATCAGACTTGTCCGTTTGGTTCCTCCTGTGAGCGAAGTTTGCATTGACGCAAAGCCGGTGCACGTACGCGACAAGTTATCACATACAGTCGACACGGATCCCCGTGATACTTTGCGTCCCTAATTGTGCGTTGGCGCAACCCCGATGCATGTACAGGCTATAAAACGGCGAAAATCACTTGGTTCCTACGCGTGCTGGTGCGGAGCGGAGGTCAGAGACATTGAGAGAGCGTAGGGCAGACGGAGGTCGAGGCGTAGCGCGCGCCGCTCGCGCCTCGAATTATGTGAATTACGACGTTTTATAGAGGGTATGTTGTAGCATGTGCGCACTGCGGGCGCAACGACCTGCTCAACCCTGAAGTCTTTATCACAGGCACACGCAGGAATATTCTGCTGGGTCTTCCGTAAGGGGTTGAGCAGAGTGCCAAAAGGGCGCGGCGCGGCCTGATGATGGAGAGCCGTATTGATAGATCGCCGCGATCTATCAATACGGCTCTCCAGCATCATGCCGCGCCGCGCCCTGTTGGCACTCTGCTCAACCCCTAAGCCCTGTGGGTACATGGCACGCGCACACAAATTCTTTTAGCCGGCTTCATTGATGGAGGGTAGAGTTGAATTATCGCGAAAAATCAAACTATTTTCAAAGGATTATTCAAATTTATCTATTCACACAGAACAGAACTTGGTTTCAAATTCAGTTAGGGGAAATCAGAATAATAGAAGAGCGCAAAAGTGTTTAATAGCTGATGTTCATGGGAGAGTGGTCCAACGCAGGGGTGAGCAGAATCAAAATATGAAAGTTTGGAAATCGGTTTTCGGGTTTCGATACAAAAACTTTTTTCTCGGGTTTCGAAAATCGGGCGCGAAATCCCTGAAAATGCGCGAAAATGCGGTTTTCAAAATGCGAAACACGGGAAAATTCAGAAATTATCTTATGTTTTTTGCGTCCCAGACGACCCGATATTTTCGCGTTCCGCAGCACTTTCGGCGGTTTTCGGAATGCGAAACGCGTAATTCCGCTAATCCATGGTCCGAAGAAGAATGAGATATGTGCTCTGGATCGGGGAGTTGCCCATTAGGTTCCGAGTTTCACGTTCATCTTGTCAAACGTATAATACTGCAAGCATATTTATACCTCTTCTTTGCACTGTTGTTCGAAAAATGCCAGCTTCTGACGCACACTTTTTGGAGAACCCGTGAAAGGCATCACCTGAAAAGAATAAAAATTCTCAGCGAATTCTGATCGAACAACCTACAGCTATGGAGCACAACGACCGTGTCTAATGAAGCGCTCAAAGTGACGTTGCGCAGACGGGGGCAATCTCATCAACAAAAATTGGACAGGCGTGTTTTTCAATAAAGAAGGGAGGAAAATGGCAAAGTTGCACCAAAACATTTCAGCAACATGACGAATTATGTGTATCAGTTGATATTAGAGTGTCGAAAATAAGAAAACAACTGCGGAAGTCCCAAAGGAAAAGTTCTAAGCCGAAACGTCAATAAAGGCATCGCCAACAAAAAACTTTTTAGCATAAATGTCACCTGCTTACCGAGTGTTAATTATGAGTGCAGTCTCAAGCCACAGATTCGCATAGTAATAAAGTAACAACAGCCCTCTGAGGAAGAGAGATGATGACATCCAGTTTGGGGATGGAACATATGATGTGAGCGAACAGGCTGATAATTGGTGATCACGACTGCGGTCAACAAGTGCACGTCTCTTCCCACGTTTTCCACGTGTTCCCAGCACGATTGATCTCTGGGTACAGGGGGGAAACGTAGTACGGGGCGGGGCTTATATGTACCTCCGCCGGCCAATCGGCAGAGGTCTCTCCACCCTCAAAGACGTGGGTAATTGGCCTGCAGAGGAATAATCCCCACCCCGTACTCCCATTTCCCCCTGTAACACTCTCTGTCCCAGCGCGATTATCATCGTGTTGAGTGCTGCAGCAGCGGTTGTCCGCAACTACGGATCGGACTCTGACACGTCACGAAAAAACTCAGGGAACAGCAACGCAAATTCTGCCTGCTTTGTAACAGAGCAGCATCGAAAATGGTCTTTCGCTCTGAAATTTCTAGGTAAATCATATTCTTTTGGCGTTTTGTAATTAAAAATTTCTTGGAAAAACGAGAAGCTCTCGAAGAAAGAGTCTGGACGTCTGGATCTCCCGATCTGAAAAGGCTTTTGCATCGAATCATTTCCGCATGTCGGGTGATGGTCGTAGTGTATTTCAACCGCAAGAGAGGCGGTGGAAACTTCGTGTTCCTTCTAATGGCGAGCTTCGCTCCTCCCCCGTTCGTCCAATCGCGAGCGAAGCTCTTCCCTCGTTTCCCTCTCTGGAATACACTACGACCATCACCCCCGCATGTCATGGCGCTTCTCTTCCTTGTGCTAGATTTTCCTAGGAGCCAGCTTTCCGGACCCTCGAAGCTTTTTCCACGCGGTGATAATTCTAGACGGGTGAAGAGGTGATTTCCTGCCATTTTTATTTGTGATACACCTGTGAACAGACCTGGAACTGGACACGGGACTTCATCGAATAAATAATTCAACTACTAGAATAATCGGACTACTCGAGTGCCCTAGTATTGGAATATTGGTTACATCCAGGATGTTGAAATATTTTCTACGAATATTTGATTCACTCAGGACCCCAGAAAATTCTCACTTCAACGAAAATTTCGAACTTTGAATATCAAAATTCAACCGAAAAATTGAAGTATTCAGAACATTAGATATGTGAACTAGACAGCGGAAAATTATTCAATCCTTTTCAAGAATTATTCGAAGATCTCAGCACCCAATGATATTTTTAAATATCGAACAGATATTCGAATACTCAACCTATTATTCTTTTGGGCCGCATAGTGCTTCGAATGTATTTTCGGCACCAATCACACTAAGGCCGGAAAAATACTTGCCGCGACCAGCGGCATCGACTATGCGTATCATGGGTATCGATTTTCGGTCGATATCGATGGTAGACATTGCGTCGCGTCCCTCGTCGCTGTAAGTATCACCCGGCCTAAAGCCGGGATCATACTTCCCGCTATACTTGTTCCGAATCGAATAATCGGATGAGTATCCGACTGTTTCAGTCGGATAAAAAGTCGACTTTTTATTCGACAAGTCGGTTATTCGAAAAAGTGCGATATCCGACTACAGTCGAAACGTCGAATAATCGAAAAAGTGCGATATCCGACTACAGTCGAAAAGTCGAATGTTCGAAAAAGTGCGATATCCGACTACAGTCGAAAAGTCGAATATTCGAAAAAGGGCGATATCCGACTACAGTCGAAAAGTCGAATATTCGAAAAGGTGTGATGTCCGACTACAGTCGAAAAGTCGAATATTCGAAAATGTGTAATATCCGACTATAGTCGAAAAGTCGGATATTCGAAAGAAATTCCATCTGTAACAAGTATACTTCCCGCGACCAGCGACAGCGACAGTGCATAGCAGGCGCATCGATTTTTGGTCGATATGGATGGCAAGCATTGCGTCGCTCCGCTCGTCGCTGGAGGTATGATCCCGGCCTAACACTTTTAGTTAACCACAAAGCACCTACTGAAGGTTGGCGCAAACTCGGTTTACCTGGGTTATCACATATGTGCACGAAGTTTGCGCCAGACGTGTCAATGCCGTCCGATCCGACTGTATACAATCCTTCAAAAATTTAGAACCCACGAATTTGTAAAAAACCACTCATTCGGAAATCTAAAAAAGCCCACCTCAGAAAAAATCCTTCATTCGATAATTATTTATTCATTGGTACGCTACACGAGATAGGCAGGCAGGATAGGCATTCAAAGCAAACAGTTCATCTACGCAATCGCGTTCAGTCCGCAAAGTGCACGCTGATTTCGGCGCGGTTTCGAGGATCCTCAGACAGAGATGTCGGATCAACCAGGCGGTTTTTGTCTTTTTTTTTGATGCGGCCGGCGAAAAAAGGCAGAAACTGCCCGGGTGATCCGACATCCCCGTCTGCGATCCTCGAAATCACGCCGCAACACGCTTTCGCAATCAGCGTGCACTTTGCGGACTAAACGTGATTGCGTAGATCAACTGTAGGCGGGGTTTGCGTAATTTTTCAAAATCGGAGCGACCCCCCACCACTAGAGAATTTTTTCCGGAATCCAAAAAATTTGCGATCCCTCTCCGAGACGCGATTTCTGGACAGTTCATATTTGATTACTAAAACTGTCAGGGCTGTAGTAAACCCCCTCAAAATGAAGTTAAGATGATCTTAAACGGTCGTATGAAGAAATGTTGGAATGATCTGTAAGATTATGTTGATGATATGGTGGAGCATATGAATCTCATCTGTAAGCGCATCATTCAGATGATGAACGTTTTTAAGATGGTGCTAATTTCATCAGGTTAGCTGAACTTCTACAGATCATCTGGACAGAGGAAAGCGAGAGAGCACGCACTCCCGCAGAAGCTCGTCTTATCTTTAAGAGTAACCCCGGAGCGCCTCTTATTCTTCAGATGAAATACCAGTTATCATTATCAGCTATCACAAAACAACAAACATCTCATTCCATTCATTGAGAAAGAAAGCATGGAGTTGGTCGATTAGAGAATGACCACCTGCAGAATGAGGGCTGGCTTTTCTCATTCTCACACGTATAATCATGTGCTATCATATCATGAATATGCGAGGACGACCGCTTTAGGACGAATCATCGCCAATGAAATGAATACGGGCCTGAGTTCTCGCCAATGAAATGAATACGGGCCTGAGTTCAGCGACCAGTTGTGACTGATAGCGATAATTATGAATCAATACGGGATTAAGATCATCTGAAAATTGTCTGGAAGAATATCGGATCATCTTATCGAATTAATATCAGATCATCTGATAGGGGTGGTTTACTACAGCCCTCAGACACTGAAATTCGTTCAGTAGTCGGGCTCAAGCGTCTAAAATCTGGACAATGATACAAATCTTCCTTTTGGTGGCCGAAAACATCGAGAATTCTCGGGATATCCTCACCAAATTTTCATTTTTGGCCGAAATTTTCGCCATCACCCTAACATTCATTTTGGAGCCACAATTTTTGCGACCACCCCATCCTCCGTTTCGAAATTTCGCAACCCCGCTTGAACCTGGGCATACAAACACCCAAAAACCAGGTAATGAAATTAATAACAGGAGAGAAGGGAATTTGAGGTTCTTTCTTGAAGAATACTTTCCGGAGAACTTTTTTAATCAGTATTTCATGGAAAGGGGTTATTCGGAACAGGAATCCACCCGCAAATCGTGAAACACAAAATTCAAATTATTTATACGTTCGAAAAATTGTGCAGATTGCTAACGTGTAGTTGTCACTGCATGCCCTCGACCTCCTATATTCTATGCAAAACCCAGCCTCCGTGAGCTTGCGTGAACACTGTCCCTATATGTAGTAGAGAAGTATGTAACAATAATACGAGATAGGATGGCATGGCGTCGAGAGTAGTGCATGACAAAAAAGGATTCAATTGCTGGCTCCCAGGAGTGGGGGAAAGAGGAAATTGTTGTTCGATAAATTGAGTGTGGAAGAAAAAGAAACACGGGGAAATGTAATCAAAACTGAATTGTTCCCACAATATGCTAGCATGTTAATGTCCCAGCCGTATTCAGGAAGGAGAGAATTCGCAAAACAATTACAATTTAGCAACAGTCTCAAAGATATGCAGTATATTCCAATCAATGGAACATTGCCTTCCCGAGAAAAAAAAAACCAAAATCGCTCTGTGCAAAATCAGATTGGTGAATTTGGGGCACGCAACTTGTGACGATGAATCCTTTCTTCAAAAGGCAACATTCGAGAGAAAACCATTATTTCAATAGTAATGGATGCGATCCGAAACATCCACATCGGGGAGAAGGAGCGACGACCAGCAATGTTTTGGGAGAAGGTTAATTGGCACCATGGCTGTGAGGAAATGGAAAATTGCGCGACCGGCACGGATGGGAGAGGAACGGACGGCCCTGTGTGTCCGCCCGTCCAGCTATTGGTGGACGGTGCCGAATCATGATTATCCTCTACGGGTAATTACAAAGACAACCATCTGCGAATACAACAGACCTCATCCATATTCTCATAGCGCATTATCAAAATGACTTTTTTGGCTACCCAACAGAGATGAGCGTAATAAAATTATGAAATTTCCAAAATTCGGTTCAGTCGCGAGGAATTTTTCTCGGACTTCGGAACTCGGGTGCGAGACGCCCAAAAATGAGCGAAAATGCGGTTTTCGGAACGCGATACACGGAACAAGGTTGACATTACGGATTAGCTGCTGTTTTATTAATAGAATCGAAACTCCCGCGTTCGCAGCACTTGGTGCGGTTTCCGGAAAGCGAAAAACCGCTCCCAAACTGAGGGTTTCGCAACGCGAAGTCCCCCTCATTCTTGCTAGACGTAGTGCATACTTCCAGCGACGGGCGACGCCACTTAGTGTCTGTCACACATATCGACCGACAATCGATATGGATGATATGCACTGTCGCTGTCGCGCGTCGCGGAAAATTTGCACTAGGCCTTACTAACCCAATCAAAACCATCTCCAATTTCTGCGCACTGCAAGTTTTGATTGCAAGCAGCTGCTTCCCAGTATAATATATGTACATACTACATATCTCTTGATCAGGAAAACATGCTACTTGGAAGCGGAAAACGTAAGTGGGAAAAAATAACCGAGAACGGAAAACGGACACTCCAAAATGGACCGCAATGCAGGGAAGATTGAAAAGAAAAACCGCAAACTTGAAAATTTCGTTATTCGTGACTGGCTTATTTTCGCTAGCTTTTTAAATAGTTTCCCCTTAGAGGCATCGTGCGCGCCGAAAACGTCTTATTTTTTCATGTTTATTGAGCAGGCGAGAGCCCCATTTTTCAATATGAAACTTCATCAACAAAATGTCTCAAACTTTGTAAACTAGTATAACCGTTCTCTCAAGCAAATGAAGCGCTTTATAAATATTGCTGAATAAGAAAGTTACCCAAGAAGTTTAGTGTCCTACTCAAAATAATAACCAGCCTATTTCACCATTAAAATTAAAGCACAGATCTGTTTTGTTGATACATGCAGGCTGTAGAACACAAAATTCCCGTGAATCTCTCGCGTACGCGTGCGGAGTGGAGGTTAGGGACAGCGAGAGAGGATATGGCAGTCGGAGAAAGCAGCATCGCGCGAACACCCAATGCCTTGAGTTGTGGGAAATAAGATTTCTACAGAGGATATGTACTATTCAGCCCTCAAAAGTATTAAATGTTGCTCTGAAAATGGCAGAGCTGGTGCCTTGATAGGGCTAAGATAAGCATGAACACTTCGTCTGCAAGCAGAATCTACTTTCTTCGCGTGCGTGTGCGGGGAGACAGCAGGAGAGCGGTGGGAGGAGGAAAGGAGTGATCAGTACACAAGCGCACACGCACGCGTGAACGAGACGAGACAAAGTTTGCTCACTTATAGAGTTCAAATTACACAGTACTGAAACGACATGGTGAGTTCGATTAGAATATTCGAAAGTGTCAGAGTTTAACGAGAGGCGTTAAAAAATGTCAGATAGAGAACGGAATCTCGAACGCACTTCGGTAAATAAAACAGCAAATATCACACTTTAATGTACAAAACAGCGAATAGCAAAAAGACCAAAACCAACATATATCATCCCCAGCCCAGGGTTGCTGGATGGCACGCCGCGCAAGGCGTGCTGCGTCGCGGCGTGCCATCACTTTCGCGACCAAGTCGCCACGATCTAGACGTGCTATGCATTTGAATCACATTAATACAGCATTGTCACGGTTTGGGATTAGGTGTAAGATACTTAACAGGTCGAACTATGTAGTGTCGCTAATTAGCAGGTACATATCCATGTCTGCGGCAAGATACACCGAGGTGGAAACGAAACGTTGTACGGAGGGGATTTTTTCTGCAGCCATGCGAGCCCGAGCCATGCACCACACGTTCAAATTGTATAACGGTCGCATTTTCGCGATTGATCAGAACTCATGAATTTGTGAAATAAGAATTTCATGTTAAAAACAGGGTCCGGTCAATTTCTGACAGCACCGAAATTCGGGATGGTGGTGGCCTAGCTGAACACCGCCCGGACGTTCTACAAACTACGAGTTGTTTTTTTAAATAGCCCTGGAGTTAGGGATTACGGTTTTCAGAGCATGATAATCATAGCAAGAAAGCCGGTATTTCCACCGCAGTTTTGAAGAGTGCGTGGATGGATAAAACATGGACGATGAACAAATTTTTGTGGCGCGGTAATTCACTGAAATGGCTGGAACAACATGAAGACGGCCGTTTTTTTTTCGCAGCTTTCGTAAGTTCCTTGGGAGTATCTGTAGCATGCGCTCCGATTCAGCGCGAAATCTGAATTCTGCCCGGACCCTGTCTTTAATTCTACATGCGCGAGCACAGAGTAGGGTTCGATCCCAAGCCGCGGAATTTCCAAGCAATTTGTTGGATAGGTCTTCGCGCCGACGTTCCAGGAACAAACGAGTTTCTGGCCTACAAAAACATCACACAGTTAGAAAAGGATTGCAGTGGTTTGAGGGATAAGCCATCTCAATTCCCCCTTCTTTATGGGTACGAATGGAAGCAGGGAGATTTCATGAACCCTACATCTGATTATTTATATGTTCGGGACCATTTTTTAACAAGAACATGAATGTGAATTTCAGAAAACCTTACTGCTACGCACAACTTGAAAGGATAGTTCCGCGTTCAAAAATTCACAGTTCTGCGCGTTTCTGGCCTTCTGTGTTGCACATTCAAAAATCACAAGAAAGCTGCGGAGGGCAAACATGTCGGATCAACTGGGGTGGACAAGGCAAAGTTCCGAAAACCGCCCATCTGCTCATTTTTTGACATTTAGCGCGCGATTACCGAAAGCCAAGTGAGAAATTTCGCCGAAACTGTATGGGCCCCTTTTTCCGAGCGAAATTTGCTTAGCTTTTTTTCGCATATGTGAGCGGAGAGCGGCGCATGCGAGCATACGCCTAAAGCCAAGTAAATTCCGCCCTCAGATAGTGTGTAGGCCGCGTTGAATACGTGCAACAGCGGCATCTGCTGAGGAAAACTGAAAACTACCATCAAATTCGGAACCCAAGTTACTCGTATCCATCGCGTGCGTATGTGCTCGTATGCTGCGCCTCCTTCTCTCCACGTTCTCTTGTTGTCTCTCCCTGGCTACGCACACGCACGCGAAGGTACAAATTTAATTTTGCTACGAAATAGAGGATAAGCGCAGCTAAACGCAAGCTCATACAAATAAATAACGAACTGAGAACGAATGGTTTTGTTGTGACCATTATGAATTCATCAAAAATCTCCAAAGTTGAGCTCGCACACAGAGAATTTCAAAAATTGGGCTAGCGGAGGTACATTTGCTGGTTGGATAAAGTCCTTCTCAATAAAATTGAAATTTAGAGGAGCAGAATGTAAATCCACAATGCGGGGCAGTTTTTCAGTCTAGGTTTACTTCACACATAGATTGGTGCACCTATGAAAGATGCTGAATGTTTGATCCGGGCGCACCAAAATATCACCCATCGGTTAATACAAGACTCGAGTAATTAATGCTCACAACAGCTTAAGTTGAGTCAAATAAAAAACGAATCGAAACAAGCCGTTGACTGTCAAAATTTTGGACTGCTCCCAATACACAGTATCAACACAGATGGATTCGTGGCTCACATGCGGGCGCCTGCTCAATCGATATGAGCGGCGACACAATCATTTGTTGACGAAATGGAATTGGAATGAACACTGGATAGTTAGTGGTATGGTACGCCAATGGTATACCTTTGCGAGACTCGGTCGCGTCGCTCTGCGCAGCGACAGTGACCGCCTCCGGCCCTTTAAATTTCTCGCTGTCGCAGTGCGCTGCACAGCGACAGCTACAGTGGTAACGACAGGCATCGGCACATTTGCAGTATGTCAGCCCTCCGCCACACATCGCTGCGACGGACATGCGACAACTGTTCTTGCGACGGCCAGAGGCGCTGCTCCGATGCTGGTCCCGCCACGATTTGTGCTAAATGTCATGACTGTCGCTGGTGACGGAGACAATGTATACCATTGGCCGAATCCTTTTGCGATACACGGTCGCGTCGCTCTGCACAGTGGCAGCGACCGCCTGTCGCAGAGCTCTCGCCCTTTAGGCCGTGGTTATACTACCCGCGAGAGGCGACCGCGACAGTGCATATAAAGCATATCGATTTCCGGTCGATGTGTATGGTAAACAGTGCGTCGCTTCGCCTGTCGCAGGTAGTATGATTCCGGCCTTACGCCGGGATCGTCATTCCCGCGACCAGCGACGGTGACAGGTCATATAAGGCGTATCGATATTCGGTCGATATTGATGGTAAACATTGCATCGCGTCGCTCGTCGCTGAGAGTATGTTCCCGGCCTTAAACCTGTCGCAGAGCGTTGCACAACGACAGTAGCAGCGACAGGCCTCGGCACATTTGCAGCGAGCCAGCCCTCCGCGACACGTCGCTCCGACAGACGCGCGATAACTGTTCCCACAACGACCGATGACGTTGCTCCAATGCGCGTTCCATCGCTACTTAAGCTAGATTGCATGCCTGTCGCTCATGACAGCGATAAAGTATACCATACCCCTTATAACTTGTTCCTTGTCTTTGTTTATCTCAACAATGTAGAAGGATGTCAAGTACAGTTTTATGTATTACATACACTGCTTTCAGCTCTGGGTCCAGTTTTCTTGGCGGTGTTGTCCGATTTTGGGATGTGGAAAACTAGCCTCCTCGTGCACTACACCAGTGCGAAACCCACCCTTTTCTGAAGATTCCAATACTTTCATAACCACAAAGCTTTTTTAAGGTTTCCTTTCCACGCTAATATATCATCCGCCCCAGGGTTCCTTCTGCCCGGATAAGCGAACATCCTGTACCACGAGTTTTATACGTTTTCGAAGGAAAAATCTGTTACCTACAGCCAGTTCATTACAGCACACACCTTGATGACGAAATTGAAGGTCATATCGATTCAAAAGGCGTGTTAAGAATCAATGGCCATGAATCGATGTGTGCTGGTCCAGCGAAGAAGATGGTAATGCGTATCACTTTAGGTCTCTAGAGTTTTGACCGTTACTGGCTTGTCAAATAGAATGCTCAAACCTAAAGGATGCCAACACGTTCGTCCTTACGCATAAAAAAGCGCTGCAGTCGATTGAAAGCTGCGCTAAAATTGTGTCACGCGCCAAATTTGGCGCGCTTAAACGAAAATGAATTCAGTGCTCAAATGTAAGCGCGCGTTTGTTTCTAATTTGTGATTCAAGAGTTTTCGTGCATGATTTTGAAGTGTATATTCCCCCACCTCATCTGATAACGCGAATCATTCCTCGTGAAAGCTGTTCGCCACATGACTAAAATTATTCGTTGAGCAGGGGTTCGCATTCGGTCGGAGTGACGCAAAGTCCGACCGAATCAGACTCCGCCCACACGGTCGGCGTGCGCGTTGAGCGACCTTTGCGCGGACATTTTTCGGACGAGCCTTCCCTCGGCTAGAGACAGCTGACTGGATTCTCATTCACTATTCGTCCGTTATCCCTGCTAATCAATTCACCAGTCTGAGAAATGCCTTTGCGACGAACGCTCGACACGCACGCCGACCGCGTAGGCGGACATCCCCATTCAGATGATATTTAAGTATGCACAGTGGGCACGGATCGCCCTGATACTTTGCGTTCCTCCTTGTGCGTTGGAGCAAACTCGGTGCGCGTATGTTAAAACATATGCACACCGAGTTTGCGCCAACGCACAGTAAGAAACGCAAAGTATCAGTGTGATCCGTGCCGACCGTAGCTGATACCAGGGTTGAGTAAGACGCTGCGCCAATTTTCGGCAGGGCTACGGCCCTCCATGATTACCAAAAATATGGAAGAAATGTAAAAAATTTTTATGCCGATCCCTGCTTGATGAATGGACACCAAATTCGTATTCAGCACAGTGAATAACCCCTGAATTTTGATTTTGACTCAAAAACTTCGCCCAAGCTACCTTATACCCACCGTAACGTAGAACTTCATGACGGCCTCTCCAGACGCAGCTGTTCTAGCGCTGCGATCTTGCTATCAGAGGGCGACTATTACTACCTCATTTTGGCATGCCAAACGGTTTGGAAAATATTGATTCTCCTTCCAAAATTTTACGAACCCAATTTTAAATTTTTTTTCTTCAAAAATTTCCCTGATTTTTTTCGACCCCCGTTGCGCCGATTCGCAACACTGCTCAACTCTGGGTGAAAGTAAAGGCAGCCTATTGCATATTGACTAAACAATCCTACATTTGAAGGCGAGAAGGCGATAAAAAAACGAAGCGATATGAAAAGGCGGAGCTAAAGTTTCTCAGATATCTTAAAGGTACAAAATTTATGGCACTACGGCATGACAACCGAAGAGTTACGGCAGAATATGCGAAGTGTCTGGGCGAAGTGGACTGTAACGAGTTCCTGCACACGGAGGGGATGACGCGGCTCATAGAGGTTGCGGAGGTGTTACGACCGGCATCCATGCAGAAGAACGAAAGTGCCGAGGAAATGCGAAGATAGGGATCGACGACATCAGGGGTGGGGGGAGAAGGGGAAGAGTTGGAGGGTCGAGCGACCACGATATATGTAGAACGATATTCGACCGATGACCATGGCCACTTGGAACATGCTGAGACAAGCGCCCACAAGTCACAAACTAGGACAAATGATGACATCAGCGAATAAGCATCACATGTTTCACATCTACTCCAACGTTTATCTTGACATATATCGAAAACTTTCAAGAAGAATTACTCCATCAAAACACTTCACTTTCCCAAGCTGTTCAGATGAATACCCTCAGCAATTACAGCGCGGCAACATTAACTTGGTTCTCACGGTTCACAAGTCATTCACATAAGTTGAAAATACTAGTTTTGTAGGACAAAGGCAGAAACAAAACGAAGAAAAGCATGGATGACCTAAAAAGAGGGTTCAAGGTGGTTGAGTGCAGCTCCGAGGAAAACCATTTGACAATGAATCTTCGACACCTCCTCAATTGATACTCCATCTTCCTATACACTAAAGCTGAACCATGCTACAAAATTGAAGGACTGCATAATGATTTTCTATGTTGTGACAAAGAATGAGCGGTAATTTTTTTCTGAATTTCGGAAATCGGAAGCCAAAATACAATAGGAAATTCGTTCAACGAACGTCTTAACCCTCCTCCTGGTGACTTCAAGGAAAAGTGTAAAAATAACTTCCGATTTCTTTAGCATTTGCAGGCATTTTTCGGAAATCGAAAATCGGAAAAAAATCAAAAACCATCGGGATTCGGGAATAGGAATTACGCTCATTCCTGGTTCCGACTGCTCCTCGACCAGAGGTCTACCGCTCACAAAAAATTCTGAATCATGTTGAAGAAGGCCGCAACGAAACCACGAGGGCTCAGTATTGTACGGTCGGTGCGGATCGCAATGATACTTTGTGTTCTTTATTGTTTGTTGGCGCAAACTTTGTGCACATATGTTACAGCATGCCTGCACCGAGTTGGCGCCAACACACACCTTAACGCAAAGTATCAGTACGGTTCGTGCCGAATGTACATACTTATTTCTTACCTGAATATTCGCCATCGACTTTTCCAACATATTAGGAGAACCGGAAAGTAATGTCGTTTCTGCGCAACACGCGTAGAGACCGGAAGTGGAAGCAAATCCGTGTCAGATGATCGAGGCATTGTCAGATACCTAATTCGACCATCCAAGAACATTTGAAACAGATTGGGAAAGTAAACAGAGCAGGTGTTTGGGTCCCGCATAATCTGTCCGAAATGAACAAGGCTAACCGATCAATCATATGCGACTTATCACTTCAACTGCAGAACACAGAAGCGTTTTCTGATTGTTCGATCAGAGGAGATGAAAAATGGGTTCTATATGATAACCCAAAACGCCAGAGGTCGTGGCTCCCTCCAAATGAAATCCCTCGGAGTACTGCTAAGCCTGGTTTGCATCCCGAAAAGCGCTTTTACGTGTTTGGTGGAGTATTCGCGGCATCGTTCATTTTGAATTGCTGAAACCTGGACAAACTCTTAATGCAGACCTCTACAGCAAACAATCGCAGCGAGTCCATCAATCTTTAAAGGCAGCGTTCACGATGAAAAATGTGTTTCAGTTTCTACTAAGAGTGGGTAGTGGATGGGCACACTGTAACGTTAACGTCGAAAGAACGCATGAAAACGAGCCAGGAAGAGCCACAAAAGAGCCCCAAGTTGCCATTTTGAGCGCATGGAAAACCCCAAAAGGGCAATGCCCGTCTTACGAGGCGAAGAAATGAAAACTCGAGATCATAATATGAGCGAAAGTTTCCGATAAATAGCCCTGTTCTTTCCTTCATTCTCAACTTCTCTCTTTACTCAGGTCAGCTCTCATACCCTCTGTTTCCGAGTGAAATTTATTTCCGTTCATCGCGTGCCTCGGCGCGCCTATGCTGCGTCTCCTTCTCCGCGCACTTTCTCGCTGTCTCTACCCTCGCTCCGGCGCCAGGGAACAGAGTAAATTCGGCTCGGAACCAGAGGATACATCGGCTGCAAAAGACGGAAGTTGCAAGCCACGGACAACTCGTCCACAATGCTTCCTCAGATCAATCTTTGAGGGACCATAACTCCTTTCCCAGGTGGTCTTGAACGATACCAGACATCAATGAAATCAGCATGGGACCGCTATCAAGATAAACGAAAAAAACAGAAAAACGATTTTGGGGTTGAACTGTGCCTTTAACTGAAAAGCGGTGAACAATTGTTAACCGAAAAGGCATCATTTTCCCACAAGACAGTGCAAGAAGCTGCGCAAGGTGAAACCTAGAAAAAATCATGAATGGTTGTGAAAGGTGCCGCCTCATCTACCATATTCGCCCGATGTTGCGCATTCGGAGATCTGCAAATTCATCCAAAATGCCATCTCTAGATATTTCGCCAAAAATCCAGTTAAGTTTTTTCTATCAGGGATTGAAAATTTACTCACAAGATGGCAGACGGGTGTATATGACGTTTAGCGATACGTCAACATTCCAAAAAGAGCACTATGTACCCGCGGACAATGAAGGACAGAGCGATTTCGCGGTTTTGGGTATGACCAGCGAACGACTAATTGAAGGCAATCGTGGAAAAGCTCGGAGTTTTGAATGAATCATGCCGACGATACGCGGGTCTCTGGATAGCCAATGTGGATTCAGGAGGTTCGTGCTTGTGCGCGCGTGTGTGTACGAGGCCGAGAGGTGAGGATCGGTGAACCGTTGGAGACGGTTATTGAAAGAGGCCACTCTGGGTGAGTGCGCTCGTTGATTTGCATATACACGTGACCATAAACAACTCATACAGTTCGCATACGCTTACATATGCGACCCTGTCGGTGGTCGATCCTTCCGCTGCCATTCACTTCCCATCCGGAAACGATACGGGCGGGGCAGATGATGATCGGAAGACTACTTTAACACGTACAGAATCATCGATGGGTGGGATTAGTACTGTCCGTGGCCAATGTGTACTAGCCTCCCACGAATTTTCAGTCAAAATTTCCTTGATGACTCTGTAATCAACCCCAAAACTTGGATCAACTAAGACCATTCACAGCGGCTGAAACCTAGAAGTTGCGCCTCTATAAACTACTGTCTCTCAATCAAACGAAAGTACGTTTCGAAATCTCAGGAACCTTAGAACCAATTTGAAGCGCCAGCGAAGGCTGCCAACACTCAGAAGGAAGCGCCTGCTCAGAAAACCTTCGATTTTTTCTAAATCCAATGTTTGAACCGAGTGGAGATAGTTGGCAGAGCTTGAAACCTCAATGTTACGCTTAAATACTGAACACCCGCATCCAGTGAGGTTGAAAAGTAGAGTCCCCGGGTTTTTTCGCATATTAGTGGAGAGTTGTAACTAGGAGAAATCTCAACATATCTCGAGGATCATACCGTACAGCAGTCGACGACAGTGACCGCTGAAGGAGGACGATTAGCGAAATGAGTCACGCTTAGACGGAGAGGAAAGTGGAAGGCTGAATGGAAATGAAGAGCTGGAAGAGTAAAAAGTGGTTGGTTTTACTGTGAGTGTACAGCTAAGAAAACATCTGCACCACCACAATCAGTGCCTCTCTCAGAAAAATAGAGACCGGTTCAATTATTGCTGCCCGAAGAAGGAATCTTTTGAGTGATTAGGGAGCAAAAACTGTGTTTTGACAGCATTTCATGAGCTTTAGGCGTTCGTTGCAACCTGACTTTTGAAAGAATTTGTAATTCTTAGCTGGCAAATGTCATCAAGGTAACTGTCTCATACTCTACAGAAAATCCATTCACCTATGCTTCAGAAAGCCGTTTTTCCTCTAGTCCTTTCCTCTAAACAATTGAGTTTCACTGTGCGAATGAAATTATTTGATCATGCGTGTGCAGCGTTTTATTCGAACTTCTTGATTCAGATTAGACAGCAGTAAGAGTCAAAGGGGCACAGAATTTACAGAAATGTGCGGATTCCTGTAGCTGGCAGAGGTGCTATCCATACTGCCAACAAATACTGAGGTTTTTTTTGGCCATATCGCAACTGTTTTCATTACCGCGCGATGAGGCCATAAGGCTTTTGGTTCCGCATCGCCGTCTATTTCTTCGTTAATGACACTGTCCTTGACGGTTCCTGATCCTCCACTTCAGACTAGATTTTCGACTTCTTTCGGGGGAAAATAGTCTCTATTTCGCAGTCAATCCCACTACAATACTTTGCCCGGGATCACTTGGCTGTATACATGCGTGACCAATGACTACAGGGGAAACAACTGTGAAAAAAATTGTTGGGACAGAACACGTGCTACATGAATAATGGCTCCACACTAATTGTTGCGCTACCTTTGCGAGTGTTTCGCTTCTCCCACTATTTTAAGCTGTATGCAAACTCTGAAGTCACTTCTCAAGTCACCAGACAACCAAAAATATTTTTTCAGATTCGCTGCTTATCTTGGAGGGAATCACACATTCATCAAAAGAGTATCTATGAACTTGCTTAAGGCTTCCTACAAAAGGACTTATGGCTCTTCACAAATGCTTTTATTTTAGGGCTAAAATTCGGGGGACAATTTGTTTCAGGTCTTTATTTCTCTTCATTAGCAGTCGTTGCGTGAGAGCGAACCAGGATCAGGAGATTGAACGGCAAAGGAGTGCAAATCGAAAACGCGATTGGGATTCAACCATCCATCGAGTTCGAAAATCAGGATGGGGGAGTGGCCCATGGTGGTGAGTGAAGGGATGGGGTGCGTGATGGTCTCGTAAACTTCGCTTATTTGGAGGAATTGAGATCTCGGACTTGGTATGTGTTATACAGGAGGATTCTACTAGAGTGCATAAAGGTGTCTGCAGAGTTAAAGTTGTGGCGTTGCTCGCAGCGACGAACAGAGCTGGGTGATGCAATATCGATTACATTCGGCGACGAGGGCAACCGACGCGGCGTGAGGGGCGACGAGGGGGCACCGCAGAGTGGTTTAACCCCGCGACGGCCCTGCGCCACTGCTAGCGAGCGGCAACCGACACGGCGGCTATAATGTTCGGAAACATTTTTGTCGCCGCGTCAAGGCTGACGCTCGGCGACCAGTCGCCGGTCATTGCAACTCTGCAGACCCCTTAAGACGGCAAATGTCCACAAAGGCGATCTTCGTGCGTGTCGAACGGCTGTCGCGTTGGGCCTATTTGGACAAGTCTCACTCGGCGAAAAACGGCCGACTGTAGCTGTAACTATCGCTTATATTCTCTAGTATGCTTTCCTTCAACTATGGATGTGAGTGCTCGTTACGAAAAGTGTCTCGAACAATTATGAGGTTTTGGTAGCCTTGTGTTGGGTTAACCCCGTTTGGTGGAGAGGCAAATGCCGCGGTTGTGGGGAAAGTGTTCTCGAGCATTATTACCTCAGTAGTGGCATTCGCCGCATTTCATATCATGCGTACCAATATCAAACGGTGATCCATCGCCAGACTACACTCTTTGCCAGCATTTTAATGTGCAGCGAAGTCATCTGTTCACTTTCATTTTATTTCATCGTACTCCAAAGCGCAGATTCCGCGCAGAAAGTGTGGAATTCTACGCGGCAGCAATACACCGCGACGCATAAGCATTGCAACACCTGTGAATAAGGCGTATCATATGTTGAATCGAGGTTTTGAATATTTGGGAGAGTTTATATGTTTTCTAGTACGACGAAGACGACGGTTCACTTGGAAGAACTCTAAACTCCCCAATTTGTTCTAGTTATAGCAAAAAGTCTGTATTTCTTACGACGCATTACTATAGCAACACTTGAGAATCAGGAAAATTCCTTCAAATTCCACTTTGCTCCCTCTTTCATGCTTATTTATAGGACATCGGTTCAAAGTGACGCTATATGTCCACTTTTCCGGCGAACTTTACCTTTCTTCTTACGACAAAATCCCGGTTACCTCTGTAGACTTAGATTTCGATAGAATTTAAGCTAGCTAGCTGGATGCAGTTCCGCTGGATCCTGAATCGTTCAACGCCTGTGGTTGCCCACACGTCTAATTGAGCCTGGGAAACTGTCCCAAAGAGACATTTCTCAACGAGTCGCCACCGACATGGTGTCGGTCCCGCCGATTAATTACGTTGCCGAGTTTCTCGGCAAGTACCAAACCATACTCTATCAACCACTACGACAACATTGTGGACCTCGAAATGAAGCAACCTCATTGCTCAGTACATTTTCACAAGCCTGCTAGACTCGAGCCCGCGCGATCAAACATGAAAATATTCTTCACCTACAATTCAGACAGACGAGGTGCGAGAACTTGTCAATAAGAGCTCTCTAATGACGTCCTGTGCCAACAGAATCATTTGAAGCAAACTTGTTATCGTGGAATAAGATGACATTACACACGAATTGGCAAACGGCGCCTTACTGCGTGGAGCACTCGAAATCCCATCGAAATCCAAGACTACAGAGATAACCGGGACTTTACCGCCAGAAGACAGGTAAAGTTTGCCGGAAAAGTGGACGCATGTCATCACTCTCAGCCGATATCCTATAAATAAACATGAAAGAGGGAGCAAAGTGGCGGTCGTCGCGAGGAATTTTGATGTTTTTCAAATATGCGTCGTAAGAAATACAGACTTTTTGCTATAAATAGAGACAAATTTGGGAATTTAGAGTTCTACAAAGTGAACCATCGTTTTCTTCTATGTATGTAGAAAACATAGAAACTCTCCCCAATATTCAAAACCTCGATCCAACATATGATACGCCTAATTCACAGGTGTTGCTATACTTATGCGTCGTAGTGTAGAACGAAGTGTATGAACGGGGAGTAAGGAAAGTGAAATAGCATGAAAAAGTTAAAAGCATCAAACTTTTTTCGCAAAGCCTCCTGAGCACTCACAATGAGCTCTTCTTGTAATATATCGTTTTCCTTTTGAAAACCAATGAGTGATCGACTCTAAAGTCTGCACGAATGAGAATGTTCACCCACGCGGTTAGCGTGAGTGTTGAGCAGCCGTCACGAAGTCATTTTTCGGACGAGCCTACCCACGACTGAGATACAGCTTACTGGGATACGGTTCATTATTCGTCTGATACTCGTGCAAATCAAATCACAGGTCCGAGAAAATCTTTGCGACGGCCCATCGACACGCCCGCCGACCGCGTGGGCGGACAGTCTCTTTCGGGCAGACTTTACCCATCATCCATGACGGTAACCGTGGCGACGACAGCCGTGGTTAAATTACATATCTAAACTCTATACCGCAAAGATGCATATACACAGATATACACAGCTTCTAAGGTTTCTGAGGAGTGATGCCAGCACTGTCGATCTTCACGAAAATGGAATGGCAAGGGAATTGGCGACCAACTCGAAGGCAAGCTGATCCAAAAATGAAGCATAATCCAAAAATGAAAAAAAATATGCCGTGAAGGTTCTAAGTTGCTAAAAGTGATTCATGTAAAAACATGAATCACACACACACAACACAAACCAACGTTTTGAATCACCGAGTTTCTATCGCTTTGACAATTTTGAAGGTAATGAATGAATTAGGATAAGCTCCTGTTATACTCTGATGAGATTGCCCTAGTTTCTTCAGACTGCCCTCCAATTCACTGATCACGTGATGGGTTTTAATACGACAGTATTAAAGGCAGTGGTCACGATGGAAAACGTTATCGAAAAAAAAAGATCGCAGTCTCATGCCGAGCAGTCAAAAATCATCGACACTCACTCGGACAAATGTTAGGACTGCAGGGTAGAAAACCAGCAGGGTATCCCCAAATTGTGATCTCCACTGCTGGCTGTTAGAGAGGATAACAGCCAGTAGTGGGCGTCAGGACTGGAGGGTTCCCTGCAAGCGTATTACGCTGTTCAAAGCTCCGCCCACTGGGCAGGGGCCGTGGTTTCATATTTGCCCGCGGTCCGAACGTGAAGTGCCGTGATGCAGATTTGCGTTCGGAACGCGCACACTTCAGTACTGACCGCGCCGGTATATCGGTTGAAACGCGCGCAATGATGCGGTCGGAACGTCGCCAATTCCGGTCCGACCGCGCTAACTACCGGTCGGAGCGCGCGCAATGGTGCGGTCGGAACGTCGCCGATCCCGAAGTCGGGCCTATTGTTACGCGCGGTCGGTCCTCATATTCGTCTGAGAGAGGAAGAAATAAATGCAAATTTACCTAATAAAGACAATTGAACAATGAAAACAAGCACTCCAGTCAATGTTTCTGACTAGATGAGTACATAAATATATTGAAATTCAATTTCAAGCCAGCTGATGTTCTTGATATTAAAGAGATCATCGATGCCGATGATGTGGAGTGGGCTCGTCCACCATCAAAAGACAGGAAAGTTCAGGCCTGAAACTTGGGCCGAAACGGTGGTTTTTTGCGATTTTTTCTTATAGGTCCTACAACTTTTAACCCAGAGAAGGGTTTAGAGAGGAAAAGAAGACAAGCATAATTGATCGCGACCACTGCCTTTAAAGGCAGTGTTCATGATAAGAACCATGTCTGATTTTTTGGTGGAGATCGGCAGCTGCGGAGCCTATCGCAACCCTAACGTTGAAAAAAAAACTTAGAAAAATGAGCTCGAAACGGTCGCCTACTGCCCCAAAGTTGGACACCCGTCAGCTCGTCACACCCTAGATGCACTTTCCACGCCCACCGACGTGAACAAATGAATGCTCGAGATTGTGAGATGTGCGATGGTTTCCGATCAAGAGCCCCGTTCTTCCCTTCATTCCCAACTTCTCTCTTTACTCAGGTCAGCTCGCATACATTGGCTGCAAAAGACGGAAGATACAAGCCTCGGACAACTCGTCCACCATGCTTCCCCAGATCAACTTTTGAGGAACCATAACTCCGTTCCTAGAAGGTCTTGTACGATCCCGAAAACACCACTGGAATCAGCATGGGACCGTCTTCAAGATAGGCGGTGAAGCAGAAAAACCACTCCTATCATGAACACTGCCATTAAAGGCAGCATGTGCGATGATTTCCGCCCACCGGTTTTTTATGCCTCAAACAGCAAGCCTGACTGGGAGGATGACGGTTCCAGATTCAGTAAAGTCTACCACTTTATCCATCTTTCCAAGAGGGTGGTTCTTCTGGTGGAACAATGTAGCTCACAGGGGCGGTCGCCGTTCTGGACCACCCGGACCAACGCTGTGCATTATTCTGTTAACTCCGCGAAAGGAGGTGGTAGCACAGCCTTACCAATTGCATAATGTGCTGCTGCTAGCAGTACATGCTGCTGATAATGAGGGGTCGCACTCCGGGGCCGACATCAAGTTCAACAACTCTTCGGTAACAAAAGATACTGCTAATTGCAGCACGGGCTGAGAAGGAGTTGCAACCCACTATGCCTTGACAGCACATGCTGCTGAAAATGTGGGGTTGAACTCGATGTGAACTATGGAGTGCGATTCACATTGCGTTGAAGTGCGAATCCACCAGCGCGTCAGTAGCTGGAGAAGCAGAGAGGAAATGTTTTTGTCTCTTTGGGCTCTCCATCGAAAGACTCCATTCGAACAAAGTATTTAAATCATGCATGAGTGAGTAATGAACAGCCGATAATTCAACGGTTCAAGAAGAAAAGGTTGCGCAAAAAGTGTAAACTTCAATGCTTTCCAGCTGAAATGAGGCTGTTTACCACGGTTCGATTGCGAGATAACATATGTAACTTACTCACACGTGCATCAATACAAAGGGTATGCCTTCTGCAGCAGCCAAGGACAAGCCCACTTCTGGATCGTCCTGTGCCTCGGTTAAGTACCGCAAGATATGTTCCGGTTGGAAGGAGCAAGACCCAGGTCCTAGCCATCATGATAAGTCTCACGCTGTAGTGATCGCAGGAGGTCCGCGGCTTTAAGCACTGTGAAAGCCTGACCATAAGCCTTGTAGCGATACCTTCTTCCGTTTGCGACAAAAAATTAAAAACCTGGAAACAGCCCGAAAGACACCGGAAACTCGGAAACGAAATCGAAAACGTAACAAATCAGCGCAACCCTGCCGTAGATTCATGGAAGCGAAGGTTGCGCGAATACTTCCCGAACCGAAGAACGATTCCACGCTCACGATACATGGTGAGTTCCAGCTGGGACAGAACCCGTTCTTTTTCGGGACTTCACTTCAGACGTTACCGGTTTTCTCAGTGGTGAGGGTTCCCCCTTCTCCAGCCCAGAGATGAAGGTTGGTGGAGTACGCGATTCCACCCAACGAAGCCATGGAAGAGACTCTAACCAGACACTTAGGCGTCGGTCATACTTCCGCCGCCTAGTGGCGCGGCGAAGGGCAATTTCATAATACTGATGCCGCGGCATTGCACGTGAATATTTTAGGATTGCACCTTTACAAAAGACACCTTAGTGCATACTACTCGCGGCGCAGAACAGCGCACTACACACAAATCGACCCTCAAAAATATGGTCTTCCGCTGCATGCTCTTTCGCACTATGAGGTCGTTTTCTGATGAACTGTTGGGTCACAACGTATCTTGGCCTGCTAGCGGCATATGTGGCGTGGCTGCGCTGCAGTCCCGTGTAAGGCCCCCGTCATAGGCGGCGGATAAGGTGTAGGGACCCCAGTCGATACGTATGGAATGCATTGCCCGAGACCCCCCCCCCCCAATGTGTCCGTCGTGCGCCGTCCGCAGTCGCAACTCCACCACCAGCCAGCGGTGAGCTGGTTGTGAGTTAATGTCGTACTATTCTTCCATCTTGTAAAATGCAAAAGGTTCGGAGTAAGGAAACAGTAGGATCACAACAATGAGCGAGTGAGGAAGAAGGTTTAGGGAAGGTTTCGCGATTGGAACGTTGTTGTTTTAGTCACAATCGATGCCATCATAAATGAATTGGTTATTCAAAAGTTAGGTAGTCGAAAGAGAAAAAGATTAATCTAGAGTCCCGATCAAAACGTATGTATTCGAAGAAGTTTAAAAATTTCGTTACAAAGTTAGTCAGATATTCGAATCCTTATTGGAGTTGAGCTCAATTTTACTTTAAAGTTCATCCGAAAGAGACCGAAGTTGAACGTAGTTAAGCAGTAATAACTGACGAATGGTTACTAAAATTCCCGATCGGCTGGTTGCAGCCATGGGAAGGCTCATCCGAATTAATGCCCTATGCGACGGCCGCTTTACACGCACGCCGTGGGCGGTTAGTCTCATTCTGACAGACTCCACATGCTTTGTAGACACGCTCGCGTACGCTCCCAAGCAGTCGACACATCGTACAGTAGAGATTAGACTGAGGAAGCCCGAACTGCTGACAGACCTCTGAAGATAAAATACCAGGTTGTCCAATAAGTTTTATCGTTCGATAAGAGAGGGCGTTGCTAACAGGGGTGTGCGTAATTACGGTTTACGATTTTCAAATTTGCGATTTACGGTGTTTTTTGGTCTCGTAACGATTTACGATTTACGACATTTTGGACCGTAAATCGTAATTTTTCGTAAATAAAAATGGATGCAATGAGAGTAAATCATAAGGCATCTCCAGTTACCCTGCTCTAGTCCCACTTTGAGTAGACTACGGTTTTTGGTCAGAAAATCGCAACAGAGGCGTGTGACTACAGCACGATCCCATTCTCATTCTTTGACTTGATTCTATCATTATAACGCGGAACACACGGTCGGAGTTGGAGGCGCCGGATAACAGATACGCGTTGAGCGCCGCGCACGTGTCTTTAGCTGCCGCCTGCGACGCAATGCAATCTGAAAGCACTCTTCGCGGAGAACTTCGTTTTTGCGTTTTTCATGGAAATCAACTGCCTTGAATTCGGTAACTAGATTAGCGTCAAAACATCGAGCGAGGAAGTCTGATCGATCTAAAATTTGCTTCGAATAGTGTTCCTGGCCGGCCTTTTGAGTAGATAACGCGTACTCAAAGTCCACAAACATCACAGGAGCGTTCGTATTTTACCCCAAAAGTTTGAAGCTCAAAATCGTCTTCTCGAGTTGGGTTCTCTTTGTCTGCAGCGAACGGACCCTCAGAAAAGGCGTGGGCGTTATTTTACGCGCCCATCTTGGCCCTTTTCTGAAACCTTTATCTTTATATCTCCAAATGGGAGGGTTTGATGGGGCGCTTTGGCTATATTTCCTATCTATGGGGGCTAAACTACATAAAGCGACAAAAACTAGAAAGCGTTTTTTGTGCTTACGTTGCCTTTAACAATCTACAGTATTGTCACCATAAAGCTGCGATTCTGCAAGTGATTCAGTGGATATAAGAAAAATAACTTGGGCTGGGTGACCGATATTGTGCTCTAGATAAAATAGAGTTTTTACAAATAGGACTGATACTTTGCGATCCCTATTGAAGGTTGGCACAAACTCAGTGCCATATTTTTAACGTACGTGCACCGAGTTTGAGCCAATCTTCAGTAGTGAACTCGAAGCATATATCGCTGGAGACACAAAGAAAAAGAGACTACTATTGTGCCATCGACTGCCATCTCTCGGATGATTGAGGTTTCGATGCATATTTTGGCAAACATCAGCCACGACCGCTCCGTATATGTGGATTCTGGAGCTGTAATCACAATTACACCTGTAAATGTATTCCCTGTAGAACAATGTCTTAGAATTCCCACATTATTTTTATTTCTGACTGATCGGGAACAAATCTGACGCTCGTTCTCTCATAGCGCCATGCGAATTCTTCAACAAAGTTAGTGAACAACTGAATTCTTTGCTAACGCTGCTGATTACACATGTGATAAAAAGGAAAAAGCCAAGAAAATCTATCAAAAAGGGGATCTACCAAGCAAATGTGGTCTGGTGCTGAACGAAACGTTCCAAGAGAAAAAAAGAGTAGTAGAGAAGCGGAGTGGACGAGCATACAAAACAAGTATAGATATTTCTCAAGAACCGATCCCCGTGGCTGAAACTTTCGACTCGTGAAAACAGCCCGTTTTGCTATGCTTCACAGAAGTACTCTCTGGTTTTGAAAATGACTTCTTTTTCTTCGGTTCCATTAGAAAATTCGTGCACTCAATACTTATTATTGGAAAGAAAATATGATGTTAGCGAATTCACTCAAACGATTTCATTTTCCTGTTCAGAAAGGTAAACTAGTGAAAGGGCAGTAGCAAATTCAATTACTAACACATGAACCTTTTCAACCAAGTAAAAGTCCTTCTTCAGAAACCCTAGAGCTCTTTGATGTGAAATACCACAGCGGTTTGTTCCATGGAATTAAAAATTTTAACCACAGAAATCGGTTCTCCAGAAATAATGTTAATTCTCTGTAGACTCGCCCAGTCCACTTTCCTAATGTTTCTTTTGGTTGTTTCTGCTAGTGTCAAAGCGCTTGTGCTTGG
This sequence comes from Aplectana chamaeleonis, assembly GCA_029168955.1. Lineage (NCBI taxonomy): Eukaryota > Metazoa > Nematoda > Chromadorea > Rhabditida > Cosmocercidae > Aplectana > Aplectana chamaeleonis. Next base: position 1,493,854 of record JAPDOI010000073.1, read on the forward strand.
GAAAACTCATTTTGCTAGAATTGTACACTTTTCTTGGTAATACGTAGTAATACCCACGAGAAATCTCCACGGTTAGCCGATCGGTATCGTTTAATTTATAAACAGTAAGTGACCAGCTTCTTAACCAGTTCCCCTATCCCACCCCATCAAAAAAGCACGGCTGGCAATGTGTTTTCGCGTTTTGATTTAGAAATCTAACCTCCATTTCGCTGTTATTTGCAGTTTCCTGTAACACTATAATAGTAGTGTGATTTTGAGAACGATTTCTACATTTTCATAGTTAAATTCTTTGAAAAACAACCGCTCCGCATCGACGACTGCGAGTAGCGAGGAAAGAAAGGGTATATCAAAGATTCATTCGATAATTAGTAAGTAACCAACTTGTTTACCGGTTCCCCTATCCCACACCATCAAAAAAGCACAGCCTACAATGTATTTCAGCGGATTGATTTAAGAATCGACTGTTCCAGAGATCCAGCCCTGTGTGCAAACTTTGTTGGCGGGAGCACTCAAGATTTAATCATGAAATAGAAAGTTTCTTCCAAATCACATATCTTACAGTCAGTGCTTCCCTAGAGACTCCATCGAAATCCTTCGATTTCTGAGAGCTGTATATTTCACTTCTTTCTGGAATTCTGAGTGCTTCTCTCCTTCAAAACTTGGATAGCTCCCATCCCTGTACTGCACAGAAAAAAAGCTGTAAATGACCCTCTCCGCGGAGACGCAGAGATAGCCAGTTTGCACTTTGGCCGGCCGAGAGAGTGCCAGGCCAGCTGGCAGCGCCTTTCTTTTCGTCCTCCACGCTCATCATACTGACTCGAACACCCCGCATGCCGAGTTGTCAATGCTCCGGAGGCCGCGCTGGACTGCGGCAGCGACAGGCTTCGGTATATTTGCAGTATGCAGCCCTCCGCGACATGTCGCTGCGGCTCACGCGCGATAACTGTTCCTACGACAACCGCTGCCGCTGCTCCTATGCGGGTTCCGCCGCGATTCGTGCTAGATTTCATGCCTGTCGCTAACGACAACGACAAAGTGTACCATACCTCTTGAGCGTAGTTAGCTGTCAAATCCTGAAGTAACCTATTATGTACTTAGTACGTGAAACGGTGAACAGTAAGTACATAGTTTCTCTTGTTTCACCATTGTAATAATATTTTTAGTGGTTATAGTTATCATTTGCTGTTTACGATTTACGATTTACGGTTGTGAAGTTCCATTTCAATCTGTCAATCCATTCTTCGTTTACAAGCCATTTAATGCCGCCGTGCCACAGCAATGGAAAAAAAATTGAATATCGTGCTGTGATAAAATTCTTATTTTTGGAAAATGTAGCACCAAAAGAAATTCAGGAACGAGTGTTAAAGTGTATAATGATTGTTAGCCTACAATTAGAACAGTAGAAAGATGGGTTGCTGAATTTAAACGTGATCGTACAAGCCTTGAAGATGATCCACGTGAAGGGCGTCCAAAAAGCGCATCAACACCAGAAATCATGGCCAAAATACAGGATATGGTCTTGGAAGATCGTCGATTAACTGAGAGTGGTTTAGTAGAGGCTCTACACATCTCACTAGGCAGTGTGAGCCATATTTTAAGTGACATTTTGGGGTTAAGAAAGCTGTGTGCACAATGGGTGCCGCACTCGCTAACAATCGAACAAAAACACATTCGAATGACTTTTTCAGCAACATTTGGAGCATTTTTAAAAGAATAAAGTGGATTCTGTGCGTCGATCCATCACTATGAATAAAATTGATTTTTTTTTTGAACTTTTCAAAAAAATTTTTGGTTTTTTTTTTCAAGTGTATTGATGTTCAGAGAGTACTTAAATAATAATAAAGTGTATTTTGAACCATAAAATTTTTTTTTTCGAACGACAAAACTTGTGGAGCAACCTGGTATGCTGCCCGTTTCAATGGAAGAAGAAGCAGCAGGTATACCGGCTGTGATGCGCGAGATCGTCTGATCGTAAGTCGTTGCTGTCAAGCAGCGGCAAGCGGTTGTGCGCGGCCTTCTCCTTCATTGACAGAGACCATATCTGAATTCTCTTGTAAGCTAGGTGCGACTGGCTGAGATGGCTAGTAATGGAATTCTTTATCTGGTGTAATGAGAACCAGGTATGTGAGAGAATGCGGAAGGTTCTAGAGGTCGACATTGTGGGAACAGTTCCTGCCGTGCATAACGGTTGGATCCTAATGAGAAAATCGTATACGAGACTATGGCGATGATTGTAGTCTCGTGGTGGGAGCCAGCCAAATCACGATAAACACCACATCGCTTGTAGCAAACTTCCCCTGGAAACCAATCGAGTTCAGCGACTTCAGCAATTTGAACCGACATTAAAGTCATCAAGCCTTCAAAACCGCGACGCAACGGTGGTTCAGAGAGCGATATCCGGCCGAAAGGCTAAGATAACGTGCAATGTGTCTTACCCATAAGAAACCAACAGTATCAGTTGAATTTGGATCTCAATCTGCAATCCACTCCACGCTGCTGATCAACTCGGCGTTGCACACTTGGATGCGAGCGTTCTGCGCCGACACATCTGCTAAACACTATTTTTCGATTGAAAACATTATCAAAGAATAGGGTCTTGAGACTTTCGGGTGCTATTGCAGCAGGGGGGGGGGGCACTATGGTATGGCGCTTGGCCATGCCCATTTTTCCCGTGCCGCCGAACAATCTGAACACCAATCCTGAGTTTTCCTCCCTTTCCGAAATCGCGAAAGTTGCACGGCGGGGAAAAATGGGCGTGGCCAGGAGCGATACCTTAGTGCACCGCCCCCCCCCCTGATGCGATAGCGCCCTTATACGAGAGTATGACGTTTGCGAAATTTTCGAGCTAATGTATTTTTGAAGTATGACCCTTCAAACCTAAGAAGCAATGGATATTTTCCACTATGAACCTTCTGAAACTTTTGAATGCCTTCTGAATGCATTAAAGGCAGTGTTCACGATGATTATTGTCCCCGAGTTTTCCACTCAAAACAATGCGTTGGCAACCAAGTGTTACCGAAATTACATAGAAACAGCGAGAAACGCACTAAAACGTCTTATTTCAGAGATATTCTTCCCTGGCCCTGACTAGTTGTCCGATTGGATGAACATGTTCACCATGGTTGTCACCGGTAAAAAATGGGACATATCAAAAATGGAAGAATATTTTAGGCAAAACAGTATTAGTTAGGTTCTGAAAGAAAGTTCGACGAGACGGAGAGTAGAGAAATGCTAAAGACGGTTCAACAAAAAATTTCGTTGTCACAGCGAACAGTTCCAATAAAACTCAAGAAGCGGGGAGAGATTTCAGGACTTCGTCCCCTTCTGGTGCGCTTTTCTTGATTTCTGCCTCATTTCAGTTCTACCCGAGGGCCAAACAATCGAATCAGTCATGAATCTATAAATCGAAGATTAATATGAACAGTACCTTTAGGCTAAACTAAATTTTAATCCCAGGAAATGCCGAATGTAATAACATATTTCGAAAAACAGACCAGGCGATTCGAGCGATTTCCTCATTCGTTTTCCGAAAACTCCGTAAAGAGGGTATACATTCGTGTTTCCTAGATGGGTTTGATCTCATCTCGAGAAATTAACAGTGTAAAGTGCATGCGATCTCTGGAACGAGCATGAAACAAATTGAATTTAGATGGCTACTGGTATCCTCTGTTTCGAAGCCAAATTTACTGTGTTCCTTCGCGCGCGCTTGTGTGGAGCGCGGGTAGAGAGAGCGAAAAGGTGTGAAAGGGAAGTAAACGCAGCATCTATTTCTCGACCATTTCGCGGCTATTTGGCGGAAGCCAGCTATTTCCCTTCTATCACGCGGAAAGTAGGCATTTCGTGGCTATTCCTCGACCAAACTCTCAAAGCCCGATGCGAGTGTGCACACCTCTCTAGAAAATCCCGCTATGGGTAAAAATTCAGCTCGTATTCCTCCCATGCCTAATCGATTGGAAAAGGAACACTTCGTCTTCAAGATCTAAAAAGTGTACGAAAGCAAGTCAATTCGGTTACTCTAGCCAACGACGGATTAACTGTTCTTCTCTGGTCCTAATTCCGGCCCGCAATTGCGTATCGACACGCTTTGCAACCGCACGCTCTCAATTCGAAAGAAATTCCAGCGCCGCAGCCGCCGATCTCTTGACTCTAGGTGGGTTTTGAAAACTGAAACTAGAAACAAAAAAAATTGAAGAAAACTGTATGAAAAAGCCACATCGAGTCGGCTCTGGCGCTGAAAACTCAACTGACTCAAGCGCGTGCGGTCGCAAAGCGTGTCGAGACGCAATAGCGGACCGGAATCCGGATCCAGACAAGCAGAGTACTTTAATGAACTCCGTGCGCGTTCCGCCCCGCGCCATCGATCGATACGTGCAACAGGGGTGTTCGTAACTGAAATATTAATTTCGGAAATCGTAAGTTTTCAGATTCCTCGGTATTCGTTACTGATAATGAGTAATAAGCTGACACATCGTCCAAACCTCATTCGATAACGAAACACCTTAGCATTTCATTGATGAGGTGCTTGTTATCGAAGCAGGTTCAAGGTTGGGTTCCAAAATAACGCTCTTTTGAGCAGTACCTGAATGAATATTCACTCTACATAGCTCCAAGTTTCGCCCAACTTTGAATATGAAAACATAGAGAATCATAGCTTTACCAAACGAAGCTCGATGGAGGCCAAGAAGGGCATTACTATGATGATTTTAAAAAATTACGATTCGATATTTTACGACTCAGTCTTCTAAGGATGATTGGATAAGGTGGCCATCTCGAAGGGGATATACATTTAGAAAAAAAACCATTTTTTACGCAGCACAAGTTTGTTGGGATGGCGATGGCGAATTGACCGGTGAAGGTTGTTTAGGATTCTGAATTGCAAAAAGGTGAAAGTTCCCTCCAAACTTCTTATACAAAAATGAACAAATTCACAATACTCTTTATTTTTGCAATTGGAATTTGCCTGCATTCCCAATCTTTAAAACATTCAAAACCTTTTTGAAAAGGTATTCTGCACTGCAGAAATAAATTTTTTGAAATGTTTTTCAACAAAACCGAGCAGGTCGTTTCGACCAGCTATGAAATACCCCAGTCGCTAAGCGATCGTGACTGAAACTGCAAAATGTTCCAATCCGTCGGACTTAATGCAGAATCTGTCGCCGCGACGGTTTTGTAACTGTTAGCAGTGAAGCGACTAACCGAGGCGACCTGCTATCAAGGAGACATGAGAGTTGTGGGGGATGGAAAGAGTAACAATAAAATACCGGTAACCTCCTATTCGGAGCAGCTAGAGTGAGTTCATATGCTCGGCACACATTAGGTTACAATAAGATTGCTATATACAAGGTTTGACGGTTTCACTTTGGTCCAATCGTGAGATTGAAGCCGTTTCCGAGCTCACTGTGCATTCCATTCCTTGTATCGCTTGATTGAAGATGACTTAGCCACCGTGCAGGGATGGTCAAGAAGGTAACGATGACGAGTACTAAACTACGAAGGGATGCTGGGTTGCGGGTTCGATTCCCGCAATGCATCTTCTGAAAAAAAATTGTTTTGGATTTATTCGATTGTTCATCCACAAGGAAATACCTCAAAACTGATAAACTTGACTCGATCACGCAGAAATTTTTTTCCATTATCTGGAGTTCGAGGGAGTGAGTATACGGCGAAAAAATGTCGAAAAAAAAACTTTCTCCATTTCGATCCAAATAAAGCTGATTGAGGTAGATGGGTGTTCGATATAGTAGCCAGCCAATTTTCGCTCCTGAAAAACCGAAAGCACAGAAATATTGGACGGTTGAAGAGAATGCGCCCGCTGATTTTTCATGTTTTTCCATTTTTTTGCTCTACCGGATGGTCCATACTCAGGCAATGGGGTGGACTTATCGCGCACAAAAATTGTCGAATAGTACTTACCGCGCTCAGGAACCGTTTCTACCTCGAGCGAAAATCCAAGTAGAACTGATCGCGGACAAGTTGCGGTTGCTCGATATCATCGCGCTGTGTGTCCGACAGAAGTGCGGACTTATCGCGCGCAGCTACTGGTGAGTAGAACTTACCGCAACCACAAATCGTTTCTATCGCGTACAACAATGTAATTGGGACTGATCGCGAACGACGTGCATCGCATTCCGGCTGATCGCGAGCAACGGCACATATCGGACTGACCGCGACGGACCCCGCCTCGACTACGATGCACTGTTCTGTATGGTAAAACGAGATCGTCGCCGGTTCAATTACCCAAGTTTGACTTACATCTATAGTATCTCCATGATTGCTCTAGCGGGAGTACATTCTGTCCCTATGAGATAGAGGACGTATCGCCCGAAGGTGCTTAACTGTGGTCCACCGTAGTTGTATTATAATTGATAACTAAATTATCCAGATTTTTTGCGGTCGGTCCTTTTTTAACCAGGCGTACTGATCGCGAGCCCATCTAGAGCTGATTGCGAACCCATTTAGAGCTGACCGCGCGCAAAAGCAGCGGACTGATCGCCGTTGACCACGCGTCCGTTCCTATTCGGCTCGCGATAAGTCCGCCCCTGTGTCTGAGTAGGTAAAACCCAACATACAGTAATGCTACTCTATCCATCCCTCGCAACATTCAGGAGAACTTTTTTTCATGACTTCTCCTACCGCGGGGTTCGTCCCTTGTAAGGGTTATAGTAAAAATTGCTTATATCTTGAGTATTTGAAAAAATGTTTTCATTGAGGACAAACTGCTATCAGCGACATTCTGCATCCCGCTCTGGCGTAATTCGAGAGTCTGCACATATTCCATATAGTTTTTCGCTTTGTTATTACCCAGGAAGCCCTGAACAACTTCAACGACACTTTTCCAAGCCGCTATCTTCATCCTGTTCAACAGCTTTGCAAAATCCTCACATTTTATGATCCTCTTAAAGGCACAGTACACCCTCAGACATGAATTTTGTGATTTTTATTTGATTGTGTAGGAGACCCCTATTGTATAACACGTGCCAAATGCTAGTTCTCAATTCCTTCAAATAAGCGAGATATAAGCGACCACCACAGGCCCGACCCCCTTCGCTCACCACCACAGGCCTGGCCCCCTACCAGATTTACGAACTCGATAGCGGCTAAATGAATCGATGAATTCCTAACAAGTCATCGTTGTTTGGTTCATTGACGGTCTATCTCCTCATCCTGTTTTCGTCTCGTGCAGCGATTGCGAATGAAGAGAAATACAGGCCTGAGACAACTCGTCCGAGAAATTTTCGCCCTCAAAATGCAGGCATTTTCAAGGAGCCATATCTCCGTTCGTAGGGGGTCTTGGACGATTTTAGAGATACCATTGTGATCAGAGAGTGGCTCTCACCAAGATAAGCATGGAATCTGAGAAAGATTTTTATTGGTGTCCTGCGCCTTTAATCTGTGGTCCGACGATTATGCCAGCCCTGACCTTAGCCTCGGACATTTTTGGAAAAAGATCTTGAAGGTCTTGAAATGTTGCTAACTTTTTATCAAGAGCAGTAACAATTCGCTTAATGAGGCCTAACTTAATGTGCAGCGGTGACAATAACACGAACTGGAATCTTGGATCGAGACACCTGTGTTTTTATACTGGTACAGCTACTTCTCGAACGCTCAAGAACGTTCTGGAAAGTTCTGAGGGTTCCAGGAAAGTCCTGTAAGTTCCCTGAGCGTTCTAGAGTGTTTGGAGAATTTTAGGGACATCTGGACAACTCTATCACTTCAGGGAGGAAGCTCGGCATTCAAAGCTAGCGGGAATTTTCTCAAAAAAAAAACACTCGATTATCCAAATTCCATTGTCCCGGTCACAGAAGCGAAGTTTTTCTGAGATGACAGCGATTTCCTTTCAGTTCTAGACCTAACGGGTAAGGAAAACACAAATTAAGACCAGGAACAGAACAGTTGTGAAAATTTGGTACACAGTGTTGTTTAAAGCGAGATCTAGGTATAACCGCTCCGCTTCTCACACTGACCGACCCAAACCTGTTATTAGGTCCCAACCTTTCATTGTTCCAAATGCGAGCCAGATCGGTAAAGCCGAGCTTCACAGCTATTTACATCCATGGAATGCTCTTGCCAAATGATGAACATGAGAGACGCAGACCTTTGGTGGAGCTAAAGTCCATATCGGAGCGAAATTCCGGCCCGCAGTTGCAGACCACAGCTATTGCAACACGTAGTGCAAACAGAATCATGCTGGGACCACGAGGTCCTGAACCGATTGATCATCGTCCCACCACGACTATCTTCAAGCTCTCTACTAACTGCAAAAGCGGTCGTCTGCAACTGCGGACAGCAATTCCATTCCGTTACAATCAGTAAATATGTATGGGCTCGGCTCTAAAGACGTGGCTGGCTCATAGAGCAAATATAAATGTTGGATCCCATATACAACTCGTGGCAGAATTTCGCGGGGATTTCAAAAACAGCCTTCCCTCACATCCATCTTCAGCGCTGTGGAAGGTTTAGGCAAAGAACTAGTGTTTCCTGAATTCAAATCTGCTGAAGAATCGGGAAAATGTTTTTCTTACCTGAAAACACTATTCGACGAAGAATTTAACGGGTAGTTCCAAAAGTAACATTGATAGATGCCTATCTTCAGAGGATACGAGAGGGAAAGTGGTTATTTCAAAAATTGGTTTGAAACATTTCAAAAAATTTATTTCTGCAGTGCCGCCTACCTTTTAAAATAAGTTTTAAATATTTTAAAGTTTGGGAACTCAAGCAAATTCCAATTGCAAAAGTGAAAGAAAGTTGAGAAACTGTTCATTTTTGAATAAGAAAATAAGAGGGAACTATCAACTTTTTGCAAAACAAAATCCTGAACAACCTTCACCAGTCAACCGCCATCGCCATCCCAACAAGTTTATGCTGCGTAAAAAAATGTTTTCTAAACGTTTATCCTCTTTGAGATGGCCACCTTATCCAATCATCCTTCCCTTGGAAGATTGAGTCTGGAATTATCGATCCGTAATTTTTTATCATCATAATATTGTCCTTCTCGGCCTGCATCAAGCTTCGCTTGGTAAAGCGATGATTCTCTATGTTTTCGTATTCAATGCTGGGCAAAACTTAGAGCAGGTTTGGTACTCAATTAAGCTTAGTTTCCATTTTGTCTACTAAAGTCGTTTCTATCCCACGTACATATGTTGACTGAATATTCGTTGAAGTACTGCTCAGAACAGCGTTGTCTTGAAACCCAACTTGCTTCGATAACAAGCACCTCATCACTGGAGGGCTAAGGTGTTTCCCCTATCGAATGAGGCTTGGACTATGTGTTGGCTTATTACTCATTATCAGTTACGAATTACGATATACTGTGCTTCTCTGGGCCTAAATCCGGTCCGCAATCGCGTCTCGACACGCTTTGCGGCCGCACGCGTTCGAGTCACTCGAGTTTCCAGCGCCAAAGCCGACTCGATATGGTTTTTATACAGTTTTCGCCAATTTTCTTTAGTTTACAGTTTCTGAAACCCACTTAGAGTCAACAGATCGGCGGCTGCGGCGCTGGAAACTTCAAACTCGAAAGCGCGCGGCCGCAAAGCGTGTCGAGACGCAATTGCGGACCGGAAGTTGATAAAGAGAAGCACAGTACGAATTACGAGGAATTTGAAAACTTACGATTTACGAAATTAAAATTTTCAGTTACGCTCAGCCCTGTGGCCCGTATCGATCGAAGGCGCGGCGCGAAACGCGCATGGATTTCATTAAAGTACTGTGCTTCTCTGGGCCGAATTCCGGTCCGCTACTGCGTCTCGGCACCTTTGCGGCCGCACTCGCTTGAGTCAGTCGAGTTAGACTCTGTTTCATTCCAAGTGAACTCATGTTTTCGGTTATCACAGCGCGGAGCGATGGCTTTTTCGTCGAAACCTCCTTATTACTAGTTATATTTCACCGAGGCCCACCGCTCCGCTGCTGGCGATAATCGAAATCAACAGGTCACTACGGCTGTACCAGAGCTTACCTAGGGCTGGCTCGATGCGGCATTTTTATACAGTTTTCTCCAATTTCTTTAAGTTTCCAGTTTCCAAAACCCACCTAGAGTCAACAGATCGGCGGCTGCGGCGCTGGAATTTTCGCGACTCGAAAGCGTGCGGCCGCAAAGATTGTCGAGACGCAATTGCGGACCGGAATTCGGCCCAGAGAAGCACAATGAATCCACCGATGGCTAGAGTAACTGAATTGACTTGCTCTCGTACACTTTTTAGATCTTGAAAACGAAGCGTTCCCATTTGAATAGATTAGGCATGGGAGGAATACAAGCTGAATTTTTACCCATAACGGGATTTTCTAGAGAGGTGTGCACACTCGCATCGGGTTCTGAGAGTTTGGCCGAGGGATAGCCACGAAATGCCTACTTTCCGAGTGATAGAAGGGAAATAGCTGGCTGCCGCCAAATAGCCGCGAAATGGCCGAGAAATAGCTGCCGAATAATGCTTACCGCTAAATGGTTAGAAAAACACTCCGAGAAAGTATACGACGCATTCTTGAGACATGATTTAGTTTGAGGTACGTGAACTCCGCTAAGCCGCTGGAGGCCCCACCCAATCACTAGTGGCCCCGAATGCCGGCTCGGCGAGCCTTCGACGGCCGCGTCGCGTGTCGGTGCGCCAACTATTTTGGTCATTAGTCGTTATTTGTTGATTGTTGCTCGGCTATTTCTTGGGTTCTATCGCAAAAAGCGAAGAAAACCCCACCAGGAGCCGGGAGCCTGGTGGGATATTTTTCGGCCAAAACCCTGCGAGGATATGGGCCAAATTCGAACCTAGACTATCGATAGGGCGCGCCCTAGCAGAAGGGGACACCACCGGTAGGCTAGATCGTGATCAAATGCTATACCGGATCACGATTAAACGCCTTGCCCAGAAGGGAGTCACCCGGTCAGCCGATTCCTTGCCAGCCGGGCGCGTTAACACGTCATCACTCGCAAGACCACTCCCGCACTCCCGGCCTCCGCTTTTACGCTAAGGATATGTGGCTATGAAGTCAACGGGTTCGGTTCCTTTTTTTGTCTCAGAACGATGCTACTTTTTTCTGGCAGCGCGCCGAATCCCGCGCGTGCCTCACATTTGAATCTCTGGGCGTACATATTGCGAAACACTCGGAGGTTTGGGAGTGGGAGCTGGATGAGTGACCTTTTCTCCTGTTCTTGGCCTCACCATTTGTCAGTAGTACAAGATTTCTCCTTTTTTTCCAGTCTCGGGCAGGGATTTGTCCTTACGCGGCCATTCAGCTCAGTAATTCAAAGTTTTAGCATAAAGTTTGTGGCGAATCTCGGGTCAGAAATTAGAAACTGCTGAATTCCATCGGATATCTTCATAGCTAGTTTGATTTACGTCTCATCTCCATAGTAGCTTGATTCACAGCTCATGTTCCCTATTTGCGGTATTGCTTTTCGTAGATTCTCAAATTTGAACGTTTTTTTTTTCAGATGTGAAAATGGCTTCTGGTGGTCCCGTTGCCGAAAGAGCAGCCACTTCGAGAATAAAGTGAGTGGTGATTTTTCAGCCATCTGTAGATGGAAATCATTTTGTGTAATTATAGAGAACGGTGCTGTCGCAGCAAGGGGGCACTTGGTCATCGCAGTTGTCGAATTCGTGCCAAGCGAATGGTGATCGCACACTCACCGAAACACAGAAAGATCGTTTGAGCACCGTACTCCAATTCAGCTGTGAAATAAAACACGTGTTGTGTGAATGCACTAAAGAAGGCATTCCAGGCTTGTTTCGTCCTGTTTGCTCTTACGATGGGTCGACTGTGGCAACTACAATAGAAGCGCATTTTGTGACTTTGAACAGAAAAATTTTGGCGTTCAGCGTTTTCATGGGACGATGCGATGGCACATGTGAGATCGTCGAAAAAATCGCGTGGCGCTGGAATTAGGCTGTGAACGCTGCGCGAATACCGCTCAGGCCCCCGTCATAGTCGGTGGATCTATTGAGTCCCACCGGGTCGATACGCATCGAATTCGTGGAATACGGGTGCAAAAAAAATCAACCCACTGAGTCCGACTGCGACCGTCTGATGCCCACCGCAATCCCCCCGGTCGATACTGATATTTCTCATGCGTACAAAGGCGGGGCCAATGCACCGACTGAGTCCCACCATCCGCACCCCACCCGGTCGATATAGGTGTTTTTCACGTGATTTGGGTGCATTTTTTTCGGCCGACTGCGACCTGCCGAGTCCCGCCGCAACTCGACTCTCGCCGTCTGCGCTCTGCCCCACGTACTGCTGATACGGAATTCAGATTCAGACGTGTTGAAAACAAGAAAAATCAGCCACCAAACACGTTCCGATTCACAGCTGAAGTGATAATCGTCACTATCAATTGCGTGTTTCGCAGAGGAGTTGGTTGGCGCTGGGGGCAACCGGACTCAGTGGGACTCAGCAGGTTTTTCGACCCCGGACTCATTCGGACTCAGTCGGACTCAGCAGGTTTTTCGACGAAGTCTGACCGGGGCCGCACGCGCAATTCCGTGCGCAAACAAATTCGCATGAACAAGCAGCAAAATTTTTCAGTAGCACTAGCATGTTTTTTTTTCGTGTCTCTTCATGTGCCAATGATCGTACTATGCTCGCTGTGCTTTCATTGTTAGATTTGGCTGTGTTCATGGAGAATACGGACGAAAACCAGCGCGCGCGAAGGCAGATGTCCTCTCCAATGTATAGCGCCTCTTCACTGTAGACCCATAGCGACGACGCGACGCGACGTCGCTTGATCAATACCTAGGCCTAGTGCCTACTTCCCGCGACGGGACAAAGGGCCTGTCATACATATCGACCGAAAATCGATTTTGCTGATATGCACTGTCGCCGTCGCGGGAAGTATGCACTACGCCTAACGCACACATAATTTCTTAAATGTCTTCAAAAGTTATAGGCTCTCAATTTTTCTTTAACGGAATGGAATTTCTTACGCTTCACAAGTTTGTAAAGGTCATCGCCCATAGAATGGCACACTCTGATCTTTGAATAGTAGAAAATGTGACCATCAACTTCGCAACAACTACGTGAGTACCGCTACGTAGCACGTTTTTCCATGTATCCTCCATTTCGGAGCGAAATTTATTCCCTTCGATCGCGTGCGTTTGCGCGCGTATGCCGCGTATTTTGTCCCCCACGCTTTCTCGCTGTCTCTCAACTTGCTCCGCACAAGCACGCGTAGGAACAAATAAATTTGGCTCCGAAACAGAGGATACTAACTCCTGGGATAACGCTCCACTTAAAAAGGTCCAACCATGTGTAAATGACTCGCTCATTAGTTCTCTTAAAGGCAGCATACACGTTCGTAAACGTGATGGAGATAACTACGGAAATAGAATGGTGTGGCCCAGATTACAACGCCTACGCATTTTGAAGTGCCAAGAACGACCCACAATGCCGCTACATGAGTTAGAAGTTGACCCAGCCCTGTATTTTCACGCCCCCTGTATTTGCCGTTTTCCTGCAACACAGGGTTGCTGGGCCATCTTCGCCGTCAGTGACGTGTGTGGTTCACTTGTTAGGCAATCTACCAACAGTACCGACGGTGAAAATGACCCAGCAACCTTGCACTGCAGGAAAAGAGCAAATACAGGGGGCGTGAAAATACAGGGCGGGGCCAACTTCTAACTCATGTAGCGGCATTGTGGGTCGTTGTTGACAATTCAAAATGCGTAGGCGTTGTAATCTGGGCCATACCATTCTATTCCCGTAGTTATCTCAATCACGTTTACGAGCGTGTATGCTGCCTTTACCTTGGTCACGCCTATTGTTCCTTGCCGCCGCGCAATTACAATTCAGGGGCGGCATGCACGTACGCGGCGGGTTAGGGGGCGTTTATACTTCCGCCGCCGAGCGCAATCCTACAATATCGATCGTGCCGCGCCTCGTGATCAATATTACAGAAATGCACTTCGCCGCGCCGCTCGGCGGCGGAAGTATAAACGACCCCTTAGGTTGAGGTTGAGCAGGGTTTTGGGAATTTTGTTTGTTTGATGATTACGGTGCGAGGGCTGAAAAGGGGTTGGGGTAGCACTGAAAAATCGTTCATTCGCCAACCCTACCTATGAGAGTGGGGAAGCCGAAACCCCGCTGAAACATCGATTATTGATTATCTCCAGCACTCGCAGAGCAATCATCAAACTCGCCGACGCCCCATACCCTGCCCAACCGCGGCCTAACCCGCCGCGTACGTGCATGCCGCCCCCGGGGCTTTCCTCTCTTTCCAAAAACCAGAATAGTCGTTGCAGCACCGACAAATTGGCGTGGCCAAGTGCCCTCCCCCCCCTCTGCTGCGATAGTTCCGAGGAGAGCCTCGGGTTGGAGGCTTTGGTGGGTAACAAATTGGACGCGAACCACTCCCTCAGTAATCCCCACGCCGGTAGTCACATTACTGGTGCCACTCCGTTAGCGAAATGTCCATGACGCTTGGAAAAAACGACGTATTGTTGGGATAACCACGAAAGTGATAGCTGCGGACACCTCAGCAGCCTGTGCTGCGTTTTGTGCGCCCATGAGAAATGTGGTGATCGATCGGCGCACGCGACAGGCGCGAACTGCCGAGTGATCCGCAGCTACCCCTTTCGCGTCTACACCCACTATATCAGGCGTGTATTGTGAAGTTTGGTGCAATTACACACAAAACTTTTAGTTCACGGCTAGGTTGGAGTCTGGTGTTTCGATTACTGATGCTTCAACTCCGAGTTCAAAAAAATTCATGCAACTTAACTAGGTGACTCTCTCACTTGTGATGCCTAACACTTTCCAGAATTTCGGATGACAGCGTCAATTCTGGATTCAGCGATGCTGCTATCGAGAGTCGTGACGGCGAGGACGACTACAAAACAGTACGCGTATTTTTTTCGGCAACTGTATAAATCGAAAAGTTTCATTCAGTAGAAATGCATCAAATTGGGCCCCCCAATGCAGTCTGGTTAGAGGCGAACTGCGGCGCTGCACGAGAGACGTACCTTGAGTTTTTGCGGCAGAGCAGAGGGTAAACGGTGGGAGACTCGTACGCTAACGTCGGACAGGCCTTAAAATAGCATGTTCGACCGCGTTGGTTGCGGACACTACAACTCATTTTACGACTATGCGAAAAATATGCGTTATCCGATGTGAGAAGTGGGACTTTTCGTCTTATGTAAGACGAAGAAAGTGGAGTTTCATGCCCATTGAAGCTGGAGGATATTACGTTAACTAGTTTGATTCCATTAAAGTTGACATTCGGTGTCTTTGGGCAGTTCAAAAGAAAAGTAATCCTATTTTTTTAGGAATTACATGTAGCAGATGATTAATATAGCCTTCTATTCGCGTCTTACTCAAATGACACGATTTCTTTGGTGACCGTTTGCAGTGTGTTTAAAAACCTGTTTCACATGTTGGAGCTCTGATAAGCTGCATATGCAACAACTTAATTAGCATCAAATTATGAATAACAGACTTTCAGGCAGCATTATAAGGGTATAAAATGCCGTCAAAAACACTCGGGAAAAAGAGCCTTGCTTGAGCCATCCTACAAAAAGAGACAGGATTTTTTTCCTCTAGGATTTGGTACTTACAGCCTAGGCTGGTAAAATTAAGCCGGGTGGGCGACCGCATCGCGCGATGAAAGCAACTTCAAGTGAATTCTCTTACAAGGGAAGTATAAAAAGCGTAGGTCGGATCTGCCAAAACGACTAGTATGGTTAGTATCTCTTCTGGCTCAATAGTAAAAATGCGCAGTATCCCGCCGCGAGCCGCAGGTTCAAAAAAGTTATGAGCATTTTTTAAGCCTGGCGAAAAGGCAAGGGTACATCAGGCATTTTTTTGGAGTTTCAAAACATTTTCTCGGATTTAGCTCAAAAGTTGTTTGTAGGGGTAATCTAGGATGGTGAATACGAATCTGGAGTCCATTTGTCGAAATTTTGAGGTTTACTGTAGGTTACGGTAGGTAACATGTCATTTAGGGGTCAAAACCCACCTTAGTATTTTGAAAATCCACAAACGGACGTTAAATTAGTATTCTCCACCCCGAATAACCCCCGTATACAAATTTTGAGTAAAATCTGAGATTTTGACCAAACTACCGTATACCCACCGTAATCTACCGTAATCTGCAAAAAGTCGATAAACGGACTCCAGATTCGTGTTTAGCACTCTAAATAACCCTCAGCAAATGATTTTGAGACACATCTATCGTAGAAAATCGGAAATCTCGAAAGTGGCGTTTTTCCCTCGAAATTTTCCCCGGATGGGAAGCTTCAAACGAAATGAGCCGAAAACTTTTGAAAATCGACTAATGAATCACAGAATCGTGATCAGCGCCCTAAAAAACCCTCTGGGAGAATTTTAAGTCAAATCTGGAACATTTTTCTAAAACGCTTCCAGAGCCCTCAATTAGTAGAAATAAGCGCCCAACCGAAAATCCGTACAAGTCCAAAACGCTGTCAGTCTGGACAAACTACGGAAAATGTTCGTTCACCCAAAATTTGCTCAGGGTGGTAGTTTTGGATGCTGAACACATTTATGATGTCCGTTTCCGGATTTTCCGAAGAATAACGCGCTTTTTGGAAGGTTCAAAATAAAAAATGAACTTTTTAAGCTTGTAACTTCTTGGAACCTGCGGCTCGCGGCGGGATACTGCGCAGTTCTACTATTGAGCCACAAGAGATACTAACGACACTAGTCGTTTTGGCAGATCAGACCTACGCTTTGTATACTTCCCTTGTTAGTCTCGCCGACGACTTTTTAGCTTTTCTTTTTATATTTTATAACCGATTGGACTGTTAAGTGATCATAGAATTTTGGAAAATTAAAAAAGGTACTAGGAACACTCAGTTACGATCCGCTTCGACCGCGCCGCGCGGCTATCCACCCGGCTTACTTTTATCAGCCTAGGCGGGAGGATTAGAGTTGAACCCAAGGTCCAATTTTGTGTGGAAGATTCACCTCCTAGGCCCTCAAACTCCCTTAATTTTGGATGGTGAGAGAATTCTCGGGTAGGTGCGAAGTTTCAGTGAGTGTAAAAATTAACCAGTTCTCCGTAACGTATGTCATTTATCCGTACAAAAGAAAAATCCATCCCGTATATAGTGGAGTCCACCAAGAGTGTCTCGTTTACTTATCAATAAGAAGCGGTCGACTGGGGATCAATGTGCATGAATCCCATACCAGCACGCTCGATACCGATTGAGCGAGAGCGGTTGTGCTACAACGAGTTTCATGTTCATTGATCTCCAATCGACCGCTTCTCATTGATAAGTAAATGAGACACTCTTGGTGGACTACACTATAACATCGGCGTGGATCCTGAAGAGGCTTTGCGTTCCTCATTGGAGGTTGGCGCAAGCTCGGTGCACCTATGCCATAGCATAAGGCACCGAGTTCGCGCCAACCTGCAACAGTGAACGCTAAGTCTCTTCCGGATCCATGCCGATGTTACAAGGAAAATGTGCGTTAACGCACTCCGACACTGGCAGCGCACTCCTACAGGAGAAAACGACGATCGCCGTCTCCCTAAGAAACTGTTTTGTTCTATAGGAGAAATGTCCTATAACTAGAGCGAAGCGGTCTCCTACAGAACACGCTGCCGCATCGCCTCCATTGGGTCTCCTACAGGACAACGTATTCTACGGAGCCTAGAAAACCTAATTCTCCCGGCGCTTGCCTCGCCCTGCGCGTCGCGGTCAATGTGATTCAAGCGCGCTTGCTCGCTAATTATTTAACATTGAACGAATTTGTACATTCATAAATGGCAGATAGGACAAGATGCACTCACAAATTAAAAAGAAATGTTAGTAATGTGCATAAACATGTGCTTCCACAGTATTGTGGTTCATCCTGTGACTTCTGCTTTGCGACAAAAAGAAGCTGGCAGCGCTTATGCCTTCTTTAGCATAAAAAATGGATGAAAGAGTACAAATAAGAATGAATTGCTGATTTTTAAAAGATCTTGGCAGATTTGATTAAAAGCTTCCCATTGGAGACAAATTCTGGGGGCCAAGCGCGACTTTTGACAACTTACGGAGTTCTTGGAAAGATCTGGCTAAAGACCACTCCTTCAGAGGTGTTGGGTGTGCACGCCTAAAATCGGCTAGAATCTTACGAGGAAACTTCTTTTAGTCAAAACGGCCATTTCGAATGAAATGTAGATGTTTTTCTAAAGTAGTTTTGAACGTAGAGTCCGAATATGCCTTTTGCAGCTGCCTACACTTACTCTGAAGGAAGTCATGAGCATTTTTAAAGTTTCGCGAAAAGTTAGTAATTTTGAGTTGAAAATCTGAGGCTTTAACGAAACTACAGTATCGAAATCGAAAATTTCGGTAAGTCGACAAATAAATCTCAGCCGCAGAAACTCTCCTGTGAGAATTTTTAGTCTGATCTGAAATATTTTTCTTAAACTCTTTCTGAATGCCTTAATTGATAAGTTAACGCTCAACCCAAAATCCGTACGCTATCAATCTGTGGAAAGTTCGGAAAATGTGTTCTCACCCAAATAGTGCCTACGCAGATTGTTTCAAGCGATGAACACGACTATGGGGTCCGTTTACAGTTTTTTGAAAGATAAATACGTCTTGGAGGCTACAATAGGTACGGAAATCAGGGGGAAATGCCTATAATTTTTCTCAGAGTGATTTTAGGCAGTTGCAAAGGGCATATTCGGACTCAACGTTCAAAAATGGTACTAGAAAAGTTTAACTCAATCGGAGTGACCACTTTGGCTTATAGTAGTTTCCTTGTAAGATTTACCCAAAAACTTCTTCGTGTGGGGTTACTTAGGGTTTAAACACAGACTTGAAGTCTATTTATCGATTTTTGAAAAAATGTTGTGGGTCACCACAGTTCAAGGGCATCGCATCAGCCGCAACCTACAGTTTATCCTTCGAATATCGACAGGTGGACTCCATATTATGTCTGTTGGAAGGTTATTCGTGAAAATTGGTCCTTAGCACTCGTGTTACTCCACTGAAAGTTTCTAGCCTCATAAAGAATACAACGAATGTCAGGAAGACTGTTATACACTGTGTCAGGGTAACATTGCAGTAAAGTGCGTGGTATTACGAGCAAGCGCGCTTGAATCACATCGATCGCGACGCGCAGGACGAGGCAAGCGCCGGGAGAATTAGGTTTTCTAGGCTTCGTAGAATACGTCCTACAGGACAAAACAACTCCGGTAGTTCACCTGGAACGCGAACGTTGAAGGATTGATCGAACTCGCGCGGCGTACGATACGCTTGCGCAAAGGCTGGAGAGCCGATTCGCCCATTCAGGTTCACACAGGCGCCCCCTTCATTGATTGATTAGGGTGCTTTGGAGCCGGAGTTTCTCATTTTCTGTTAAATGAGGGGAAATGCCATTGGGGCTTCATCCCCGGTAGTAAATTTTGCCGTTGACAAAATCGCCAACGGGGAAGCGTGAAAATCATGCTTCGATTTTGAGGAATTCGGAAACTAGGCAATTTTGGCTTGATTCCAGCACGCGTTATTTGAAATTCCCTCCAAGCTACCGTACAAGTTCCGGTCTCGTACAGGAGAATAATAGGACTCCTACAGGAGTATCATAGGACTCCTATTGCAGGGGAGACTAGCGTTCCCAGCGGAAGTGTCGGAGCATATTTTTCGCGTAGTCGTAAAATGAGTTGTAGTGTCCGCAACCAACGCTGTCGAACACGCTCTATTACGGCTGGCAATTTCGTTACGACATAGATTTTATCCCCTACCATCAATTCAGGGTTGAATCTAATGACTCGAATCATCGATTCGATCCACTTTCTTTCGAGTAGAACTCGAATGCTACTATGGTCCACGAAATTGGAAATGGGCGGTGGTGCGGTTGCGTGTTTTCAGTAAGTATACTGTTGCCATGACAGGCTCGGTTCCAAGTTGGCGCCGTCCCTCAGAAATCGAAGGCAAATTCATAATTCTTCTCCGAATTGTGACGAAAAAACAACGGAAACGTTGGAAACTGTAAGTTCCCCCCTCTCCACACGTGTACATTATCAACACACTCAAAGTTTGGGGCTATGTGGGAGGGGGGGGGGGGTGGGCACTGTTGTATCGCACCTGGCCACGCGCATTTTTCCGTGCCGCAATGACTCTCCTGATTTTGGAAGGGAAGGGAAACCCCGGGTAGGTGCTCAAATTTAGTGCGGCACAGTAAAATGGGCGTGGCCAAGTCCATGGCGTCATAGTGCCCCCCCCCCCCTTCTCACACAGCACCCAAAGTTTTTATCATAGATGCACGTTTGAAAACGGAAGTAACCAGAAAATATTCCTATTAGTGCCAGCCATGGCTACTGTATGCCTAGCGAAAGTACGCAATCGCACCACCAAACTTTTCCGTTCCGTATTCAAAAGTTCTCGCATAACTATTTTAAATCTTGTGTGTTTTGAAAAAGCGATCTTCTAGCTGTCCATTAATCCAAGAGCGAGCATCGATTATTGGTTTTCTCAACTCACAAGGGAATGATTATTACACGCCGTGGACATTCCAAGTGAAGGATTGGTTTCTAGAATCAATTTTTTCGTAGAATTCGACTTTTTACATTGCAGCTGCAAAGTTTGTCTCTGAATGGAGTTATACGCGTTTTTAACGCTTTACCCGTAGGCGTATCATAACGTGTAATCCATGAGCCTTCGTCGTATCTTGATATTCGCCGATGTGATTTTTACAGCAGTGATGATGATCCAACACTAGATGACTATGGGATGATTCCTGGTGTAGAAATCATATCGGTGAATATCAAGAGACCACGAAGATTTGCAGGCTGTAAAATGGCGAAAATCACATGGTTCCTACACGTGCGGTGCGGAGCGGAGGTTAGGCGTCGTTTTTACTTCCGCCGCGTCGCGGCGAGATGCAATACAGCCATATCGATCAAGCGGCGCCGCCTCGCGGCGCCGCGATCCGTTTAGAGTTTTTCTGCTCGAAATCATCCAACGGCGTCGCACGCCGCCCCCGCCTGGGTGCTGCCGCGCCGCCCGGGGAGAGCAGGCAGCGCGGCGGCCGCGTGCGATTCGTATCAGCAATCTTTGCTTTTTGTTGCTATTTCACATACATTCTCATTTCTTGTTTCTCTCATTCATCACTCAAAGTCCCTACAAGGTCTTGGGCGTCGTTTAAAGCAGGATGGGTTGTCAATGTTTCAATTTTTTTGCTTTTGAAACCATTTTTCTCATGAGAAAAATACAAAAATATTTCCTACAAAGCGCGTGGTTCTTCCTGTAATGTGAATAATGTTGCCCGTCATTAGCGGAGAACACAAAAAAATGTTTCGAAGGCAAAAAATTTCCCACGTCCCTCATCCACTCCACGCTCTATTTTTTCTTGCCATAAAATGTACAGTCGTAAATATTCTGACATCGAACGTAATTAGTAGGGATTGAAGAGAAGATTGAAAGTGAGGACTTCATGTTTCTTAACATGTTTAATGTAAAGATCCGCAAACCTCCGTCTAATACATGATCAGGTACGCAAATGTGCGTCGCCGCATCAAATCGAAGCAGCCCGGTTATACATCTTAGTGGCGCGATTTTTCGAGCGGCGAGGCGCTTCGCGCCGCTTGGCGGCGGAAGTATAAACGACCCCTTAGAGACAGTGAGAGAGCGGAGGGCAGACGGAGGCCCAGGCGCCGCTCGCGCCCCGAATGATGTGAATTACGACGTTTTATAGAGGGTATGGATTACCCGTTATGATGCGTTTACGACTGAAGCGCTGAAAACGCCTATAACTCCGTTTAGAGGAACGTTTTGCGGCTGCAATGAAAAAATTCGAAGTTTACGTCGAAAACTGATCCTAGAAATACATATTTTATTTGGAATGGCTACGGCGTGTAATGATCCTTTCCTTGTCAGATATCGTGCTTCATTTTCAAAGACCAAGGCGCGACGCAGCTGCGTGGCATGCGATGAATAGTCATGACCCCCACTTGTGTCGGATAGCTGCATCGTGGCATTTTGAAAAAGCATAAGGTTGCATTGTCTTTGAACCATATTGTTTACAATCATATTTAGCCGCAGCGTCCGATTATAAGGAGCCACCTCATGCATTACTGTGCGAAGATGACCGGTTGCAAGGTATTCATATCCTTTATTTAATTTTTTGCTCAATATAATAACATTTGAAAGGAGGGATTTACCATATTCCGCACATGAAAACTGACCTCCCGACTGTATACGGAATAAAGCGTCGAGGTAGTGGACATACTTTGCAGCGGCGACTAGCCAGTAGCTTGTGCTCGAATCGATTTTCTGGAAGCTGCAGCGTCCTATCCATTCGCGCTGTCGCTGTGGCATAACACCTTTAGCCTGTCTTGGAAAATGTAAGCCGGGTGGGTGACCGCATCGTGCAATTAAAGTAGATCACAGTGAATTTCCTTTGTCTCGCCTTTTTAGCTTTTCTTTTGATATCTTATAACCGATTGGACTGTGTACTGGCTGAATAATCCGAAACAAAGAGAGAAAAGTTGTCGGCGGGCTAGAAAAACTCACCTAGGATCCGCTTCAACCGCGCCGCGCGGCCATCCACCCGGCTTACTTTTTCCAAGATAGGCTGTACGTCGCCGAACGTAGATAGTAGTCAGCGTGGATTTGTTCTGCAGCTCGGTGTATTATCTCGCAGTATGCGTCTCCACGCGTATGGTCTTTAACAGAACCTCACGCACTCGTTGTATGACAATTCAATAGGGCTTGCATCCCTGGTCCAACATACGATTGAACCCCTCGTTGTCAGTAGTAGCTGCTGCTACCAGCAGCATATGCTGCCAACGCATGCTTGGTTTGGACTCCTCCTCATCGGCATGTTCGGAAAACGGAGAGATAATTAGTGTTATGAGCCCCTCCAGCTGGGTCGGGTATGATCCTTGTTACAGTCTTCATCAAGTATATCATCTTTGTCACAGATCACAACGAGAAAGCATCCCTTGCGATGGTCCATGGAGACATTCCCCGTAGCGTCCACATTCAAAGTCCAGAGGGTACTTCACGGTTACCTTCTCGGACTCTTCCGAAACGGCCATCTGCTCCCTTAAGGCCCCGGTCAGACTTCGTCGAAAAACCTGCTGAGTCCCACTGAGTCCGGTTGCCCCCAGCGCCAACCAACTCCTCTGCGAAACACGCAATTGATAGTGACGATTATCACTTCAGCTGTGAATCGGAACGTGTTTGGTGGCTGATCGTTCTTGTTTTCAACATGTCTGAATCTGATTTCCGTATCAGCAGTACGTGGGGCAGAGCGCAGGCGGCGAGAGTCGAGATGCGGCGGGACTCGGCAGGTCGCAGTCGGCCGAAAAAAATGCACCCAAATCACGTGAAAAACACCTATATCGACCGGGTGGGGTGAGGATGACTTCGGTGGGACTCAGTGGGACTCAGTAGGACTCAGTTGGACTCAGTCGGTGCATTGGCCCCGCCCTTGTACGCATGAGAAATATCAGTATCGACCGGGGGGATTGCGGTGGGCATCAGACGGTCGCAGTCGGACTCAGTGGGTTGATTTTTTTGCACCCGTCTTCCACGAATTCGATGCGTATCGACCCGGTGGGACTCAGTAGATCCACCGACTATGACGGGGGCCTAAGCCATGCTTTAGCTGCACCTGGTCGCTGCGGCCATGCGAGGGACAACTGTTTCTTTTTCATCGCGCGTGATGGAAAGGTAATTCAACGTGATCGCTTGGTGGCAAAAGTCCCACAACGCTGGGTCGCGGCGGCGACAACCTATGTTATACTGCTTCACTGCTGGAGGAGCGATTCTCTATGGACCCTGATCATCGCTCCGTCGTGGCCAAAATGGCAGCGATAGGGCCATCGCCAGCGAGTGAGACGTTTCGTCTAGTGATTAATGCTTTCACGTCGAAACGTTTAATTGATGACTACCAGCCATTAATTTCTTTGATTGAATGTATTTCTTTGATCATGCGTGAGGCTATGCACTATGAGTAAGATCGCTGCCGCTGCCAGATCGCTGCAGTAGCAGCTGTAAAATCACTGCTATGAAAAACAGCAGCGATGCTGTTAAACCATGGCTTTAGTGATTGCGGCCGCCTTATATGTATACTATACATTGGATCCGACTCATTTCGGAAAACGGCAAAAACTGTTTTTCTCTTCACCGTCAACCTATTCCTTGACGAAAAGACTGTCTTCCTATCGGAAATCATGATAACATTCATGCGAGGACAAATTTGTCGTCGACTTCATCTTGAGTGTTCGTAAGAAAAGATTATTTTAAATGAGTCGGATATCCGAAAAAAATCGGATATTTTAGAATTTCTTGTCACAGAATCTCCTAGTTACTTGAAGGTTGAGATCATTCTGCCTTTTTAGTCCAGATACATCCGAACGTAAACCTTTCAATTCGAAGCAAAGCAGAAAAGAGCGATTTTTGAAATTATCGTCAATGAGTCGGATCCAATGTATAATGTATACCCGCCGCCGTTGTAGAAAAGGGTGCTCTCGCGTTTATTCGCATCAGAAAATTAATGGAGAGGTTGAATTCCAGGACCAGGGGATCAGCAAGCACTTGGAAAAGGAGTTGCCGATCAACCTTGCGAAAAGAATCAATGTGTGGGGGTCGAAGTCGACAACGAAGTGGTAAGTAGTACACTAGCCGGAAGAGCTGCTATTTGACAGCAGCTGCTGTTGTTAGCAGTAGCTACAGCAGGTGTGCTGCTACTTTCTTTGTGCTCGGGTTCGATGGCTATAGTGTCGACGTACACGCCAACGAGTGTGTGAGACATCGAGCTGAAAATCAACTCTACGTCCTTACACATGCTGCTGCGAAGGCGCATCCAAATCGAGTAACCACTTGCATTGAGATGCTTCCACGCAGGGTCACGTGCTGCGAAAGGCACTTTTCAGAAAGCTATGGGTAGAACCCACCAGCGGTCGGAAGTTATACTAAAATGAATTTTTCTCACTTTGAAGAGCCAGTTACGAAGAGCCATCTAAGCATCTAATGAGAGGAGTCGCCTCACGTACTCGGTTGAGAGTTTAGGACGCAACCTCTCCTACGGCATCTTTCAAAATCCTCACCGCGAGCGCGGGACGGGCGGCGGACTTTGAAACCTTTACGGTACGCGCGTGCCACCCATTCAGCACCGCCATAGTGGTGCCTCCCGAACCGCAGTGGTGGTTCACCATTTGAATCACTGTTCTCTAATCAGTTTAAGTCCACTCCGACATTGATAATTTTGGGATTATCCTGTGCTTCTATCTTTGCAGATGCAAGCCAGTAATGTGTGCATTTCACAGTTGAGGCGCAACTTTAACCGTACCGCCATGGCCGTACCGCCATGGCCGTACCGCCGGAGATTTCGTAGTTGCTTCCCGCTCGTTTCGCGCTTGCCGCGCGGTGAGAGCTTTTGTAGTCCACCGCCCGTTCCGCGCGTCACTCGCGTACCGCGCTTACGGTGAGGACTATGAAAGATGCCTACAGGGTCGGGCCTCCTAAACTTAGATGTTGTCTATATTACGGTCCACATCAAGGAGACCAGCCCTGAGGGAAATTGCAACAAAAACTCCATTCTCGCCGCCGTTCACATTGAGGAAGTTTTCTTTACGGTGAGGAATGAGAGACTCCTTCAGCGGTCAAAAAATCTTACAGAAATTGGACCAAGCTCACCTGCTAGGCCGGCCTCGAAGAAACACCTATACTCTGTTTCCTTCGAGTGAGCCATCCTAGAGCGCGTTTGTTCTGCGTCTATCGCCGTATGCACCGAAATTGCGCGCAGTGCCGCCTGCGGGTGATGGTCGTAGAGCATTCCAAGTGCAAGAGAGACGGGGTGAACTCCGTGGTCCGTCCACTCACGCGTTTTGCTTCTCCCCCGTTCCTCCAATCTCGCGCGCCGCTCGTCCCCGCTTACCCTCCTCTCTCGCGGTCGAAATACATTTCGACCATCACGCGCCGCCTGCTGTAGCCAGAAAATCGAGTCGATAGCCGTCGCCTCTTCTTATGGCCCACTCGGAGGAAAAAAGTATAGCAATGAGCTCTATGGGAGGAGTCGCTTTATATGCCTATCGATTCTCACGCTAACACGTGACGTACCAGGAGGATCTGGTTCTATTGTCTCTCAAAACAACATGTGTCCGACCTGACTACGTGTTGCACATGCATTGAATGTCTCACTTGTTGGAGCACGTCTTGGCATTAGGAGCGCAGCAGAATGAAATGCTACTCCAACAGCACGTCCCTTCGCTATATTCGGAACCATCATTTCTTTTAGTTGCATTCGACACCCTTCGAATGCGGTGAATATGTGTGAGAGAAAGAATTAAAGTTCTCGGAAAACAAAGAAAAAAATAAATATGGGTAAATTAATGAAAATGGTCAAACTCCCGGATTCTGGGAGGGTCTAATCATTATTATTTTAGCCGTGACTACAACTTAGGGTATCGTTCTGTCGTTCTCTGGGCCAAATTCCGGTCCACTATGGCGGACTACGGCTCTTGCATCATGCGACACGTGAAAATCGTGCTGGGAGAAGGGTGAATCGTGCCGGGACCAATTGGTCCCAGCACGAATAACACGTCGCATGATGCAATAGCCGTTGTCCGCAAATGCGGACCAGAATTCGGCCCAGAGAATAACAGTATCTCCGATGTCAGGCCCAAGTTTGCACGTTACCCAAGTGTATTAAAATTGTTCTGACATATAGTCCTCTTCTTAGGGATTGGCAGAGCTGCAGATTAACATCACACAACTGAAACGCTCGTTTCGCGAAGCTCATCGATTAATCTAAGCTAGATTAGTCAACCGTGCACCCCTCATTCTCCCCAGTAGATTACTCGATGCATGCCGCGACGCGATAGACCTCGACGCGCTGTCATCCCTTACGCATGTATAACGAAATTTTATCTCAAGTTGAAAATGCTCCATTATGTGCTCAGTTTTAGATTCACGGTTCAATGAAGGCTAACAAGGGCCATGGCTCAACCAATGCCACACCGATGAGTCCGGCTGGTCCACCTCAGACGCCAAGAATGACTAAATCGCCTGTCAGCTACGAGTATGTTACGATAAAGTTGATACCACGCTCACATCATCTGCTCCAATCGAGATTGCCCGTGGAGAGCCGAGGGAGACAGGAATTTTTCCTCTGCGTCTACGCCGCAGTGGTGAGTGCTTTGCACTGCTGAGACACATAATGTCAGTGTGCGTCCCCTTGGTCTCTCCTCTGGTGAATTTGAGTGCAATAGTTTAGAAATCACAGCTCAATATAATCTGTCTCGTTTACATTTCAGCCGCAGAAGAAGCTGCCACGGAGCGAAGTCTGCGTCGCGTGTCGCGACCACTGTAGCCGTATCAATCGATGATATTAACGCGCATGACATGAATTGATTGGAGGGCTTGTGGTCGGTCTGCTAGATATATCAAGAGTCTCTCAACATTGCAATTTTTTTATTCTGTTTCCACGTAACCACATTTTGAAGCAAACATTGTTATCATACAACTCTACTCACTTGAATTGTTATTCCAATATCCATCCCATTCCTATTCATTGAAGTTACGTTTTACTGCATTCTTATTGTTCTTCGTACTATTTGCTCATGTTGTTTTATGAAATAAAGCTTCGAAGAAAAAAATTTTAGCTGTGATGTTGTTCCATCGTATCTGCGATGCGAAAATTATTGAACTGTTTTGTGAATTGATGTATTTTGAACTAACTTTAGCCTCTTTCTTCGTATTACCACATTTTTGTTATTGAACTTTGTCGGTAGCTTTTTCTCTATTTAGAACACCCCTATTTTTGGCTTAAAATTTCACGTCTTCCCAAGATAATTTGAATTTTTAAAAATTTTCACGTACCCTGAACCAACCCTGTTCGAAAGGCCCTGCGTTCAGTATAGCCAGCGCGGGTTCATTTTGCGGCTCAGCACAGGCTGTCACTAAACCCGTAAATTCTCGCTACAATTGCGGCGAGAATTTAAGGGTTTAGTGAAAGTGAGATCAAAAATGCGAATTTAGCTTTCGTTTCACGTAGAATATGTGTAGAACTTGCATCCTTGCCCCTTCCTGGGTAATATGTGGGTTTAACCGATCGTCGCTAAAACCCGCGAATTCTCGCCAAATGGATTGAGATGGCGTAAGAAGCCGCTCTCTCGGAGGCGTATTGCTACCCAGGAGTGTTGGACCTCGGCGGGGCTATGACCCCACCCTAGTGATCATAAAATACTAAGCACGGTACTCAAAATCGTCACAAACTAGTAGCGGCCCAAATCTGCGCGCCTGCTCTCGATCTACATTACCCTTATTCGTGGCGGGATCAGCATGGATTATGAGTTTTCTGCAACTTGGGACAAGCCAACGATCTGGGCTGGTTACCGCGAAACGATAACAACATTTTGAACACGGTGGGTGCCAGTTGATTTGTATTTGACTATGGCTGCGCTTACCATAGCTAAAATGTTGTAAGCGGCTCTTGAATTCCAGCCCAAGTTTATCTGACTCATTGTCGATGCATGACTTGCTCCGCTGGGCTCTGTGGATATCCTCATAGTATTTATCGCGTTTCCTCGTTTAATTTCGCAACATTTGCCTCAAGACGGGTCACCCGCCTTCCGCGGGTCGCTGCAGCCACCCTGTTGCCTTAGCTTCCGCCGGCGGTATACGCGTGCAATGACCTAACGGAGGACGCGTGAAAAGACTAAACGGCTACATCCTGAATTCAGTTCTTCTGTCTTTTCAAAAGATATCGCTTATTACATAGCAGTCCTTCGTGGAAGAAATGTCAGGACCCAGCGGGGTGCAGGGATGAGCAGACCGTTGAGCCAGTTTCCTGTGAAGCCACGACCCCCTCTGTTGACAGAAATTTTGGAAAACCCAATTTACGATCCCCCCTCGACCTATAGACATAGATAGCCTAGCTCCTTCTTTTTGAGCCGGTCGAGGTAAGACTTTGTGGGGCTTATCATGTCGAAATCTCCCTATCTTTGTTATATTTTGCTATGACCGACCGCTCCGCTGCTTACTCCGCCCGGACTCCTCCGAGAAAGCTAGGCTTTAGTTTGTATTCAGCACACCGAATAACCCCTGAAGAGAAATTTTGTCTCAAATCTGAAACTTTGCCCAAACTACCGTAAACCCACCGTAACGTAGAATTTCATGACGGCTTCTGCAGACACAGCTGTTCTCGTGCTGCAATATTAAGGGGTCTGCAGCGTTGCATCGCCGAGCGTCAGCCTTGACGTGGCGAGAAAAATGTTCTCGAACATTATCGTCGCGGCGTCGGTTGCCGCTTGCTGGAAGTTAGGGGTCGTTTATACTTCCGCCGCAGCGCGGCGCGGCGAGATGCAATGCAGCCATGTCGATCAAGCGGCGCTGCCTAGCGGCGCCGCGAGGCGTTTAGAGTTTGTCTGCTCGAAATCTTCCAACGGTGCCGCACGCGGCCACCACCTAGGTGCTGCCGCGCTGCCCGAGGAAAGCATGCGATCCGCATTGACATAGTATGCTTCTTTTGCTGTTATTTCATACACATTCTCAATTTTGTTCTTCTGATTCATTTCTGAAATCCCTTCCAAGGTCCTGGGCGTTGTTTAGAGTAGGCTGGGTTGTGAAAAGTTCATTTTTTTCGCTTTTGAAACCATTTTTCCAAAGATAAATCGTTTTCGAAGGCTATCCGTCTTCGGGTGCTGTGTTATAGTACGAAAAATTATAGATGTTTCTTTTGCCCAAGAAATCACTCATTACAATCGGCCTTGTGTTATGTCAGAGCTACTCCAGGCTGTGTTTAACGTCATTCTGCGACGTGGCCGCGTAAATTCGACGCAGCCCGATTATACATCTTGGTGGCGCGATTTTTCAAGCGGCGCGCCGCGCCGCTCCGCGGAGGAAGTATAAACGACTCCTTAGGGGCCGAATGGACTTCCGCCGCTGAAAGGCACGGCAGCATGCAAGGGAGAAGTATAGATCATGCGGCGCCGCACGATCGATTCTCCTCCATGGCATGCTGCCGCGCCTTTCAGCGGTGGGAGTCTATTCGGCCCCTTACAGAGGGCCGTCGCCGCGTCAAAACACTCTGCGGTGACCCCTCGTCGCCCTTCACGCTGCGTTTGGCCGGGATCATACTTCCAACGACGAGCGACGCGACCAAATGTTTACCATCCAAATCGACCAAAAATCGATATGCCTGATGCGCACTGTCGCTCGCGGAAAGTATGATCCCGGCCTTTGTCGCCACTTCGCCGACGGTGATCGACATTGCAACACCCAGCGCTGTTCGTCGCTGCGAGCAACGCCGCGACTTAAACTCTGCGGGCCCCTTTGCTGTAAGAGGGCGACTACTACTACCTCATTTCGGCTTACTAAGTGGTTTGGATAGCATTGATCTTTTTCCGAAAATGTTACGAGCATTTCCCCCCTCCCAAATTTCCATTCCAATTTAAAAGATTTCCAACATTTTCACGACCTCCCCTTGCGCCGAGTCGCAACCCTACTCAATCCTGGCGGGGTTTGAGGGTGGGTTGGAGTTCGTGAACATGCCGGCTACAAAAAATAAACACTTGTAAGCTTGGGATGGGCCTTATGAAAAATTTTGGCATTTTTTTTTCGAAAGTGTAAGACAGGAGGGTTAGTGAAGTCTGATAATATGATATTTCTTACATGACGGCTGCGAGGTGGCAAACATACTCAGGCTGCTCGAGCACACACCGATTCGTCTAATAGTTCCGTGTCGACTGTCCAACTAAGGTTTTCAGACACCTGGCGCCTTTGGTACCATGCAAGAAGTCGTTATTGTCAACAATGAAGACCTGGTGAGTATAAATGTTTTATGTAACAGTGGTCAAGAAGTTGCGTCCGGCTTTCCCGGAAAGAAGCTCTCAAGAAGCTTGTGTAAATGCTGAGTGAGACTCTCAAGACGTTTTGCGCGGTATCGCCGGAACCCCGCCGCTTTTATCAACACGTTGAGTCGTAATCCCGCATATCCTCTCTGCGCATCTGATATAAAGAGGAGGCTCCCAAGGGTCTCACTGAAATGTGGGGGAGCTCTAAACTAAAGGATTGCGGTATTCTCGAAGCCCTACCTACTTCTAGGACCACTAAGCGGTGTTTCCCGGGATCCGTTCTCTTCCATGAAATGCTCACGGAGCTTTTAAGGATTTCGTCGATACTATCAGGGAAGTGCCGAGGACGTTTTGCGCTGAGCATCGGTAACCCCGCTGACTCATAAGAACGCTTTACATGATGTTCTGAGGGATCTTCTAGGATCACTAAGCGATGTTTCCCGGGATCCGTTCTCCTCCATTTCTATGAAAAGAATGGAGCTATAGTGGACGTTCTAAGCGGTATTGACGAAGCCCCTCCCACCTATAAGAGTACTTCATACAAAGTATCATAGATCCGCATCCTTCTATGAAATTAAATCCGTCTTTCGCGCTGAAAACCACTTTTCATTCAGGCTAAATTTCATGAATGAGCCCGGTAGACCACAGCGAGGAAGTACGTGCACTAAAAAATATGATTTTGGAGTTGAAGTGGTTAAAAATGAGGATGCACCATCAATTCTCGCCAGTCATCTAACACGAGGAACAGAAGCGCCATGTCAGTCGCGAACGATCCAGTATCGCAAACTTTTTTCTCAGAAAATCCTAACATCCAAGCTTGTATGTACCGTGAAAGCCTCTTGTTTTCTAGGTAATTTTGGTATAAGATAAAGACAAAAATCCGCTCACCTAAAATATTTAGAGCGCAAAATCACCTCCAATGTTCGGGGAAATAACTTCTTCAGCAAATACCGGAATCAACGGAGTGAGCGGGAAAACAAGGGTTTAAAGGAGTTTTGACCGAGTTTTTTTTCGCAAGCTGATGGTTCTATAGGGCTTTTGATAATTATTTAAATCTCTTGCTGGGAGGAGACTATCCGCCCATTTCCTCGCAGTCGGCCTATCACGTCAGCCTTCGCTGCTCCTGTGATAGGTCAGGGGCAGGAAAGTGGGCGGATAACCCGCTCCCAGCTAGAGATCTTAATAAGAGGAGTTTTTGCTATTATCTTGCACCTCGAGGGCTTGCCTGCTGAAAAACATAAAGAAATAATAACACACGTTTTTCTTGCGCGTGCGATGCTTTTGAGGGAGCTCTCGGGTGTTTTTTGCGCGGCGTTTTCGAAACTCTTTTCTGAAAAAAACCTCTGCGCAGTGTTGTGGGGATACGTTCTCTTAAAAAAAGGGAACTTCAGAGGATCTCACTGGATTGTTGAGGGAGTGCTGATGACGTGCTACGCAGTATTCCGCAACCCCGCCCACTTATAAGAACGGTTTGTGCAGTTTCAGAATCTGCTGAAGGTTATTTCCGCGTTGTGTTCCAATATCCGCACATGTTTTCTGCAATTCCTGTAATTGTAAGGCCTAGAGAGCTGCGGAGGTCGGAACTGCGCTAAACCCGGCTGTGCCAGCCGGTAGGTTAAAGCAGCGAAGCTGTATGTCAATTTCAAACGATTTCATCGACAGTTGTATTCCACAGCTGCCCCGCTCCTCTGGCCGCACCGAAAATCGATATGCGCTGTCGCCGAAGTATGAACCTAGCCTTAAAGGCGGCGACGCACGCTTAATGGCCATTTGAAAACCCTTTTGGGGTTGACCGCACATTGCATCAAAAGACACTCGAAAATATTTCCCAATCGTAATCAAGTTGCTTCCACGTTTGTTCTGTCGTTAACGACGGCGTCAGCGCGATAGACTTGCCTTAGACAGTGGTTATACAACGGCGGAATGAAAAGTCCCGCGATCATACTGCCGCAGCTTGCTGTGTAGAAAGGAGTTCGGCATGATATTGCAGACCGGAATTAGTTGGGCACCTCAATTGGATTTTGCCTAAATTCTGCTGATCGAAAAGCGTTAAAATTCGCGTGATCTAAAATCTGAGATACAGAAAAATGTCAGAATCCGAGTAATCTGAAATTTGAAGCATCGTAATCTGCCATGACCCGGATAAAGAGAATATTCGGCATTGGCTGTGATTCATTTCTATTAATGAGTCGGATATTGGTGGATTCTGCATACACTGGGACTTAAAAAGGTGTGCAATCGGCACGGATATCACTGCTTCCTTTACGTTCGTTACTGGGCGTTGACGCCAACTGGGTGCACGTATGTTATAACATATGGGCACCAAGGTTGCGCCAACACATTAAAGAACACAAAGTATCAGTGCTATCCGTGTCGACTGTATCGGATGTCACAACTCAATATTTCCTTTGCTGCAGGCATGCAGGTACGTAATTACACGGCAGACAACCAATTGGCTCCTACTCTTTTGCTCATATTCCAATTTACAGGAAAATATCACAGTCCAAGTGATGCAAGATCCAAATCACCGGATAAATGTTTACTGGGCTTCTCTGGGCCAAATCCCGGTCCGCAATTGCGTCGCGACACACTTCGCGGCTAGTTTCTAAAACCCAACTAGAGTCAACAGATCGGCGGCCGCGGCGCTGGAAACTTTTCCGACTCGAATGCGCACGGCCGCAAAGCGTGTCGAGACGCAATTGCGGACCGGAATTTGGTCCAGAGAAGCACAGTAAGTTCAAATGATTCAAAATCCGGTCCACCGTAAAGATAGAATTCTCGGATTGATCCGAGATCCGACTGTGCGCTTTGCCTGTATCCGCTTGTGTCGGATACCTGCTACCATTGTTTTCGAGTCATCCAAAATCTGATTATACGATTTTTTTTATCCGGATCCAGCGTATGATAGCTAGCCACATGGGCTACAACCAGCGTTTGGGCTTGTGCGGCAAAGCATGAAATATTCATTGTAGCTCAGAGCGATTATAGCCATCCACATCAGAGAGCCACAACCAATATTCAATTTTTAACCACATTTACTGTTGGCACGGAGCGCTCTGATACTAGGCGTTCCTTATCGCGCGTTGCGGCAAACTTCTTGCTCGTACTTATGTTATAACATGAGCGCGCTGAGTTTGCATCAACGCATCATAAGGAACGCAAAGTAACCGTGCGATTCGGGCCAACTGTACCTAACAATAAGCGACGGCTTTCCTTCGTGCTGCCAGTTGTGGACACACCCTTAGGAAAGAAGAGAAGAAAAAATATCAAGCGCGGCTTTCTCCAGAATTGTATTTTAAAATATCGTTTTCATTACCACGGGTTTCTCTTATTTGTATGGTTTCTTCAGGAGGAGAAGTTGATGTTCCCAAAAGGGTTATCCGTGACCGTGATGATTGCTAGGCAAGACCTTATGAGTGGCAGGAACATGCATGGAAGCATGGCGACCCTCCTCCTCCAACACTTCATCCACATTTCGCCGCCTGCACCCATGTAAGCATTGTTAGCTATCCTTCAATAGTTCATCTGCTAGGGATTATAGTATTATCTTATTTCAGCGATGAGAACATATTCTTCGCGGACCCTGATGTTTACTCTCAAGTAGCGCTCAGAGCGAAACGCGTTCACGGCGGCAGTGATGACGCCACTATAGCCAAGATCTTTGCGTCTTCCAAGCGAGGAACTGCGCCGAAGTATTGTGAAAATATCATGGCGGCGAATATATCAGTCATCCCGATCTGCCCCGCAAACCACTGGTATGATCAGATCTTAGTTTTTGTGATCACTGTTAGCAACACAAAGAAGAACATACCGTATTTCTTGTAATTAAGCCCTCCCTAATGTAAGCACCGTTCGAAAAGGTTGGAAAGTACAACCTCTGTCTCTATTAGAGCCCTTTAATCTTGAGATTCTGTACTGGGCGATATTCGGAAGGAGATGTCTCTATCTTACCCTTTTTATTTTGCACATCATTGACATTGAACGAAGAAAAAAACATGGCAAAATCATTGAAAACTGTTGAAAGCCCACAAACGATTTTGAAACCTGATTTAGAACTCGAACGTCAGCAGTTCTCACCAATTCCTCTACGGAGTGTGCAGAAATGTCTTCCAATCATTCCAAAAAATTATTGGGAATTCTTAAAGGCACGGTACACCCTCAGATATGAATTCGGTGATTTTCATTTGATTGTGTAGTAAACCCCTCCTGTATAACACGTGCCCAGTGCGAGATCTCAATTCCATCAAATAAGCGAGATATAAGCGACAACCACAGGCCCGACCTCCTTCGCTCACCACCACAGGCCCGACCCCATACCAGATATATGAACTCGATAGCGGCTTAATGGAAGAATGAATTTTCAATATGTCGTGTTCTTCAGTCCGTTGCCGGACTGTCTCCTTATCCTGGCTTGCTCTCTTGCAGCGATTTTGAATTGAGAGAAATACTGGCCTGTGACAACTCGTCTACCAAATTTCAGCCCTCAAGATGCAGGCATTTTCAAGGAGATATATCTCCGTTCGTATAGGGTCTTGAACGATTTCAGAGATACCATTGTGATCAGAGAGTGGTTCTCTCCAAGATAATGTATTCTGAAAAATAATTTCTTGGTTGTCCTGTGCCTTTAAGCTCCATAAAATTCCCATGACTTTCCACTCCATTCACGAACCTACGCTTACGCCTACCGCCTTTCCATACCAATTTCTCGCTAATTGATCGTCGGGAAGAATTTTAAGTAAGCCTCCAGGTAAAGCTACATTGAGCCTGCCAAGTCGAAGCCTATCAGACTACGACCCGGCAGACTAATAGCTTTACCTGCTCTGAAAATTGTTGTCGGCGCCGCGAACCTATTACTGAGCGGGTCATGATTGGATCACATGAGGATCCTGATGCTTATAAGGTTCTTTCCATGAATAACACCCTGAATAACATCAAATTTTTCTCCTCTTCCCTAACCCCTTTCCCCTTCAGTTTCTGTAGCAAACAGAAAGGATGTTGTCGCACTAGGCTAGCGTTCCCCGAGTGATGCACTGGAGCGCTGCCAACCCGAGTTGCTGAGTGAGCGACAGGTGCACCAGTAGTGCCAAATTCGTGCCTCCTATGCAACGCGGACCGTCTGGGACTTGAATTGTTCTCTGAAGTTTACAGGCGCGGCGAGCCCTGTAACTGAGGATCGCGAAGCCCGCAGCGTGTGCAGTGATTTCCGGTTTGCGGCAGGTCTTCGGTTAGTTCTCGGCAAGCACGAGGTTCGCGATATGTTCGCGTCAAATTTGGTAACAATAGCCCTAGGTCAAGTAGCCTGTGGAACATGCTAGTTTTGGAGAGATCACAGAATTAATGTAGAGTTCAGCCTCGACTTCTGGAATGGGTTCTTACTCAGCTCGACCACATGACATTTTGGGCGACATTCGCGTTACGTGCATCTCATGAGATGCGCCATTTGGTATTTGTCCCAATAGTCATGTCTCAATCCTACGCACTGCCTTGAAAGACGACTTTGTGTCACTTTGCAAGATTTTAGGTTGCTGAAGGGGTCCACACTGAGAATGGCTCCCTTGTTTTCGATCGTGGCGAGAATGATTCGGTCACTGCGGGCAGCGACATGCATTATATCCTTCTTCTTCTTCTTCTTCTTTGCAGCCACATCGAGGGTTTCGTCATAGGCGGAGAAACTGGGCGACCAGTAGTGGATTCGTCCATAGATCCATTGTTGTCAGCGTGGTAGGTCTCACCGGACAGTTAAATAGATGTACTGTATCATGGCCGATAGTACCGCAGTCCGGACAAACATCAGATTTGCTGCTGTCAATCTTGCTGACGTAGGACATGAGCATTGTCGAGTGACCGCAGCGCAGCGATGCGAGTGTGCATCTCGCCCTTCTTCCGAGTTGAGTCTCGGATGTGCAGTCTGGAGGCATTACTTGTCCTAGTACAGGATTCGCCGCCGCCTTCTCAAGATGACACCGTACGAACTTGGTGTACTCATCGCGCAGAAGACGGAGTCGTTCTTGTTGTGAGGCGTGCCATCTCTGCAAGTTGACTTTGCTTGGAGCATCGGCAAAGTGCTGTCTTTTAGCTCTCTCTCTAACGGGATTAAGTACTCTCTATGACGGATGGTTTGGTTGTTTTATAATGTTGATACGGAGTGGTTGAGCTTGCAGCTGACAGTGCTCTTTCACTGGTAGTAAACGTGGTTCGGCATGCAGGTGCTCGCTTGACTGGGGAACTCCTGGCACAACCGGTGGCGATGCGAAGAGCGGCATTCTATACTCGTTGCATCTTCGTCCAAGAGGAGTCTGAGACTATATGCTGCCAAACCGGTGCGGCGTACTCCAGTGAGGGCTGGGGGATCGCCTTATACGTAGCGAGTATAGTTTCCTTGCTGCTTCCCCATGAGGTTCCGCCCAGGGCCCTGAGTACATTGAGCTTGGCTTTGACGACCGCCTGCCTCTGATCGGTATTTTTATGAAACTTGAGCGACTGATCGAGCACAAGACCGAGCAGTTTTGGAAATCGCGCAGCAGGTAGACGGTCTCCATCCCACTTTACGTTCGGATGAGCGCTGTGCCCGGAAGGATTCGTTGTGAGAACGGATACTGACGACTTGGATGCAGAGATCTTTAGCATCTTCTCGTCGAAAAAGATCTTCAGTGCAGTCAGGTACTCGTTGATCTTATTGGCGGCCACCTGTATGTTTCGATCTCGACACATGATGTCATCTGCATAAGCGACAACCTTGATATCCTGTGGCGGCTCAGGCATATCCTCGAGGTACAGACTTAAGAGGGCTGGCGATAGGACACTGCCCTGCGGAACTCCAGCTGCTATAGGATACTGTTGGAGACATGGTTTTGGAACATAACTCTGGCTCGTCCTTGATGAATGCCGATATCCAGCGTTTCTGCCACGGCGGTATTGATGATTTCAGTAAGTTGCTCGACAGAATTCATGGTTTACTGTGTCAAGTGCTTTGATGAGATCTAAGGCAACAGCCACAGTTCTGTGGCTTCTCGGCAATTGAACCCATCGATGGCAAAGCTTGTAAATTCCAGCAGAGCTGTCGTGGTGGAATGCAGCTGTCTGAATCCGTGCTGAAACAATTGGTTGTCATTATGCTCTGCAAGGTCCTTTACGATCAGTTTTTCGGCTACTTTAGCAAAGAGGACAGCAAACTAATGGGGCGATATCCCTTGACTGAAGCTTGGGGCTTGTCTGGCTTGGGCGGCGGCACGACGTTAGCTGTTTTCCAATTCTGCGGGTTAGTGCACGACCTGAAAGAGGTGTTTATCAAGTCAGTGAGAAGCGGAAGGATTTCAGTTGTAACTTCTTCAAGACAGCAGGACCTATTCCGTCAGGACCAACCACTTTGGAGTTCCGCATATCCTTTATAACCTTCTCAGTTTGCGTCGTAGTCAACGCTTCGGCCGTGCTCTTAAGCGGGAGGCGGCACAGCTCTCGTACAGTCACTCTATTATGCGGACCACGCTTTGCAATGGCGATGAAAAAACCTTTCCCGAGCGCATAAGCGGCTTCCTTTCCTGATTTGAATACGCCGTTTTCGAATTCTATTGTGGAGACGGTGGCAGGCGAGCTCTTACCCGAGAGCTTCCGTAAAACCTTCCAGGTAGCTGCGCTTTCCGTCTTGAAATCCAACTGTTCAGTGAACTTTTCCCACTCTTCTTGCTTGTGCCTGTCTAAATCCTTTCTGATCTCATCGTCAAGTTCAGCAACGACGGGGTTCAGATGGTTGACCGCTCTCCTGGCATCTCTTGTCCTGATCTTATCGAGGATCTCCCTTGTGACATTTGGGTAGAACGTCTTAACGCGGCCGACAGGAACAGCCGCTTTCATGGCTATGCGGATCGCGTCAGATAAGTGGCACTCTTTCTGGTGCACGTCGCCATTCCAAGGGTAATCGGCCGGTAGGTGAAGCGCAACCTCACTGAACAGGCGCCAGTCTGCTCGGCCCAAATTAAGATAAGAATGTTGACGAACACCAGAATAAGTAGCGAGAGAATTGAAGAGATCGATATGGATGAAGACAGGGACATGGTCACTCGACAGAGTCTTCTTCTTCTTCTTCTTCTTCTTCTTCTTCTTCTTCTTCTTCTTCTTCTTCTTCTTCCTCTTCTTCTTCTTCTTCTTCTTCTTCTTCTTCTTCTTCTTCTTCTTCTTCTTCTTCTTCTTCTTCTTCTTCTTCTTCTTCTTCTTCTTCTTCTTCTTCTTCTTCTTCTTCTTCTTCTTCTTCTTCTTCTTCTTCTTCTTCTTCTTCTTCTTCTTCTTCTTCTTCTTCTTCTTCTTCTTCTTCTTCTTCTTCTTCTTCTTCTTCTTCTTCTTCTTCTTCTTCTTCTTCTTCTTCTTCTTCTTCTTCTTCTTCTTCTTCTTCTTCTTCTTCTTCTTCTTCTTCTTCTTCTTCTTCTTCTTCTTCTTCTTCTTCTTCTTCTTCTTCTTCTTCTTCTTCTTCTTCTTCTTCTTCTTCTTCTTCTTCTTCTTCTTCTTCTTCTTCTTCTTCTTCTTCTTCTTCTTCTTCTTCTTCTTCTTCTTCTTCTTCTTCTTCTTCTTCTTCTTATCAGCCACATTAGAGCTTTTCCTCATAGGCGCAAAAAGGCAGCCACATCGCACGGGTTCTTCCACATATCCATAACTGTTAGAAGTCGGCCTTGCAGGACATGAAAATAGATGAAATGAATCGTGCCCTGGGTTTGTGGCAGTCGGGACATTCGTCAGGGATCGACGAGTCGATCTTATGGACGAAGGCCTCGAGGTATGAGGAGTGTCCACAACGTAGACCTGCCAGGATGACGCTGCACGTCTGGGTAGGTCCGTTTCGCTGTCATCGATCGGAGGGGGCACGTCACCAAGAATTGGATTTAGGGGAGCACTGGAAAGGTTTTCTCTGACGAATCGGGTGTGCTCCATTTGCAGTAGTCTGACGCGATTGAGCTCCGACGTCGCCCAACGTTGACGATCCAAGACAGAGACTGCAGCATGAAGTGGCGAGCGTATATGTCGGAAATGGGGACCAGATGACAGTAGGGGGAAATTAGGGCGTGTGGAGTTCCTTACAATGCCAACATTGAACTGTTGCGACTGGAGTTGACAATGCTGCTTTACAGGAAGCAGCGAACACTCTTGATGTAGATGAGATACCGGTGTGGATCTAGGGCATCCAGTGATCACGCGTAGAGCAGTGTTCTGTGCACGCTGAAGCTTGCTCCAAGAGGCTTCCGACAGGTGTCTTGACCATACTGGGGCTCCATATTCCAGCACCGGTTGCACCATAGCCCTGTAGGTGGTTCGCAGGATTTCCTTAGAGCTTCCCCATGTAGTGCCTGCTAGCGAACGTAGAATGTTGTTACGTGTGATGGCGGCAGCAGCTCGAATACGTGTGTTTTCGTGAAAACGTAGTGACGGGTCCAGGAATAAACCGAGTAGACGAGGGTGTTTGATAAGGGCAGCATGTTTTGACAGAGTCGTTGAGGTGGACCATGAGCAAGAGTTAGAGAGGTTGGACGAGACT
This sequence comes from Aplectana chamaeleonis, assembly GCA_029168955.1. Lineage (NCBI taxonomy): Eukaryota > Metazoa > Nematoda > Chromadorea > Rhabditida > Cosmocercidae > Aplectana > Aplectana chamaeleonis. The sequence goes on from JAPDOI010000073.1 coordinate 1,534,110, forward strand.
AGAGATATGTCTGGGCTGGAGGATCGGCCGTTGGTAGGGAGACGAGTGGGCTGATCATCGTTTAAGATGACCAGGTCGCATTTCTCTGCCCAACCTTCGACGTCATTTCCTCTAGCATCAGAACCAAGGCACGAGCAGAAGGTGTGAGCGTTAAAGTCGCCCACGAAAACAACTGATGATGATATGGAACAATCATTGAGTTGTTTGAGAAGAGGAATGGGTTTGTAGGATGAGGGGCATGAGGTACTTGGTGGAATATATATGTTGAAGAGAGAAATAGGTGTTCTGAGAGGGATGTGGATTGGAAGGTACTCGAGAGTACCATCCGTGGGGGTGTTGGGTATGAGTTGGGAGGGGTTGCTGAGCTTGACAGTGAGATCAAAAAGGATTTGGACAGACACAAGAAAGAAGAGTGGGAGAAGTTCACCGGGCACTTGGACCTCCGAGACGGACAGTGCAGCTACTTGGAAGGTTTTACGGAAGCTTTTGGGTAAAAGCTCACCCGCCACCGTCTCCACAATCGAATTCGACAATGGCGTATTCAAATCAGGAAAGGAAGCCGCTTATGGTTGGGAAAAGTTTTTCATCAACAGTTCTAAACGAGGTCCGCAGAACAGAGTGACTGTAAGAGAGCTGTGCCGCTTCCCGCTCATGAGCACGGCCGAAGCGTTTACTATGACGCAAGTCGAGAAGACTATAAAGGAAATGCGGAACTCTAGAGCTATTGGTCCTGATGGGATATGTCCTACTGTCTTGAAGAAGATACCCACTGACGTACTACCGCTTCTCACTGATGTGATAAAGACCTCATTCAGGTCGTGTACTATCCCGCAGAATTGGAAGACGGCAAACGTCGTGCCGCTGCCCAAGCCTGGCAAACCCCAAGCTTCAGTCAAGGGGTGTCGTCCCATTAGTTTGCTGTCCTCTTTTGCTAAAGTAGCTGAAAAGCTGATCGTCAAGGACCTGGCTGAGCATAACGAGAGACAGGTGTTTCAGCATGGATTCAGAAAAATGCATTCCACCACGACAGCTTTTGTTAGAAATTACTAGCTATGCAATTGATGGTTTCAACGCCTATAAGCCGCAGAGAACTGTAGCAGTTGCCTTGGATCTTACCAAGGCTTTCGACACAGTGAATCTTGGCGTCTTATCAAACATTATTGGAGTATTACTGGAGTCATCAATCCCGCCATGGCAAAAGCGGTGGATAGCTGCATTCACTAAGGGAAGACGGGCTAGAGTGATGTTCCAGAATCATGTCTCAAACAGCATTCCGATTGCAGCTGGAGTCCCACAGGGCGGCGTATTGTCGCCTGCTCTCTTCAGTCTGTACCTCGAAGATATGCCTGCCCCTCCCCAAGATATCAAGGTGGTCGCTTACGCTGGTGATATGACTGTCTTGTGTCGTGATCGGGACATAAATGTGGCTGCCGCTAAGATTAACGGGTACTTGACCACACTGAAAAGCTTCTTCGACCGCAAAATGCTGAAGATTTCTGCGTCAAAGTCATCGGTATCCGTACTCACAACGGACCCATCTGAACACAGCGCACATCCGTATGTCGTATGGAATGGAGATTGTTTGCCTGCCGCCCGCTTCCCGAAACTCCTCGGACTCGTGCTCGATCCATCGCTCAAGTTCCATAAGAACACGGAACAGAAGCAGGCTATCGTTAAAGCGAAGCTCAACGTGCTTAGAGCCCTGGGCGGTACAACATGGGGTAGTAGCAAAGAAACCATTATTACAACGTATAAGGCGATTCTCCAGCCTGCACTAGAATACGGCGCACCTGTTTGGCAGCATCTAGTTTCGGAATCCTCTTGGACTAAGATGCAACGCATACAGAATGCGGCTCTTCGAATCGCCACCCAATCGCCAATCGCCATCGCCATGTACAAGAAGTTTCCCGGTCGCTCACTTGCATGCTGAGACCCGCTTATTACCAGTAAGGGAGCACTGTGAGCTCCAGGCTCAACAAATTTTCATCAACATTGTCAAACAACCAAATCACCCCTCTTGGAGAGTGCTTAATCCCGTTAGAGAAAGAGAGATCAGAAAGCCATTCGCCGATGCTCCCGGCAAAGTCAATCTGCAAAGATGGCACGACTCACAGCAAGAACGACTCCGTCTATTGCGCGAGGAGCATACTCAGTTCGTACGGTGCCATCTGGAAAAGGCGGTCATCGAAAAAACTCGGAAGGTGCACCCTGGCATCGCTGCGCTGTGGTCATTCTATCATGCTTATGTCCTACGCCAGCAAAATAGACAGCAGCAAATCAGATGTCTGCCCGGACTGCGGCTGCCTCGGCCATGACACTGCATACCTCTTCAAATGTCCGGAGAGACCCATCACGCTGACCGTAATGGAAATATGGACGAATCCGTTACTGGTCGCCCAGTTTCTCAACCTATGACAAAACCCTCAATGTGGCTGCAAAGAAGAAGAAGGTGGAAGGGAGAGAAAGATAAAACAAAGCTTGAAACTTCTCCGCCAAGAGCTGACCTTGGAGCATGGAAGGCAGTATAGCCCGGGATATTAAGATGAGGAGGGGTAAGAAATGGAGAGAGCTTGGTTTCTTGAACCATGGTCACGTCTGGGTGGTAAGTACGTGGAAAGAGAGAGACCTGAGAAAGCTTGGCACGAAGGCCGTTGAGATTGATATGTACAATGGAAAGGGGGCGATTGGAGTTTGAGGAATCAGAGTTAGAAGGTGAAAGAGCATATAACACAGCGAAAAAGAAGACTTATGATGCCTCACAGAGCTGAGACCCGAACAGGAGAGATGCACCCACCTTTGGCATCCAAAGCATTGGACGCTGGACCCATTCCAAGTGACGTCCCTGTCGCATGTGGCACATGGGTACATCTTCTTCTGAGCAGGTCTAGGATTCCTTTCCGCTCCGGCCCTTAGCAGGAGAATCCGAAGGAGAGACGCGGCCGGCCAGCACCTCTTCCTTGACAAACCCTATTCGTGGAGGGGATGACGTCGGTTTGCACGAGGCGATCTTTCTCTCTCCTCCACACTGCCACGGCACGAACGTACGACATCTCGGCAACATTATGTTCTTGTTGTGGGAAAAACCTTCTCCCCTTATTGAGGATGTTCAAACGCCTAGCCCGTGAGGGGACGCGTGTTACTACAGTGGCGTAGTGGGTGCGGTGCTGAAATGGTTGGGCATATCGATATGTGTTCCTCGAGCTTGTGCTGCTGCGATTACGAAATAAGTGCGACATTTGCAACTGCCTCCTAGAGCAGCACATCCAGATGCGAAAGGTGTGTCCAACTCGAAGAGCTCCGCCAACGCGTAGCTAGATGCCTCACACGGAAACCAGAGATGTCCAGGGTTTCGGAGGCATCTAGTCTCATTTTAACACGAGAATTTACGTGAGTTACGGAAAGTTTAGCCTCAGCTGGTGAAATTTTAGCTACAGTGCCCGCATATTCTACGTAAATTCTCGCTACAGCACCCGCATATTCTATGCTTATTCTCGTTGCAGCACTCGGTCGATTGACCCACCCAGTCTTGATCCGTACTAAAAAGGCGATTCCCGCTGCGATCGAGCGCATCGCCGTTTCTTCCCCACGGCCTGCAGCATCTCAGCGGCCAAAATTATCCCTAGCAAGGGCTTCCAGAGAGCGACACGGGTTCACCCTCTACGACCACGCACAGAGTGTCAAGTTATCCGTGGGTTGAGTGGGCCAACACTGTTCGAACGGCATCCCAGCGTTCCGCGTAGCCAACGCGGGTTTGAGATTGCATTTCAACACAGGCTGTCGCTAAATCCGTAGATTCTCGCTACAAAACTATAGCGAGAATATACGGGTTTAGCGTCACAGAGATAAATGTTTCGAATTTAGCCTTCGTTTTTACGTAGAATACGCGCAGAATTTGCACCCTTGTAGGCTCGACACAAGAATATGCGGGTTTTAGCTATCGTAGCCAAAACCCCTAGTTTATCGCTACATGGAATGGGGCGGCGATTCAGGCCGTGCCCTCGGAGGCATCTAGCTACGCGTTGGCAGAGAGACACGAGTTGTAAATAAGGTCAACACCACCAGTGCCTGGGTAGGTGATTATGGGAACGTACGATGCGGTCATAGAGCGAGCCCCTACTAGAAAGTCCTATATTGTGGTGGATGTCATATCTATTTTCAAGGTGGAAAATCGCCATTGCTCAGCGCACTGACTTGGCCCGTGCTCCTCGATGGTTTAGATCATATTAGTATCAAGCAGTATGTACAAGAGATGAGCCTGAGATCTCCGTTATAGTTCAACGATAGGCCATAGATCCACCTCATTGATGTGTCAGTAAAGCGCGGAAGTCGACAAAGAATTGTTTTTCCATAGGTCGTATTTGGTCGTGCGTTTACCCTCTTGATCACATCCCGACCGGTGTCAGATCAGTTATGCCATTGCGGTATGTTGTCAATAGTGGCCTAGACTGACTCGTAGACGATCGCGGCGGGACTGCGGTCGACCTAGGAGGGACTAGGGGGCCTTTCAGTGTAATCTACGTTGCTCTTATAGGCCGTAACTGAGCGTTCCGGCAAAATAGACCCACTATAAAAATTTTTAAAAACAGCAAATCCACTGGTGTAAATTGAGAATTGAAAAAATCGCTCGCATGAAAAAGTGGTGGAAAAAGGCCTTTTTGAATGGCCTTTTTAGCCTTGGTTTTCACGTCTGGAAGGCGGCAGTCGGGCAAAATATGGATCTACTGTATGGTTATCGAAAACTACATGAGCTGGATTTTTTCTAATTTTTTTTTTCTGAGAATCCTCACCTCACATGGCGATGTGAAAACCTCAGAAAAAGCAATTTTTCAGAGAAAAATCCAGCTAATATGGTTTTTGATGACCACTTAGCAGATACAATTTCTGTTTGACTGCCGCCTTCTAAAGTGAGAACCAAGGCTGAAGAGGCCATTTGAATTAAAGAGCCTTTACACACCACCATTTTTTCGATTTCCTGTATTTCTCACCCCGTCTTTCTCACCACGTCATCTCGTCCCGCGGTGAGTTCACACCACAGTCATAGCTTGCCCTATGTAGGAGTTTCCTTCTTTTTTAAGGCTTAGGTTAAGTATATTGAATCCAACAAGCACGAGGATTAACGAAGGCCTATTGTTTAGGGGGCTACCTCCAATTTCTGAATAGAGGGTGAGCAGCTTTGGGGACGAGATGCCATCGGATCATTTTCCCGAGCCGCTGAGCTGCGGCCCATAAGAGCAACGTATATGACACTGTAAGGTCCTCAAGAACCAGTTTTTCGCTCTTTGCACAACTGCAATTTAGACGAGCATTTAGGTCAACAGCAGTTGACATACGGATTTGAGCAACTCGTGGTTGTGTTAGAAACATTCTGTGGGGAGCTAAGTTTACCCTCCCCCAAAAAAAAACGAATAAAAACCCGGCGTTGCCCCCGATTTTGAAAGCTTTGTGGCGACCCCCACTTTGAAAAACCTCCAACATTGCTTGGCCCTGCTCCTAAGAGGTCCCCACAGTCGAGGAGCTATAGGAGGGACCTAAACCCATAGATCCATTATCCCAGTACTCCATAACCTGGCTATATAGGCAATTTTCGCGCCGGTATTCTCGCCTGCGTTGTAAATATGTTGGTTAGCATCGGCTCATATCCAAGTAGATGTTATAAAAGTACTGTGCATTTTGAAGTTATTTTCCAATTCGCAGTAACAGGCAACCTGTGTTGCAGAATATCGAGCTGGAACGAAGTTGTGACCACGTGGTCTCATCACGTGTCCTACCATCAAACTGTGTGCTGGAGCAGCGGTTGTCTGCAGCTGGGGACCAGAATTTCATTTCAATGTAAATAGAATGTCACAGTTTTCGATCCAATTTGCATATTTCAGGTTACTGGGCCTGCTTCAGCTGGACCAAGATAGGCAGGTATGTTGTACAGCTTTTGATGAATCGGTAGGTATTAGACGCTCTTGTCAAGAATGATGAAGTTGGTTTCTGTTTCAGTCCAGGTTTTCGCACACCCCGACGTTGGGTGGTGGCCATCGTGTATCAACACCCCCCGAGGAGGGAGAAACGGGGGAGGAGCGAGGTTTCTGATTGGGCGCAACACGGGGATAGCCCGTGAGCGTCAATCAGGAACCTCGCTCCTCCCCGTTTCTCCCGCCTCCTCGAGGTGTTGATACACGATGGCCACCACCCCCGACGTTCCAACGCGTTGGCGAAAATCGGAGAGAATTCTAGTGAAATGCCGAAACGGTCCTCTGCTCTCCCCCCTAAAATGTTGCAACTCCATTTTTGGTGGAAATTTCAACCCAAAGTCGTATGCGTTAAGATGCGAAAGGGCCTAAAGGAAAGTCTCCTGTGATTTCGGTTATTCTCTCAGGTCCCCCACCCACTTCGAAACCCGATATTCAAAAACCATCTCCTGGTGTGACTCAACACATCCCGTGTTGAGCATATGTGTGAGCCGCAGTTAAAGCAACTGGGGTCCAGGTCTTGAAGAAAAGCTTGGCCGCCAAGACGCGACTCACAGATATGACAATCTTCTGGGTTAACGTCGTTGGTCTCTCCAAGGGATTAGGGTAAACAAGATCTATCGATTACGTGAACGCCGCGGAATTTCGCCCGCGACTTCTCATTTTTCGTGCACTGGAATCGCAATCCCCGTACATAGACCGACTAAGAACTCCCCTTCGGCCCTTTGGTTGTACCTGCTCCTCCCCTACTTTCAACTCCCTTGTTCTGTCAGACGGGATTGGGATAATAAAGGATTTGAGCCAGTAGGGTGTGGGCAAAGTCACACTATCATATCTTCTGTGTCCGAGTGAAATTTATTTCCGTTCATCGCACACGTCTGCGCGCGTACGTTGTGTCTCCTTCTCCCCACACTTTCTCGCTGTCTCTACCCTCGCTCCGCACGATCTTGGGGTGAGTTACGGAGACCAGTGTAAACTTGGCTCGGAGACCAGAGGATATCTCGTTCCGTAAGCTATCCTTAGATCCTATTTCAGGGAAACTTTTTCTGGACGCCTCATCACGATCGACAGCAAGATAAACGACCAGAGGAATGAGTGAGCATTTGAATAAGTTGTATATATGCTGAAAGTTCCCTGTGGTCTCCGTAACTGACAAGCATCCTAAGAACGTTTACCTCCAAGTTGTTTTCACCAGAAACGCCGAAAATTCATTGATTTTCGCAATCAAATAGGTGGCATAACGAATCTAATCCACACGGACAGCAACGGGATATCCATGACCATCTGCGAAAAATGGGTGGAATTTTGAAAGTAGCAGTAGCACGTGGCCGATTTAACTCAGCCAACGGTGGTTCAAACATCACCAAATTCGTCGTACCCATGTAGCTATCGTAGCCGCAAGTCTTCATGTTTGCTAACGATGGGCGAAACTGCTACCGCACCTACTCAGACAATCGCCGCATTCTATGCATATCGAATCTGTATTCCACTTCAGGACGAGGCGGTTTGGAGCGCAGTCGGGAACGTGCTGCTAGGCAAGAGTCTGGCGGCCCCAGTTGGTGCTCGGCGAGCTGACCGCGTCGCATGTCGGTGTGCCGGCCGCGCCGCGTAGTCGGTGTGCTGCTACGTTGTGCTGCTACGGTGGTGCTAGACTACCTTGCAGCACGTGCTCTTCCCATTAAATTTTGCAGCACGTGCTGCCCTTCGGAAGAACGTCTCCCTGCAGTTGAATGCATATTCGACAGGCATTGAATATGAGTACGTCGTAGTTGTAGCAGAACGTTGTGCTGTAATATAAGCACATGTATAAATATGCTAGACTATCGTAGCAGCACGTGCTCCTAACGCACGCTTCTAAACAGTTGAGGCGTTTGGGGCCGCGCCTCTTCCATGAGGGTGAGTCTCTCACGACAGAAATCTTGTTGAGGTTCAGAGTTGGTCGCACTCGTCTTCTGCCGCCGCGATTGGAACACTCTCAACAGTAGTAATATTTTTCTTATTGGCTGCGCTTGAGGAGACTGTCATAAGGTCAGTAGATCGATCGATGAGGTTTAGTAATCTCTCCGTCGCTGCTAGGTTGGTATATCACGAAGCGGTTGCAATTGGAGCTATTTATCAACGCGTGCAATAAAAAAAGGAATAGTTGTCCTACCCAGGACGGAACGATACGTCGAACTACAAGCTATATAGGTACAAGGCTACCGTTCACGTCATGGTTCGCAGCAAGTAGGACAGAGCTGCCGCAGTCTACAACGGAGACGTGTACTTCGCCGCGGTTCACATGAAGGGAGCTTTTTCTCGCTCAGGGTCGTGAGGAGACCCTCAAGGCTCAACAAGTCGTCCAGACTCTTGGTCTTCTTCCAGGAGCGGTCCCGGAGAGCCAATTGCGCTCTCTTTGGGATGGTACCCTTCTATTTATACGTGCTGTGCAACTAATAGACTTCTGATAGGTTTGGGGCAAGTGATCAACAAGCCCGATGTCCTAGGGACTATCGTGGCTCGATTGGCAGTCAAATCGCATTCTGTTCGAATCGAAGGCGTGTTGTCGTGGCCCAAAAGAAAGCCTGTGTTTTGCAGCACGTGCTCAGACATTGAGAGCAGCGGACAGCCGGCCGTAATTCGTCCAGTTGGTCAACGGCTGGGTGAAAGCTGGCATTTAGCTGGCCAATAGCAATTACGAGGCCGACAGCTGACTAATCCTTGTCATCTCAGTTGGTGTTAGTGGTGGACCGCTGGCTGAAATGTGCCAGTTGCCTGCAAGGTGACTTGCATTTAGCTAACAGTGGCAATCAGACCTCAAATTTGCCGAGCGCATAATAACGCATTAATCCATCAATCGGCACTCGGGGCGCGCCCTAACCGCTCAGTGGCGTTCGGTTTGCGCCAGATTGTCAAATGTCTGGCACTTGATTGAGTAAACGATTCAACACGTTTAAACATGTTATAGTTTGATCATTGATATCATTGCTAAGCTGAGCCGATGTAGATGGCGAATTAGTCCATTGAGTGCTCACTCCAGCAGTCACTCTCTAGAGGCCAGCATATTTCCGAAGGCTGGTGAAAATTCCCCTCGGCTAGGGAGGGGGGGAGGGTTTAGTGGGTACCTTACGTCAGACCCTTACGTACGAGAGCTCCTATGCAGGGGTTTGCGGTGAGGGATTCATGCCGACCCATCGGCCTGCCAAGGCGCTGGCGGATCGCAGACGAGTGATTGCTCAACAGCGGGAGTGTCATGTAGTAGCCAAGAGGCTACCAGTGGTCGACCAGCGTGCTGGTGGACCGCCAGCTAAAGGCTGTTCGACACCGGAATGGTTTTTGCTCACCGAGCATAGGCCGGCGGTCTGCGAATCCCTTTGTCTGAATGCTTCTCGTTTGGACGACGATACGGCCCGGTACTGCTCGTGGGGCACTGGGGCGTATTGCCGTCTACAGCGCTCTGTAGTCAAATCGAAATAATATCGTGGCCGAATCCAACCCCTTGCAGTACCTAAGCTATTGCCGTCCAAAGCTTCATGTGGTCGATTGGAATGCGTATCGTTGTCGAGCTAAACACGTTGAATGTCGGAGGCAGGGTTGAGCAGCACCCGGCGCAACGGAGGTCGTAAAAATTTTGGTTCGGAAAACTTCTGAAAAAAATTGGGAGGTGAGCTCGTAATGTTTTCGAAGAAAAAACGGAATTTACTACTCTCAACCTCAAATGCTCAAATTAGAAAAACATTTTTTTAAAGAAAAAGCTCAAGCAATCTTTCATCTTGGGAACGATTTCGGTCAACAGGAAGTCGTAGCTCCGCCGAAAGTTGGCGCAACGGCTTGCTCAACCCTGGTTGCAGTGCTCTCGTTTAGCGGACAAGACGTCCATTTGCTGCTGGAGTAACACTTGTCCGTTTTGTCCTCTGAACCGTTTTGTAGTAGACTGTTGAGGTCGAATTGAGAAGCATGACCAAAATTGAAACAATTTTTCGAGCAAGTGTGGTGTGGCTCACTATCCTCCCCTCATCTATCAGCTGTTTGCGTTTAATATTTTTCGTCTGCTGACTCATTTTCCATTTTTAAGAGTGGCTTCGACAAGGCTCGCTAACAACGCCAGACGTCGTCTGGGTATGCAGTTAGAAGCGGCACTGGTGCTTGACAAAATCCGAAGGGAGCAAGCTCGTGGAGGCTCAGGTTTTGTTCAGAGGATATCATCTAAAAGTTGTAGAGGTCGCAAGCAGCGATTTCTATGCGTATAGTCAACTTCCGATTTGTTTGGTTTGTTGGTACACACTTGTGGCCGGAAGAAAGTGAATCTTTGCTCCAAATCCAGGAGGTATATGTGATTCCAGCCCTTCTGGTTAACGTGCGACAAACAACCGACCTTACTATGAACGGGTCAACCACAGTTTCATTTAGGATATTTAAGGAAACTCGTTTTTATCCTCCTTTATCAATTTTCGAGCAAGAAACATCGACTCTTGACAGAATGAAAAACTAAGATAAGGGATTTAATCGCTGAAGCGCTCGGCTATGCGATCATTGAGCCTGCATGCTCACTTGTCCCAGAAGAGCGGCTTATCACATTGCACCACTGAACTCCAGATACGCTCTCACTCAGCTCCACGGTAAGAAAAGCCTTCACCGAAGCTTCATAATCATCCCTCACCCACATAACGGATAAAAAAAGAGAATTCAGTCAAGTAGGGGATTGCTGCATAATGTACTCAATTCCAAAATTTTCGCTTCTAAAATTTGACCGAATAAAGTGCACTAGAGATCAACGTTGGAGTTTTAGGAAATTCACCAAGATCGATAATCGCGCTTCCGTCTAAAGCGCTCCTCTGACGCTGTCACCTTGTACTCTCACCGGGTTTAAATTTCCAATGGACGAGCTTCGGCAGCCTTGGTGGTCGCTCTTCAGAAACTTTCAACGACGTATATAGTTAGGGCCAAGGCTTGCTTCGTAGAAAGAACATTCAAAATCTCATCTGCGGCTGGCGCGGCGGTCGCGTGCGCCGGCCCGCTAATCATTTCATGCTGCGAGAAGAGCGCGGCTGATCAGCTTTCACCATACCGCCAGCCGCCGTGGTGAGATTTAAAACCACCCGCGCCGGCCGCGGGTGAGATTCAAATGTTTCTCATTGTGGAAGCTAAGTCACGGATCTAACTGTATGTCCTAGCGCAGAGCCCTGAGCGAGTCTGTTAGCCTCCTAATTCCTATTATTTACGAAGTATGTGGATGCGAAAAATACACGAAACAGAGTATTTCTTCTTTGCATAATTTGTATTCAAATTCTGCTTCAAAATGCCTTAATAGTTCCAACAGCGGCAAGAGAAGGTAATCTCTGTGGATACTAAACATTGAAATATTTTCTACCCGAAATTTTCGTCCAGAAGTTTTTTGAAGGTTACGGCAGGTTACCTAGCTAAGTGGCATTTTACCCATCGTAGACTGCTGTGTTTGTGTAGAAAAACCAGAAGAGATCTCATATTCGTGTACGCCCTTAAAAAAAACCAAAATAACCAACATAGGCAGAGTTTGAGCTGAGGAGAATGTCTCAGTTTTTAAAATTCTGAAAAGTTACCTATCTTGGAATCTCCTGAAGCATTGAAAAAATTACGACTTCAGAGTATTGATACACAGGACTATAACTAGAACATCCAAAACCTGGTTTCCGAAACCACACTGCGATGATCAAACACGCCCTATATTCGGCACTCAAAAGTCTTATAAAGAAAACTCTAATCATTCCTCTAAGTTCCTTGAAAACCTCAGCATTTCAGTCTTCTCCAGAAGCTGATGAAATCGCATGTTGGTTCTGTCCATTTCCTGTTTCCCCGAAAGAATTAGAGCCATTTTTTTTTGATTTACGACTCTTTGAATGGTTTTCCGATATCCGTTTTCATGATGTTTTTGTTTTAAATTCACCGTTACTCCGTTGAAGAACGAAATCCCCTTACTGAAGAAATTATTATTCTTATTGAGAATCATTTTTGTGATATCTTTTGTTTGTAGACTCGTTCGCACCCGCAACCTCCCATGCCAGACCAATAACTACGACTGCGGCTGGTACATGACGCTTTTTGCCCAGAAGTTCTCCAGCGACACAAGTTTGGACTGTGAGTTTTGTTTGCCATTAGCTACTAACTTTCTTGCTTTTTGTCAATGTTCTTATTTCCAAGGAACATATCCGTGCGTTTTGACGTCAGGCGGGTCCTGTCGCGAACCTTCTGTGTCCTCGACGGTTAGGCGTAGAGAGCAACTGTATCCGGTGATGGGTTTTTAAAGGGCAAAGCCCTTCCATTTTTGGACATGGACTGACTGCTAATTAGTAGAGGTCAAAACCCGGGTTGCGTTGGCAGCACCTGTGTTCTGGCAACGAAGAGTTGAATTCCGAGTGATTCCTGGAGTTCTACCTCTCCTCATCTCTGTAAATGGCAGAGAGAATTCAGTTTACCACCTCCTCTACCAGGGTACAATCCCGATCAGAGAACCGGCTTCCTAGCAGGTCAACTTCTGCCAAAGGTCCGCGTAGAAGAAGCTTTCTTTGGAATCGACCATTTGGAAGACCCTTCAGCATCTGGAAATCGAGGCGAATCTTTTAGAAGCGAACTTAGAACGGTCAAATGTGCTCTCAGTGAGATTGAGAGCCTCGCATGTATACCGACGCTAACAATCACATAGGAGTGTGCTGCCAGTTCCATTCGTATCTGATAGATCCATCAGTGGGGTACGGACTTAGTGCACCCAAAAGGGCTCGCCGTCGTTACCCGCGGACAGGCTACACCAGCTGTCAGTACAGTTTCCCAGCCCCGCCCTCACGCTTTCGGCTGCGGCCGCGCCTCCAGATCGCGCGTCGCCGCGCCCGCGGTGATAGTTAAACGTGCAGCGGCGAGCCGCGACCGACCGTCATGAACTCCATTATGGGAGCTTCCTCGATATTAAAGAAGCTGAATTTGTGCGTGGAGATTCATTGGCCTCAGGCTTCGGATCTTGAAAGCTTTAATGAACATCGAATTTTCGAAATGTTACTTTCAGATTTGAATTTTTTCAAGATTCGCCAAATGCAACTGAAATGACAATTCGTTTTTTGAAATTGATGGAATTGAAATTTTCAACTGTGATCTACAAATTTTAATTTCCGTAAAATTTAATGGAAATTCCCCAATTTTCACATCAGTCAGGTTCGGAGTGCAGCGCTGGATAGCTGCTGTGCTTACCGAATCAGGATTGCTCAGTTTAAAAAAGTTAAATGAGATCTACAAACTAAACTCAAATTTTAGAAAATGCACCTAAAATTCCCAGATTTTACAGCAGTGGGAGGATCGGTAGCAACTGAGGAAGCTAATATAGCTCCGAATCGAAGCTTCTCAATATAAAAAAGTCGAATGTGATCTACACATTCAAATTCTTAAATTTTCAGAAAATGCACCTAAGATTTCATTAATGTGTCTAAATTCGCTATTTTTCCAAGGCATGCTGTCATATAGGACATTTTCCAAAAAAATCGATTGTCAACATTTTTTGAGTTCTGAAAAAGATCGACAACTGACGAAAAAATCTATCATAGAATAGAAGCTGTGAACAGTAAATTTGGTGACAGATAGTCATTAGATACTTAAAGATACAGTGAAAAGCCATTTTTAATTTAATTTGTTCGTAGCGAAAAAAATTGCCTCTGAAAATTTTCGTTAAGCCTGTTCTGGTGCTTGAATCCGTGTATTTTAAGAGAAATTTTCTTGAAAGTCTTATGATCAACTTAATAGCTGTCAAGGGTGGGGGAATTCTATGGTCCTGTTTTGACGGGTTTATGCTGCGGGTTTCTTACAAATTGCCTTTCGCCAGTGCACTGCATATGTGTCTTTTCATATATTATGGTTTGCTCGGCTACATTTGCTTGATAGTCGTAGACGACGACTGTTACATTGACCTGACCCGTTCTTCTCCTACCCACAGAGACTAATTACGAGTTTACGATCCTCAGTCGTTACCTGTGGGACACATTTGCGTTTGCGTCCCCTAGCGGATTCCCATGGCAACAGCGAAATGAGCTGGGACTCATAGGTCGTAATATATATCATGCTAATTCCAGGAGCAAATAATCACGAGGTTGTTTCAACGCAGAAAAATTTGAATCGAGCAAGGCTGAAAGAACTTTCCACAGCCGCCATAACGGTGGGATATTGCGCCGTAGGATGTCGCACCACGTATCAAGAGCGACTCATTTAGTTCAGTTAGATCTGTATTTGTAAACTGCTTCGGAAACGCTGTAGGCTCATCCCAGACGTCAACACAGGACAAGCACACACAAATTACGTAAATAACTCAGTTCCAGAACAACCAATCCTCACTGTTGTGAAAAAATCTGGGAATTTTCAGGTGCTTTTTCTGAAAATTTAAAATTCAAATTTGAATCTGTAGATCACATTTGAAATTTTCTGAATTGAGCAATCGCGAATCGAGCAGCAGCTATCCAGCTGCAACCGATCCTCATTGTTGTAAAAATTGTGAAATTTTAGGTGCATTTTCTGCAATAAAATTCGAATCTGTAGATCACATTTGAAATTTTGAATTGAGTAATCGCGATCCGGAGCGCATCAGCTATCCAGCTGCAACCGGTACTCACTGTTGTAAAAATCTGGAAATTTTAGGTGCATTTCTCTGAAAATTTCAAAATTTGATTTTGTAGATCACATTTGACTTTTTAGAATTGAGTAGCTCCGATTCAAGAGCATTTTAACTTCTTAGCTGCTACAGATCCTCACTGCTGTAAAAATCTGGGAATTTTAGGTGCATTTTCTAAAAAATTTAAATTTGTAGATAACATTCAACTTTTTAAATTGAGTAATCCCGAATTTGGAGCACAGCAGCTATCCAGCTGTTTCATTCGAACTCCGACTGATGTGAAAATTCGGGAATTTTAATTAAATTTTACAGGAAATTAAATTTTGTAGATCACAGTTGAAAATTTTCAATTCCATCAATTTCAAACCCTTTATGTGTCACCTCATCGTGGTGAAGGGGTGAACATTTTATGATCCAGGATTTGTCCTGTAGGAAATGGCCAACGGCACAAACGGTCACGCAGTTCGACGTAGCATTAGTTTTACTAATGTGAGAACAGGCAGCTCCCGATAGCACCGGCTCTGCACTCTAGGGGTGCTTAGACCACAAAATGGCTCCTACATTCGCTAACAATATGAAACCGACCCGAAATCGGATATGCTCTCCCACGACGCCCGGAGATGCCTCTACCGAGGACGGACGAGGAACAGGACAGGGCGTCATTGGAAAACCCATTACCCTACGTGAAGAATGTCTATACATCTGCACATACAACTGCCGAACAGTCGCATCCGACGCAGATCTCAGAACTTTTCTCCACCAGTCAAAGGAGGGAATAAAGTACGATGTTATCTGTTTACGAGAAACGAAAGTTAAGGAGGCGTACTCGAGAAAGACCGACCGAGGAGAGCTGATCATGATGGGACCGAAAATCACGGCGAAAAATATCGGAGGAGTTGGCTTTCTTGTGCACCCTGGAGTTCAGTCGAGCATCCCACTCGCATGAAATTCTGAGCCCACGTATGGCTGTACTGCGCCTAAAAACCGACCAGAAGACGCTTATCACCATAGTGAACTGCTACGCACCCACTGATGTTGCTGAAGACAGAAGAAAAGGAACGTTTTTACGCTGAGCTGCAAACAATAATCAGGATGGAGGAATCCTATTACAAAGTTCATTTGTGGAGATTTCTTATGATGCGATTATAGCGCTCAGGCGACGGCAACAGTGGAGACTTGGTCGACATGGTGACGGAGTCAGAAACAGCAACGGCGTTCGTTTGCTGGACTTGATGTCATCATGTAACCTGTTCCATAGTAATTCGCTATTTGAAAAGAAAAAGCACAGACGGTGGACATGGGAAAGCCCCAATGGGCGCACTCGCTCAGAACTGGACCATATCCTGACAAATCGAAAATGGAGTTTGATGGATACTGGAGTAGTTCCGTCCTTCGACTGTGGATCCGATCATCGTCTTCTTCGAGCCAAAATTCGTCTAAACAAACGCATCTTCAAGCGGGATACACATCGCCGCGCACCCATTCGCTTTCCTCGCTATAATGAAGCAATAATGGAGGCAGCGATCAAAAACTATCCTTGGAGATCGACAGACAATCCTACAACGGACTTCGAGGCTCTAGCCGAAGGTCTACTTCAGTGCGGGAAAGTGGCAATGGAGGTTCAACAGTCAGGAGAGGAAAGGATGAATTCTAATGCACGAGAACTCCTAAAACGCCGAGGAGAAATTAGACGAGACCCTAATGCTTCGCATCTTGAGAAGACCGTCATCAACAAGGCCTGTCGCATAGCAGTAAAGGAGTCTCTCAGAGAACATCGCAGAAACAAACTCCTCAAGACTGCAGTTCAAAGGCGCAGTCTGATTCGCTGTCGGACAGATCTTTCGGATCACCGCACCGTAACGGCTTGCCTGAAAGACAAGCACGGAAATCCCAGAACAGCCAGATTGGATATGGAGCACATTGTAACGGACTTTTATACAGACCTCTTCCGCTCAACCACACCGGTTTCGAGATGTTCATCTCCCACGGAGGACTCTGTGCCGTCCATTCTCTTATCCGAGGTCGCGAATGTTCTGCGGTCGCTGAAGAAAGGAACAGCCCCTGGTACAGATGGAATCTCTGCAGACTTGCTGAGGTCAGGAGGCGAAGCCGTGTGCAAGATTTTGGCTGAACATTTTAATTCCTACCTGGAAGCCCGGTCAATACCAGATCAATGGAAATGCTCCAAGACAGTTCTGATTTTCAAGAAGGGGGACAAGGAGGATATCAGAAATTACCGTCCCATCGCTCTGCTGTCGATTCCGTATAAGGTTTTCACCAAGATTATACTCAATCGTTTAGAGGCCACCTTGGATGCTTACCAGCCAGTAGAGCAGGCCGGGTTCAGAAAGGGATTCTGTTGCATGGATCACATCCACACCATATCACAGTTGGTCGAGAGATGTCGGGAGTACAAAATGCCGCTGTGTCTCACTTTTGTCGACTACAAGAAGGCTTTTGATTCAGTGGAGATAAATGCTGTACTCAACGCTTTGTTACACGCCGGAGTCGACCCTGCGTACGTGAATATATTGGAGCAGTGCAACACAAGAACATCGACAACTATCCAGTTGTTTGAACGTAAGCTGCGAATTCCAATCGAAAAAGGTGTTCGGCAAGGTGACACAATATCACCGAAACTCTTCACTTCTGCCCTCCAGTATGCGATGCGCCAGCTTGACTGGGACAACAAAGGCTTGAGTATCGATGGAAGAAAGCTCTCTAACCTGCGGTTTGCGGACGACATTGTTCTCATCAGCAACAACACGCAGGAGATGGACGAGATGCTGAATGAGTTAGATGGAGTGGGCAGAGCGATTGGTTTGTCGATGAACATGAGTAAAACTCAAACGATGACGAATCAATGGTGCGATGGAGGGCCGGTTACCCTCGACGGAACTGTACTGGATAAAGTGGATAGCTACATCTACCTCGGGCGAGAAGTCAACATGGCAAACGACCTGACGAATGAGATGTGCCGGCGACGAAGAGCAGCCTGGGCAGCTATGGGCACTATTCGGGAAGTGGCCAATGAGGTTCATGACGATAAGCTTAGAGCTCACCTCTTTGATTCCACTGTGCTTCCAGCGTTATGCTACGGCACCGAGACGTGGGCTTACAATAAGCGGATCTCGGTCGCAATGAGGACTTCGCAAAGAGCTTTGGAGAGGTGTCTTCTGAAGACAAACCGCCGAAAGCAATACCAAGAAGGACTCAGCAGTCAGGACATTCGAAAGAAGTCTGGCATTCGTGATGCGCTGTCTCATATCGAATCAACAAAGCACAGATGGGCAGGTCACGTACTACGCCGGTCCGATGACAGATGGAGTACCAGAATTTCGTACTGGTGTCCACGAGACATCAAGAGAACCCTCGGACGCCCCGCGACACGCTGGGCTGACACGTTCAGTAAATCATTCAAGCGGAAGGGTCTACCGTACTGGATGACTGTTGCTCTTTCAGAAAATCCTGGAACGAATGTGATCCACATCGAGAAGACCTCCGATGAAGATGGATCATCAAAGTATCAAAGTTAAAGTAAGTATCAATATCAGCGAAACGACCTTTGTCATTTCAGTTGCATTTAAGGCCGTGATCATCTTGAAGCGATTCAAATCGGCGAAAGTAACATTTCAGGAAAATTCGATGTTCAGTCGGTAGCTTTAAAGATCCGACGCCTGTCGCTGAAAGTCTGAATCTCAGGCACAAATTCACTGTCGCAGTATCAAAGGCTGCATATTGGAGGCAACAACATGGCGGTCGGTCGCGGCTGCCGTATCTCAGCCGCGGACGCGGCGCTACGCGATCGACAACGGTTCCTACAGCGGCCAGTGCCATTGCTCCGATGCTGGGATCCACCACGATTTGTGTTAAATGCCCTCGCTCTGCAGCGACAATGTAACGGCGCGAGCCTTGGGTTCACTGAGTCATCAGTCGCCGAGGAGGCCAGGCGTGTGCTATCACAGGAATCGATCGCTGCTGCCGCGCACTGAATGTGCGTAACCTTTGTGATTTCGTAATCCGTAAACCCCTTTGTGATTTTCGAATTCGCTTCGTTGTTGCTCTATCGTGCAATTCACGAGTGCATGAGCAACTCAGGAATTTCTGAACAAGTTTTACCGATCTTAACGTGAGTTGCATGATGGCTTCATGCAATTTACTTGAAAATTCACAAGTAACTTGAAGCGATTTTCCTCTATGCAAATAGACATCAGATGTTTCACCCAGATTAACGTAACATGCCAACCCTGAAATAATACACAACCTTGAAGTCTGACACTTGCCCTGTTACATAATCACCGTGACACCCACACGCAACGTAGAATTTCACTGACACAAGACGCGGTCTGCCCACCGACACGCGGCATGTTCTCGCCGAGCAATGCCTGGGGTCTATCAGCGGGCTAGGCGGGCCTACCGGTCAGTAAGCTTGGCCAAAGTGGTTCGGAGAAATTTCGATTTTTCAAGAGCCGATGCTACCAGATTTTCATTTGAGTAAGGTCTTCTAAAATATCCACGACCCACCGTTGCGCAAAGCTCGCCCCGAGATAAGTTACATGTGCGATAATACAACCCATTTGATGAGCAGGTACTTTATGTCAATGAAATTAGTCAACTCTAGTGCAACATAAGATTTACTTTGTTTTGAAGGTCGACATGTAACTAGGTTACTGCGCCATAAGTCGAAGACGTAACGGCATGTTTACAGGAGTCGTTAATTCGCATCCGTAACTGGGTCACTTATTTCTGGCAAACTATCCAGCCGTGAAGACCACTCGAAATTTTCTAGAAGTCATTCACCGGAAATAAAAACGTCGAAATCCCGTCCGTATTTCAATTCCGCTTCACCGAAAAACCTAATTTTCGGAAAAACTCAATTCCTGGAATATCCATATCTGGCCTGACAGCTATCCGGATGACTCGAAAACGATGAGGAAAACGGTTTGAATGTTGGCTGGCCGTTAGAGTCGGATATCCGCACTTTTGATTTTGAGTTATCTGAAAGCCGAGTATCGCGCAATCATTTTTTGATGAATGGAGCTGCAATGTATAGTATCACCCGTACCAGCGAATCGAAACCCCATTCTCCAGTAGACCGCCAACCCCGCACGGCCAGCCGCCTGGTCTATGCGTCAGACTAGAAGGTATTAAGAAACCAATTTGAAGTTGACGCAATATTTCACACGATGCTAAGCGTGGGTAGATCAAAAACTGCAGAAAGAGGCAATTTTTAGGTCAAGATGGTGCTTCGATACAGTGTGCATTTAACATTTGTTTAGGAAAAAGAACTATTTGGGAGCTGAAATGATGTATATGCAGGTCCATTAATCGAGTTTCCCAAAAAATTCGAATATGCTCTTCAAAGGTTACAGTGGGAAAAGTATCGATTTATCTACAGCGATCTACCGCTATCTTCGAAAAAGTATTCGAATATGGAATCTCATACTCTCTTCCCCGGAATGTCGAATATTATTCGAAAGCTCAATGTGTTTCAATGATTCGAAATTCAAAAGAGAATATTTTCGAATTTTTCGGTCTAAAGTATATTGATCTACCCAGGTGCATTAGGGAAGGCCCGCAGCGATTATCAACCATGTTTCGCCGTTTATAGCCTGTATGCCTAATGAAATTCGCGACCCTGCCATCGTATCTTCTGTTGCCCTGGACTGTGATTGCGATTAAGAAAATATCTATATTTTTTGAGACTCCTGGAGTCTGCGCTGGGATCGGTCCCTAAATGATGCATTATCTTCAGTCATTTCTTTCGACTCGTTTTTCTCGGATTTAATGCTAATTGCTCTATAAATGAAAGATTTCGTTTTGGTGTTGATTTCATTGATATCCATTTAATCGTCTTCAGAAAAAGCCCGCTCGTTAACTTTTGAAAAATGAAAAACTTGAAAATCATTTGAAATTCGCGCCGGCATCGACTCGATAGTTACGCGGAAGGCGCAAGGAACAGTTCTACAATTCGTCCATTGGACGCAGCGTTGGAATGCACCATGGACGCCAATCTGCACATCGTCCTCGCTCGTTGTGTGACGAGAATTTTCCAGTCGATAATGCCTTTCATGCAAAATTTCTGTATTCATACGTGGCATGCCCTGTTAGCACAGAACACCCAGACGTTCTGCTCAAATATTGCGAAAGTGCCAAATGACTGACCTCTGGAATCGCCTTTTTAACAGAGTTATTCCGCTTCCTCTATTTTTTGAGAAACAATGGTACGTTTCTGAGCAGCCAAGCTCGTTGTAAGATCTCACAAGGAGCCGAGGATACAATCCGGCGATGAGCTGAAGAAAATGGAATTCAGTGGATTTCAGCGCGTACGATGCCTTTAAATGGGAAATGAGATGACTCGAAATATTGGTGAGCGCGACATATAGTTCTGTGGTGGTCACTTTATAACTCTTTTCATATGGGGATATATGATCTGTACTTGACAGAAGCACAATACGAATTTGGACCTGCAGAGCACGTGTAGTATTACGTACTTGTATTGAATTACGATTTTGTTGCACCGAACCAAGTTCCTCAATACGCTCTTATGTATATGTTTAGTAGCGCTCAAAAGTCTTTAAACGCAAGGCTTTGTGAGAAATTGGCTTCACACGTACATACATGCCTTGGCTCAGGCCTATCTAAGAAAAGTATGAGTATTTCAACGTACCTTTACCTAGATGTAAAGCATTGTGAAGCACCTAGCTTCTTTAAAGGGTATTCTAGGTACCTCTGAAACACTCCTAGAGAGCAAATATTCGCGCCACAATCCAGTTTCATAAAGGAGAAATCTCCTTTCAAGAATCGGGCGGTCTCAGAGGTCGTCCAAAGGCTGATTTCTGTTTAGGATATGGAACCCTTGAAAATCACACATGTGACCACCGTCATGTCCACCAATTGTCAGCTTGCTCGTTTACGTCAGAAAACCGTGTTTTGCTACACTTTCTTGACGTCATGGGTCCACCTTTTAGAAAGTTACTTTCTCGTTACGAAACGATCTGAGACGTGGAACTTGAATCTCTGTTCGGGAGAAACCTTGAAACAAGGGACTTTCACAAAAGATAGTGCAGTAAAGGTTCTGTACACTGCGCGAATTTCAGGAAAATCCGTGCTGTGGGTCTCGAGATATTAAAAATTGCGAATCTTAAAATATGTGTATGTGTGTGTGTGTGTGTGTGTGTGTGTGTGTGTGTGTGTGTGTGTGTGTGTGTGTGTGTGTGTGTGTGTGTGTGTGTGTGTGTGTGTGTGTGTGTGTGTGTGTGTGTGTGTGTGTGTGTGTGTGTGTGTGTGTGTGTGTGTGTGTGTGTGTGTGTGAGAAATGGAGTGATAACGTGATAAGACTCAATAGAGCTCGAGAGACGTTGTGCCTCAGGTCTATCAGGGACCATATGCTCCGTGTGCGGAACACAGGTGAAGTGCGCCAAGCGCTGTATAAAGTGGGCGGTTCCCAACTGGGAGTGCGTAGAGCGCCGTGAAAGTGGACGGGGCAAAAGTGGGTGTGCGTAGAGCGCGGGAAAAGTGGACGTGACCCAGAAGGGAGGGCAAAGTGCGCCGCGAAGAGTGGTCGGGACCCAAATGGGAGTGCACAATGCGCCGGTAAAAGTGGGCGGGACCCAACTGGGAGTCCACAGAGCGCCGGGAACTGTGGACGGGACCCAAGTGGGAGTGCACAATGCGCCGGTAAAAGTGGGCGGGACCCAACTGGGAGTCCACAGAGCGCCGGGAACTGTGGACGGGACCCAAGTGGGAGTGCACAATGCGCCGGTAAAAGTGGGCGGGACCCAACTGGGAGTCCACAGAGCGCCGGGAACTGTGGACGGGACCCAAGTGGGAGTGCACAATGCGCCGGTAAAAGTGGGCGGGACCCAACTGGGAGTCCACAGAGCGCCGGGAACTGTGGACGGGACCCAAGTGGGAGTGCACAATGCGCCGGTAAAAGTGGGCGGGACCCAACTGGGAGTCCACAGAGCGCCGGGAACTGTGGACGGGACCCAAGTGGGAGTGCACAATGCGCCGGTAAAAGTGGGCGGGACCCAACTGGGAGTCCACAGAGCGCCGGGAACTGTGGACGGGACCCAAGTGGGAGTGCACAACGCGCCGGTAAAAGTGGGCGGGACCCAACTGGGAGTCCACAGAGCGCCGGGAACTGTGGACGGGACCCAAGTGGGAGTGCACAACGCGCCGGTAAAAGTGGGCGGGACCCAAGTGGGAGTGCACAATGCGCCGGTAAAAGTGGGCGGGACCCAACTGGGAGTCCACAGAGCGCCGGGAACTGTGGACGGGACCCAAGTGGGAGTGCACAATGCGCCGGTAAAAGTGGGCGCGACCCAACTGGGAGTCCACAGAGCGCCGGGAACTGTGGACGGGACCCAAGTGGGAGTGCACAATGCGCCGGTAAAAGTGGGCGGGACCCAACTGGGAGTCCACAGAGCGCCGGGAACTGTGGACGGGACCCAAGTGTGAGTGCACAATGCGCCGGTAAAAGTGGGCGGGACCCAACTGGGAGTCCACAGAGCGCCGGGAACTGTGGACGGGACCCAAGTGGGAGTGCACAATGCGCCGGTAAACGTGGGGCCGACCCAACTGGGAGTCCGCAGAGCGCCGGGAACTGTGGAAGGGACCGAAGTGGGAAAGCACACTGCGCCGGTAAAAGTGGGCGGGACCCAACTGGAAGTCCACAGAGCCCCGGGAACTGTGGACGGGACCCAAGTGGGAGTGCACAATGCGCCGGTAAAAGTGGGCGGGACCCAAGTGGGAGTGGGGACCCAACTGGGAGTCCACAGAGCGCCGGGAACTGTGGACGGGACCCAGAGTGGGAGTGCACAATGCGCCGGTAAAAGTGGGCGGGACCCAACTGGGAGTCCACAGAGCGCCGGGAACTGTGGACGGGACCCAGAAGTGGGAGTGCACAATGCGCCGGTAAAAGTGGGCGGGACCCAACTGGGAGTCCACAGAGCGCCGGGAACTGTGGACGGGACCCAAGTGGGAGTGCACAATGCGCCGGTAAAAGTGGGCGGGACCCAACTGGGAGTCCACAGAGCGCCGGGAACTGTGGACGGGACCCAAGTGGGAGTGCACAATGCGCCGGTAAAAGTGGGCGGGACCCAACTGGGAGTCCACAGAGCGCCGGGAACTGTGGACGGGACCCAAGTGGGAGTGCACAATGCGCCGGTAAAAGTGGGCGGGACCCAACTGGGAGTCCACAGAGCGCCGGGAACTGTGGACGGGACCCAAGTGAGTGCACAATGCGCCGGTAAAAGTGGGGGGGACCCAACTGGGAGTCCAAAGAGCGCCGGGAACTGTGGACGGGGACCCAGGGGGAGTGCACAATGCGCCGGTAAAAAGAGGCGGGACCCAACTGGCAGTGCACAGAGCGCCGAGAACTGTGGACGGGACCCAAGTGTGAGGGCACAATGCGCCGGTAAAAGTGGGCGGGACCCAACTGGGAGTCCACAGAGCGCCGGGAACTGTGGACGGGACCCAAGTGGGAGTGCACAATGCGCCGGTAAAAGTGGGCGGGATCCAACTGGGAGTCCACAGAGCGCCGGGAACTGTGGACGGGACCCAAGTGGGAGTGCACAATGCGCCGGTAAAAGTGGGCGGGACCCAACTGGGAGTCCACAGAGCGCCGGGAACTGTGGACGGGACCCAAGTGTGAGGGCACAAGGCGCCGGTAAAAGGGGGCGGGGCCCAGCTGGGAGTCCACAGCGCGCCGGGAACTGTGGACGGGACCCAGAGTGGGAGTGCACAACGCGCCGGTAAAAGTGGGCGGGACTGGGAGTCCACAGAGCGCCGGGAACTGTGGACGGGACTCAAGTGGGAGTGCACAATGCGCCGGTGAAAATGGGCGGGACCCAACTGGGAGTCCACAGAGCGCCGGGAACTGTGGACGGGAACCAAGTGGGAGTGCACAACGCGCCGGTAAAAGTGGGCGGGAAGCCGCCACGCGGACCGCCTGTGAATGCTGCCGCGCCGCCCGAGGAAAGCAGGCGGCGCGGCTGCCGCGTAGGATCCGCATTGACATAGTATGCTTTTTTGCTGTTAATTCATACACATGCTCAATTTTGTTCGTCTGATTCATCTCTAAAATTTTTTTCCAAGGTCGTGGGCGTTGTTTAAATTAGGCTGGGTTGTGAAAAATTCATTTTTTTAGCTTTTGAAATGATTTTTTAGAGAGAAATCGTTTTCGAAGACTGCATCCGCCTTCGGGTGCTGTGTTATTGTACGAAAAATTATAGATGTTTCTTTTACACAAGAAATCACTCATTACAATCGGCCTTGTGTTATGTCAGAGCTACTCCAGGCTGTGTTGAACGTCATTCTGCGACGTAAATTCGACGCAGCCCGATTATACATCCTGGTGGCGCGATTTTTCAAGCGGCGCGCCGCGCCACTGCCGCGCCGCTCCGCGGCGGAAGTATAAACGACTCCTTAGGGCCGAATGGACTTCCGCCGCTGAAGGCCGGCAGCATGCAAAAAGTATCGATCATGCGGCGCCGCACGATCGATTCTCCTCCATGGCATGCTGCCGCGCGGCTTTCAGCGGTGGCTTACTGAGGAGCCGTCGCCGCGTCAAAACACTCTGCGGTGACCCTCGTCGCCCTTCACGCTGCGTTTGGCCGGGATCATACTTCCAACGACGAGCGACGCGACCAAATGTTTACCATCCAAATCGACCAAAAATCGATATGCCTGATGCGCACTGTCGCTCGCGGAAAGTATGATTTGTCGCCACTTCGCCGACGGTGATCATTGCAACACCCAGCGCTGTTCGTCGCTGCGAGCAACGCCGCGACTTAAACTCTGCGGGCCCTTTGCTGTCAGAGGGCGACTACTACCTCATTTCGGCTTACTAAGTGGTTTGGATAGCATTGTTCTTTTTCCGAAAATGTTACGAGCATTTCCCCCTCCCAAATTTTATTTCAATTTAAAAGTTTTCCAACATTTTCACGACTCTTGCGCCGAGTCGCACCCTACTCAATCCTGGCGGGGTTTGAGGGTGGGTGGGTTCGTGAACATGCCGCTACAAAATAAACACTTGTAAGCTTGGGATGGGCCTTATGAAAAATTTTGGCATTTTTTTTCGAAAGTGTAAGACAGGAGGGTTAGTGAAGTCTGATAATATGATATTTCTTACATGACGGCTGCCAGGTGGCAAACATACTCAGGCTGCTCGAGCACACCGATTCGTCTAATAGTTCCGCGTCGACTGTCTCGGTTTTCAGACACCTGGCGCCTTTGGTACCATGCAAGAAGTCGTTATTGTCAACAATGAAGACCTGGTGAGTATAAATGTTTTATGTAACAGTGGTCAAGAAGTTGCGTCCGGCTTTCCGGAAAGAAGCTCTCAAGAAGCTTGTGTAAATGCTGAGTGAGACTCCCAAGACGTTTTGCGCGGTATCGCCGGAACCCCGCCGCTTTTATCAACACGTTGAGTCGTAATCCGGCATATCCTCTCTGCGCATCTGATATAAAGAGGAGGCCTTCAAGGGTCTCACTGAAATGTGGGAGCTCTAAACTGAAGGATTGCGGTATTCTCGAAGCCCTACCTACTTCTAGGACCACTAAGCGGTGTTTCCCGGGATCCGTTCATGCTCCATTTTATGTCGATACTATCAGAAGTGGAGCAATAGCTGGAACGCTTTACATGATGTTCTGAGGATCTTCATCACTCGATGATCCCACCTATAAAGTACTTCACACCAAGAGTGCTCATAGATCCGCATCCTTCTATGAAATTAAATCCGTCTTTCGCGCTGAAACCACTTTTCATTCAGGCTAAATTTCATGAATGAGCCCGGTAGACCACAGCGAGGAAGTACGTGCACTAAAAAATGATTTTGGAGTTGAAGTGGTTAAAAATGAGGATGCACCATCAATTCTCGCCAGTCATCTAACACGAGGAACAGAAGCGCCATGTCAGTCGCGAACGATCCAGTATCGCAAACTTTTTTCTCAGAAAATCCTAACATCAAGCTTGTATGTACCGTGAAAGCCTCTTGTTTTCTAGGTAATTTTGGTATAAGATAAAGACAAAAATCCGCTCACCTAAAATATTTAGAGCGCAAAATCACCTCCAATGTTCGGGAAATAACTTCTTCAGCAAATACCGGAATCAACGGGTGAGCGAAAACAAGGGTTTAAAGGAGTTTTGACCGAGTTTTTTCGCAAGCTGATGGTTCTATAGGGCTTTTGATAATTATTTAAATCTCTTGCTGGGAGGAGACTATCCGCCCATTTCCTCAGTCGGCCTATCAGCCTTCGCTGCTCCTGTGATAGGTCAGGGCAGGAAAGTGGGCGGATAACCGCTGCCAGAGATCTTAATAAGAGAGTTTTGCTATTATCTTGCACCTCGAGGCTTGCCTGCTCAAACATAAAGAAATAATAACACACGTTTTCTTGCGCGTGCGATGCTTTTGAGGAGCTCTCGTGTTGCTTTGCGCGGCGTTTTCAGCTCGCTGAAGAGCCTCTGCGCAGTGTTGTGGGGATACGTTCTCTTAAAAAGGGCTTCAGAGGATCTCACTGGATTGTGGAGAGTGCTGACGACGTGCTACGCGGTATTCCGCAACCCCGCCACTTTAAGAACGGTTTGTGCAGTTTCAGTCTGCTGAAGGTTATTTCCGCGTTGTGTTCAATATCCGCACATGTTTTCAGCAATTCCTGTAAAGGCCTAGAGAGCTGCAGGTCAACTGCGCTAAACCCGGCTGTGCCAGCCGGTAGGTTAAGCAGCGAAGCTGTATGTCAATTTCAAACGATTTCATCGACAGGTTCTTCCACAGCTGCCCCGCTCCTCTGGCCGCACCGAAAATCGATATGCGCTGTCGCCAGTATGAACCTAGCCTTAAAGGCGGCGACGCACGCTTAATGGCCATTTGAAAACCCTTTTTGGGGTTGACCGCATTGCATCAAAAGACACTCGAAAATATTTCCAATCGTAATCAAGTTGCTTCCACGTTTGTTCTGTCGTTAACGACGGCGTCAGCGCGATAGACTTGCCTTAGACAGTGGTTATACAACGGCGGAATGAAAAGTCGCGATCATACTGCCGCAGCTTGCTGTGTAGAAAGGAGTTCGGCGGATATGCAGACCGGAATTATTGGGCATTCATTGGATTTGCCTAAATTCTGCTGATCGAAAAGTTAAAATTGCGTGATCTAAAATCCAGATACAGAAAAATGTCAGAATCGAGTAATCTGAAATTTGAAGCATCAAAATCTGCCATGACCGGATAAAGAGAATATTCGGCATTGGCTGTGATTCATTCTATTAATGAGTCGGATATTGGTGGATTCTGCATACACTGGGACTTAAAAAGGTGTGCAATCGGCACGGATATCACTGCTTCCTTTACGTTCGTTACTGGGCGCTCAACTGGTGCACGTATGTTATAACATATGGGCGCAGGTTTACGCCAACACATTAAAGAACACAAAGTATCAGTGCTATCCGTGTCGACTGTATCGGATGTCACAACTCAATATTTCCTTTGCTGCAGGCATGCAGGTACGTAATTACACTGCAGACAACCAATTGGCTCCTACTCTTTTGCTCATATTCCAATTTACAGGAAAATATCACAGTCAATTGATGCAAGATCCAAATCACCGGATAAATGTTTACTGGGCTTCTCTGGGCCAAATCGGTCCGCAATTGCGTCGCGACACACTTCACGGCTAGTTTCAAAAACCCAACTAGAGTCAACAGATCGGCGGCCGCGGCGCTGGAAACTTTTCCGACTCGAATGCGCGGCCGCAAAGCGTGTCGAGACGCAATTGCGGACCGGAATTTGGTCAGAGAGAAGCACAGTAAGTTCAAATGATTCAAAATCCGGTCCACCGTAAGATAGAATTCTCCGGATTGATCCGAGATCCGACTGTCCGTTTTGCCTGTATCCGCTTGTGTCGGATACCTGCTACCATTGTTTTCGAGTCATCAAAATCTGATTATACGATTTTTTATCCGGATCCAGCGTATGATAGCTAGCCACATGGGCTACAACCAGCGTTTGGGCTAGTGCGGCAAAGCATGAAATATTCATTGTAGCTCAGAGCGATTATAGCCATCCACATCAGAGAGCCACAACCAATATTCAATTTTTAACCACATTTACTGTTGGCACGGAGCGCTCTGATACTAGGCGTTCCTTATCGCGCGTTGGGCAAACTTCTTGCTCGTATGTTATAACATGAGCGCGCTGAGTTTGCATCAACGCATCAAAGAACGCAGTATTCGTGCGATTCGGGCCAACTGTACTAACAATAAGCGACGGCTTTCTTTCGTGCTGCCAGTTGTGGACACACCCTTAGGAAAGAAGAGAAGAAAAATTTCAAGCGCGGCTTTCTCCAGAATTGTATTTTAAAATATCGTTTTCATTACCACGGTTTCTCTTATTTGTATGGTTTCTTCAGGAGGAGAAGTTGATGTTCCCAAAGGGTTATCCGTGACCGTGATGATTGCTAGGCAAGACCTTATGAGTGGCAGGAACATGCATGGAAGCATGGCGACCCTCCTCAACACTTCATCCACATTTCGCCGCCTGCACCCATGTAAGCATTGTTAGCTATCCTTCAATAGTTCATCTGCTGATTATAGATCTTATTTCAGCGATGAGAACATATTCTTCGCGGACCCTGATGTTTACTCTCAAGTGGCGCTCAGGCGAAACGCGTTCACGGCGGCAGTGATGACGCCACTATAATAAAGATCTTTGCGTCTTCCAAGCGAGGAACTGCGCCGAAGTATTGTGAAAATATCATGGCGAATATATCAGTCATCCCGATCTGCCCCGCAAACCACTGGTATGATCAGATCTTAGTTTTGTGATCACTGTTGCAACACAAAGAAGAACATACCGTATTTCTTGTAATTAAGCCCTCCTAATGTAGCACCGTTCGAAAAGGTTGGAAAGTACAACCTCTGTCTCTATTAGAGCCCTTTAATCTTGAGATTCTGTACTGGGCGATATTCGGAAGAGATGTCTCTATCTTACCCTTTATTTTGCTCATCATTGACATTGAACGAAAAAAAAACATGGCAAAATCATTGAAAACTGTTGAAAGCCCACAAACGATTTTGAAACCTGATTTAGAACTCGAACGTCAGCAGTCTCGAATTCCTCTACAGGTGTGCAGAAATGTCTTCAATCATTCCAAAATTATTGGGAATTCTTAAAGGCACGGTACACCCTCAGATATGAATTCGGTGATTTTCATTTGATTGTGTAGTAAACCCCTCCTGTATAACACGTGCCCAGTGCGAGATCTCAATTCCATCAAATAAGCTAGATATAAGCGACAACCACAGGCCCGACCTCCTTCGCTCACCACCACAGGCCCGACCCCATACCAGATATATGAACTCGATAGCGGCTTAATGGAAGAAGGAATTTTCAATATGTCGTGTTCTTCAGTCCGTTGCCGGACTGTCTCCTTATCCTGGCTTGCTCTCTTGCAGCGATTTTGAATTGGAAATACTGGCCTGTGACAACTCGTCTACCAAATTTCAGCCCTCAAGATGCAGGCATTTTCAAGAGATATATCTCCGTTCGTATAGTCTTGAACGATTTCAGAGATACCATTGTGATCAAGTAGTTCTCTCCAAGATAATGTATTCTGAAAAATAATTTCTTGGTTGTCCTGTGCCTTTAAGCTCCATAAAATTCCCATGACTTTCCACTCCATTCACGAACCTACGCTTACGCCTACCGCCTTTCCATACCAATTTCTCGCTAATTGATCGTCGGGAAGAATTTTAAGTAAGCCTCAGGTAAAGCTACATTGAGCCTGCCAAGTCGAAGCCTATCAGACTACGACCCGGCAGACTAATAGCACCTGCTCTGTGTTGTCGGCGCCGCGAACCTATTACTGAGCGGGTCATGATTGGATCACATGAGGATCCTGATGCTTATAAGGTTCTTTCCATGAATAACACCCTGAATAACATCAAATTTTCTCCTCTTCCTAACCCCTTTCCCCTTCAGTTTCTGCAAACAGAAAGGATGTTGTCGCACTAGGCTGTTCCCCCAGTGATGCGCTGGATCGCTGCCAACGAGTTGCTGGTGAGCGACAGGTGCACCAGTAGTGCCAAATTCGTGCCTCCTGTGCAACGCGGACCGTCTGGGACTTGAATTGTTCTCTGAAGTTTACAGGCGCGGCGAGCCCTGTAACTGAGGATCGCGAAGCCCGCAGCGTGTGCGGTGATTTCCAGTTTGCGGCAGGTCTTCGGTTAGTTCTCGGCAAGCACGAGGTTCGCGATATGTTCGCGTCAAATTTGGTAACAATAGCCCTAGGTCAAGTAGCCTGTGGAACATGCTAGTTTTGGAGAGATCAGAATTAATGTAGAGTTCAGCCTCGACTTCTGGAATGGGTTCTTACACAGCTCGACCACATGACATTTTGGGCGACATTCGCGTTACGTGCATCTCATGAGATGCGCCATTTGGCATTGTCCCAATAGTCATGTCTCAATCCTGCACTGCCTTGAAAGACGACTTTGTGTCACTTTGCAAGATTTTAGGTTGCTGAAGGGGTCCACACTGAGAATGGCTCCTTGTTTTCGATCGTGGCGAGAATGATTCGGTCACTGCGGGCAGCGACATGCATTATATCCTTCTTCTTCTTCTTCTTCTTCTTCTTCGCCACATCTTTTCTTCTTCTTCTTCTTCCCTTCCATAGCACTTCCATTCTTCCCCCCCCCCCCCCCCCCCCCTTCCCCTTCTTTTCTTCCCCTTCTTCTTCTTCTTCTTCTTCTTCTTTCTCCTTCCTCCTTCTTCTTCTTCCCTTCCTCTCTTCTTCTTCCCCCACCTTTTCCCCCCCTTCTCCTTCTCCTCCTTCTTACTCCGCGCCGCCCCTTCTTCCTTCTCTTTTCTTTTTTCTTCTTCTTCCTTCCTTCTTCTCTCTTCTCTCTTCTTTTCTTCTTTTCTTCTTCCTTCTTTTCCTTCTTCCCTTCTTCCCACTTCTTCTTCTTCACTCCTTACTCTTCCCCCCACTTCCCATTCTTTTCGTTCTTCTTCGTCTTCTTCCTGCTTCTTCCCTTCTTCCCCATTCGCCCCTTCCCTTCTTCCTTCTTTTCACCCTTCTTCCCCCTTCCCCCTTCTTCTTCTTTTCCCCTTCTTCACCTTCTTTTTTCTTCCTTCTTCTTCTTCTTCGAGCACATCGAGTTGTCATAGGGCGGAGAAACTGGGCGACCAGTAGTGGATTCGTCCATAGATCCATTGTGGTCAGCGTGGTAGGTCTCACCGGACAGTTAAATAGATGTGCTGTATCATGGCCGATAGTACCGCAGTCGACAAACATCAGATTTGCTGCTGTCAATCTTGCTGACGTAGGACATGAGCATTGTCGAGTGACCGCAGCGCAGCGATGCAGTGTGCATCTCGCCCTTCTTCCGAGTTGAGTCTCGGATTTGCAGATGGGGCATACTTCTCCTAGTATAGGATTCACCGCCGCCTTCTCAAGATGACACCGTACGAACTTGGTGTGCTCCTCGCGCAGAGACGGAGTCGTTCTTGCTGTGAGTCGTGCCATCTCTGCAGTTGACTTTGCTTGGAGCATCGGCAAATGCTGTCTTTTAGCTCTCTCTGTATCGGGATTAAGCACTCTCCATGACGGATGGTTTGGTTGTTTTATAATGTT
The DNA here is from genome assembly GCA_029168955.1 of Aplectana chamaeleonis. NCBI lineage: Eukaryota > Metazoa > Nematoda > Chromadorea > Rhabditida > Cosmocercidae > Aplectana > Aplectana chamaeleonis. The sequence continues at coordinate 1,566,302 of JAPDOI010000073.1, forward strand.
GATACGGAATTGTTGAGCTTGCAGCTGACAGTGCTCCTTCACTGGTAGTAAACGTGTTTCGGCATGCAAGTGCTCGACTGGGGAACTCCTGGGACAACCGGCAGCGATGCGAAGAGCGGCATTCTGTACTCGTTACATCTTCGTCCAAGAAGAATCTGAGACTATATGGTGCCCAACCGATGCGGCGTACTCCAGTGCGGGCTGGAGGATCGCCTTATACGTAGTGAGTATAGTTTCCTTGCTGCTTCCCCATGAGGTACCGCCCAGGGCCCTGAGCACATTGAGTTTAGCTTTAACGACAGCATGCTTCTGCTCGGTATTTTTATGAAACTTGAGCGACGGATCGAGCACAAGACCGAGCAGCTTTGGAAATCGAGCAGCAGGCAGACGGTCTCCATCCCATTCTACATCCGGATGAGCTCTGTGCTCGGATGGGTCCGTTATGAGAACGGATACTGACGACGATCGAGATCTTTAGCATCTTCTCGTCGAAAAAGATCTTCAGTGCAATCAGGTACTCATTGATCTTATTGGCGGCCACCTGTATGTTTCGATCTCGACACATGATGTCATCGGCATAGGCGACCACCTTGATATCCTGTGGTGGCTCAGGCATATCCTCGAGGTACAGACTGAAGAGGGCTGGCGATAGGACACCGCCCTGCGGAACTCCAGCTGCTGTAGGAATACTATTGGTGACATGATTCTGGAACATAACTCTGGCTCGTCTGCCCTTGATGAATGCCGATATCCAGCGTTTCTGCCACGGCGGTATTGATGATTCAAGTAGGTTGCTTGATAGAACTCCATGGTTTACTGTGTCGAATGCCTTTGTGAGATCTAAGGCAACAGCCACAGTTCTCTGGCTTCTCGGCATTGAACCCATCGATGGCAAAGCTTGTAATTTCCAGCAGAGCTGTCGTGGTGGAATGCAGCTTTCTGAATCCGTGCTGAAACTTGGTTGTCATTATGCTCTGCAAGGTCCTTTACGATCAGTTTTCGGCTACTTTAGCGAAAGGACAGCAAACTAATGGGCGATATCCCTTGACTGAAGCTTGGGGCTTGCCAGGCTTGGGCAGCGGCACGACGTTAGCTGTTTTCCAATTCTGCGGATGGTGCACGATCTGAACGAGGTTTATCAAGTCAGTGAGAAGCGGAAGGATTTCAGTTATCTTCTTCAAGACAGCAGGACATATCCCGTCTGGACCAACAGCTTTCGAGTTCCGCATATCCTTTATAACCTCAACTTGCGTCGTAGTGAACGCTTCGGCCGTGCTCATAAGCGGGAGGCGGCACAGCTCTCGTACAGTCACTCTATTCTGCGGACCACGCTTTGCACTGGTGATGAAAAAAATTTCCCGAGCGCATAAGCGGCTTCTTTCCTGATTTGAATACACCGTTGTCGATTTTGATTGTGGAGACGGTGGCAGGCGAGCTCTTACCCGAGAGCTTTCGTAAAACCTTCCAGGTTGCTGCTTTGTCCGTCTTGAAATCCAACTGCCCGGTGAACTTTTCCCACTCTTCTTTCTTGTGCTTGTCTAGATCGTCTTTGATCTCATCGTCAAGTTCAGCAACGACGGGGTCCAGATGGTTGATCACTCTCCTGGCATCTCTTGTACTGATCTTATCGAGGATCTCCCTTGTGGCATTTGGATAGAACGTCTTAACGCGGCCGACAGGAATAGCCGCTTTCATGGCTCTGCGGATCGCGTCAGATAAATGGCACTCTTTCTGGTGCACGTCGCCATTCCAAGGGTAATCGGCCGATGGGTGAAGCGCTCTTCACTGAACAGGCGCCAGTCTGCTCGGCCTAAATTAAGATAAGAACGTTGACGAACACCAGAATAGTCGAGAGGTGGAGAGATCGATATGGATGAAGACAGGACATGGTCACTTGACAGAGTCTTGTCTTCTTCATTCTTCTTCTTCTTCTTCTTCTTCTTCTTCTTCTTCTTCCAAAGAAACTTCTTCTTCTTCCTTCTTCTTCTTCTTCTTCTTCTTCTTCTTCTTCTTCTTCTTCTTCTTCTTCTTCTTCTTCTTCTTCTTCTTCTTCTTCTTCTTCTTCTTCTTCTTCTTCTTCTTCTTCTTCTTCTTCTTCTTCTTCTTCTTCTTCTTCTTCTTCGTCTTCAATTCTTATCGGCCACATTAGAGCTTTTCCTCAGAGCGAAAGGCAGCCACATCGCACGGGTTCTTCCACATATCCATAACTGTTAGAAGTCGGCCTTGCAGGACATGAAAATAAATGAAATGAATCGTGCCCTGGGTTGTGGCAGTCGGGACATTCGTCGGGGATCGACGAGTCGATCTTATGGACGAAGGCCTTGAGGTATGAGAGTGTCCACATCGTAGACCTGCCAGGATGACGCTGCACGTCTGGGTAGGTCCGTTTCGCTGTCATCGATCGGAGGGCACGTCACCAGAATTGGATTAGGGGGCACTGGAAGGTTTCTCTGACGAATCGGGTGTGCTCCATTTGCAGTAGTCTGACGCGATTGAGCTCCGACGTCGCCCAACGTTGACGATCAAGACAGAGACTGCAGCATGAAGTGGAGCGAATATGTCGGAAATGGGGACCAGATGATGAGTAGAAATTAGGGTGTGGAGCTCCTTTACAATGCCAACATGGAACTGTTGCGACTGGAGTTGACAATGCTGTTTTACAGGTAGCAGCGAACACTCTTGATGTAGATGAGATACCGGTGTGGATCTAGGGCATCCAGTGATCACGCGTAGAGCAGTGTTCTGTGCGCGCTGAAGCTTGCTCCAAGAGACTTCCGACAGGTGTCTTGACCAAATTGGGGCTCCATATTCCAGCACCGGCTGCACCATAGCCCTGTAGGTGGTTCGCAAAATTTCCTTAGAGCTGCCCCCACCTGCTAGAGAACGTAGAATGTTGTTACGTGTGTTGGCAGCAGCAACTCGAATACGTGTGTTTTTATGAAAACGCAGTGACGGGTCCAGGAATACACCGAGTAGACGGGGGTGCTTTGATAAGGGCAGCATATTTTGACAGACCTTGGGATGCAGCAAGGTTAGGCAGGTTGGACAACTGAGATATGTCTGGGCTGGAGGATCGGCCGTTGGTGTTGGAGAGACAGAGTGGGCTGATCATCGTTTAAGATGACCAGGTCGCATTTCTCTGTAACCTTCGACGTCATCCTCTAGCATATAGACAAGGCACGAGCAGAAGATGTGGGCGTTAAAGTCATACAAAACAGGCTGATGAGATGGAACAATCATTAAGTTGTTTGAGAGAGAATGATTTGTAGGATGAGCATGAGGTACTTGGTGGAATATATATGTTGAAGGAAATAGGTGTTCTGAGAGGGAGATGGATTGAAGGTACTCGAGAGTACCATCCGTGGGGGTTGGGTATGAGTTATTGCTGAGCTTGACAGTGAGATCAAGGATTTGGACAGACACAAGAAGAAGAGTGGGAGAAGTTCACCGGCCTTGGACCTCGAGACGGACAGTGCAGCTACTGGAAGGTTTCAGGCTTTTGGGAAGCTCAGCAGCTCACAATCGTCGACAATGGCGTATTCCGTCAGGAAAGGAAGCCGCTTATGCGCTCGGGAAAAGTTTTTCATCACCAGTGCTAAACGAGGTCCGCAGAACAGAGTGACTGTAAGAGAGCTGTGCCGCCTCCCGATCATGAGCACGGCCGAAGCGTTTACTATGACGCAAGTCGAGAAGACTATAAAGGAAATGCGGAACTCTAGAGCTATTGGTCCTGATGGGATATGTCCTGCTGTCTTGAAGAAGATACCCACTGACGTACTACCGCTTCTCACTGATGTGATAAAGACCTCATTCAGGTCGTGTACTATCCCGCAGAATTGGAAGACGGCAAACGTCGTGCCGCTGCCCAAGCCTGGCAAACCCCAAGCTTCAGTCAAGGGTGTCGTCCCATTAGTTTGCTGTCCTCTTTTGCTAAAGTAGCTGAAAAGCTGATCGTCAAGGACCTGGCTGAGTATAACGAGAGACAGGTGTTTCAGCATGGATTCAGAAAAATGCATTCCACCACGACAGCTTTTGTTAGAAATTACTAGCTATGCAATTGATGGTTTCAACGCCTATAAGCCGCAGAGAACTGTAGCAGTTGCCTTGGATCTTACCAAGGCTTTCGACACAGTGAATCTTGGCGTCTTATCAAACATTATTGGAGTCATCAACTGGAGTCATCAATCCCGCCATGGCAAAAGCGCTGGATAGCTGCATTCACTAAGGGAGACGGGCTAGAGTGATGTTCCAGAATCATGTCTCAAACAGCATTCCGATTGCAGCTGGAGTCCCACAGGGCGGCGTATTGTCGCCTGCTCTCTTCACTCTGTACCTCGAAGATATGCCTGCCCCTCCCCAAGATATCAAGGTGGTCGCTTACGCTGGTGATATGACTGTCTTGTGTTGTGATCGGGACATAAATGTGGCTGCCGCTAAGATTAACGGGCACTTGACCACACTGAAAAGCTTCTTCGACCGCAAAACGCTGAAGATTTCTGCGTCAAAGTCATCGGTATCCGTACTCACAATGGACCCATCTGAACACAGCGCACATCCGTATGTCGTGTGGAATGGAGATTGTTTGCCTGCCGCCCGCTTCCCAAAACTTCTCGGACTCGTGCTCGATCCATCGCTCAAGTTCCATAAGAACACGGAACAGAAGCAGGCTATCGTTAAAGCGAAGCTCAACGTGCTTAGAGCCCTGGGCGGTACAACATGGGGTAGTAGCAAAGAAACCATTATTACAACGTATAAGGCGATTCTCCAGCCTGCACTAGAATACGGCGCACCTGTTTGGCAGCATCTAGTTTCGGAATCCTCTTGGACTAAGATGCAACGCATACAGAATGCGGCTCTTCGAATCGCCACCGGATGTACAAGAAGTTTTCCGGTGGCTCACTTGCATGCTGAGACCCGCCTATTACCAGTAAGGGAGCACTGTGAGCTCCAGGCCCAACGATTTTTCATCAACATTGTCAAACAACCAAATCACCCCTCTTGGAGAGTGCTTGATCCCGTGAAAGAAAGAGAGATCAGAAAGCCATTCGCCGATGCTCCCGGCAAAGTCAATCTGCAAAGATGGCACGACTCACAGCAAGAACGACTCCGTCTATTGCGCGAGGAGCATACTCAGTTCGTACGGTGCCATCTGGAAAAGGCGGTCATTAATCCCATATGGGGGCAGTGCCGCCCCAAGTCTGCACATCCGAGGCTCAACTCGGAAGAAGGGCCAGGTGCACCCTGGCATCGCTGCGCTGTGGTCATTCTATCATGCTTATGTCCTACTCCAGCAAAATAGACAGCAGCAAATCAGATGTCTGCCCGGACTGCGGCTGCCTCGGCCATGACACTGCACACCTCTTCAAATGTCCGGAGAGACCCACCACGCTGACCGTAATGGACTCATGGACGAATCCGTTACTGGTCGCCCAGTTTCTCAACCTATGACAAAACCCTCAATGTGGCTGCAAAGAAGAAGAAGGTGGGAGGGGAGAAAAGATAAAACAAGGCTTGAAACTTCTCCGCCAAGAGCTGACCTTGGAGCATGGAAGGCAGTATAGCCCGGGATATTAAGATGAGGACGGGTAAGAAATGGAGAGAGCTTGGTTTCTTGAACCATGATCACGTCTGGGTGGTAAGTACGTGGAAAGAGAGAGACCTGAGAAAGCTTGGCACGAAGGCCGTTGAGATTGATATGTACAATGGAAAGGGGGCGATTGGAGTTTGAGGAATCAGAGTTAGAAGGTGAAGAGCATATAACACAGCGAAAAGAAGACTTATGATGCCTCGCAGAGCTGAGACCCGAACAGGAGAGATGCACCCACCTTTGGCATCCAAAGCATTGGACGCTGGACCCATTCCAAGTGACGTCCCTGTCGCATGTGGCACATGGGTACATCTTCTTCTGAGCAGGTCTAGGATTCCTTTCCGCTCCGGCCCTTAGCAGGAGAATCCGAAGGAGAGACGCGGCCGGCCAGCACCTCTTCCATGACAAACCCTCTTCGTGGAGGGGATGACGTCGATTTGCACGGAGGCGATCTTCTCTCCTCCACACTGCCACGGCACGAACGTACGACATCTCGGCAACATTATATTCTTGTTGTGGGAAAAACCTTCTCCCCTTATTGAGGGTGTTCAAACGCCTAGCCCGTGAGGGACGCGTGTTACTACAGTGGCGTAGTGGGTGCGGTGCTGAAATGGTTGGGCATATCGATATGTGTTCCTCGAGCTTGTGCTGCTGCGATTACGAAATAAGTGCGACATTTGCAACTGCCTCCTAGAGCAGCACATCCAGATGCGAAAGGTGTGTCCAACTCGAAGAGCTCCGCCAACGCGTAGCTAGATGCCTCACACGGAAACCAGAGATGCCCAGGGTTTCGGAGGCATCTAGTCTCATTTTAACACGAGAATTTACGTGAGTTACGGAAAGTTTAGCCTCAGCTGGTGAAATTTTAGCTACAGTGCCCGTATATTCTACGTAAATTCTCGCTACAGCACCCGCATATTCTATGCTTATTCTCGTTGCAGCACTCGGTCGATTGACCCACCCAGTCTTGATCCGTACTAAAAAGGCGATCCCCGCTGCGATCGAGCGCATCGCCGTTTCTTCCCCACGGCCTGCAGCATCTCAGCGGCCAAAATTATCCCTAGCAAGGGCTTCCAGAGAGCGACACGGGGTCACCCTCTACGACCACGCACAGAGTGTCAAGTTATCCGTGGGTTGAGTGGGCCAACACTGTTCGAACGGCTTCCCTGCGTTCCGCGTAGCCAACGCGGGTTTGAGATTGCATTTCAACACAGGCTGTCGCTAAATCCGTAGATTCTCGCTACAAAATTATAGCGAGAATATACGGGTTTAGCGTCACAGAGATCAATGTTTCGAATTTAGCCTTCGTTTTTACGTAGAATACGCGCAGAATTTGCACCCTTGTAGGCTCGACATAAGAATATGCGGGTTTTAGCTATCGTAGCCAAAACCCCTAGTTTATCGCTACATGGAATGGGGCGGCGATTCAGGCCGTGCCCTCGGAGGCATCTAGCTACGCGTTGGCAGAGAGACACGAGTTGTGAATAGGGTCAACACCACCAGTGCCTGGGTAGGTGATTATGGGAACGTACGATGCGGTCATAGAGCGAGCCCCTACTAGAAAGTCCTATATTGTGGTGGATGTCATATCTATTTTCAAGGTGGAAAATCGCCATTGCTCAGCGCACTGACTTGGCCCGTGCTCCTCGATGGTTTAGATCATATTAGTATCAAGCAGTATGTACAAGAGATGAGCCTGAGATCTCCGTTATAGTTCAACGATAGGCCATAGATCCACCTCATTGATGTGTCAGTAAAGCGCGGAAGTCGACAAAGAATTGTTTTTCCATAGGTCGTATTTGGTCGTGCGTTTACCCTCTTGATCACATCCCGACCGGTGTCAGATCAGTTATGCCATTGCGGTATGTTGTCAATAGTGGCCTAGACTGACTCGTAGACGATCGCGGCGGGACTGCGGTCGACCTAGGAGGGACTAGGGGGCCTTTCAGTGTAATCTACGTTGCTCTTATAGGCCGTAACTGAGCGTTCCGGCAAAATAGACCCACTATAAAAATTTTTAAAAACAGCAAATCCACTGGTGTAAATTGAGAATTGAAAAAATCGCTCGCATGAAAAAGTGGTGGAAAAAGGCCTTTTGAATGGCCTTTTTAGCCTTGGTTTTCACGTCTGGAAGGCGGCAGTCGGGCAAAATATGGATCTACTGTATGGTTATCGAAAACTACATGAGCTGGATTTTTCTAATTTTTTTCTGAGAATCCTCACCTCACATGGCGATGTGAAAACCTCAGAAAAGCAATTTTTCAGAGAAAATCCAGCTAATATGGTTTTTGATGACCACTTAGCAGATACAATTTCTGTTTGACTGCCGCCTTCTAAAGTGAGAAACCAAGGCTGAAGAGGCCATTTGAATTAAAGAGCCTCACACACCACCATTTTTTCGATTTCTGTATTTTCACCCCGTCTTTCACTCACCACGTCATCTCGTCCCGCGGTGAGTTCACACCACAGTCATAGCTTGCCCTATGTAGGAGTTTCCTTTCTTTTAAGGCTTAGGTTAAGTATATTGAATCCAACAAGCACGAGGATTAACGAAGACCTATTGTTTAGGGCTACCTCCAATTTCGAATAGAGGGTGAGCAGCTTTGGGGGACGAGATGCCATCGAGATCATTTTCCCGAGCCGCTGAGCTGCGGCCCATAAGAGCAACGTATATGACACTGTAAGGTCCTCAAGAACCAGTTTTTTCGCTCTTTGCACAACTGCAATTTAGACGAGCATTTATAGGGGTCAACAGCAGTTGACATACGGATTTGAGCAACTCAGGGTTGTGTTAGAAACATTCTGTGGGGAGCCAGCCTTACCTCCCCCCCCAAAAAAAACGAATAAAAACCCGGCGTTGCCCCCCCGATTTTGAAAGCTTTGTGGCGACCCCCACTCTGAAAAAACCTCCAACATTGCTTGGCCCTGCTCCTAAGAGTCCCCACAGTCGAGGAGCTATAGGAGTGGACCTAAACCCATAGATCCATTATCCCAGTACCCATAACCTGGCTATATAGGCAATTTTCGCGCCGGTATTCTCGCCTGCGTTGTAAAATATGTTGGTTAGCATCGGCTCATATCCAAGTGTAGATGTTATAAAAGTACTGTGCATTTTGGAAGTTATTTTCCAATTCGCAGTAACAGGCAACCTGTGTTGCAGAATATCGAGCCTGGAACGAAGTTGTGACCACGTGGTCTCATCACGTGTCCTACCATCAAACTGTGTGCTGGAGCAGCGGTTGTCTGCAGCTGGGGACCAGAATTTCATTTCAATGTAAATGAATGTCACAGTTTTCGATCCAATTTGCATATTTCAGGTTACTGGGCCTGCTTCCAGCTGGACCAAGATAGGCAGGTATGTTGTACAGCTTTTGATGAATCGGTAGGTATTAGACGCTCTTGTCAAGAATGATGAAGTTGGTTTCTGTTTCAGTCCAGGTTTTCGCACTCGACAAAGCAGGTGGTGGTTATCATTATCAACACCCCCGAGGAGGGAGAAATGGGGAGGAGCGAGGTTTCTGATTGGGCGCAACACGGGGATAGCCCGTGAGCGTCCAATCGGGAACCTCGCTCCTCCCCGTTTCTCCTGCCTCCTCGAGGGTGTTGATACACGATGGCCACCACCCCCGACGTTCCAACGCGTTGGCGAAAATCGGAGAGAATTCTAAGTGAAATGCGAAACGGTCCTCTGCTCTCCCCCTAAAATGTTCCAACTCCATTTTTGGTGGAAATTTCAACCCAAAGTCGTATGCGTTAAGATGCGAAAGGCCTAAAGGAAAGTCTCCTGTGATTTCGGTTATTCTCTCAGGTCCCCACCCACTTTCGAAACCCGATATTCAAAAAACCATCTCCTGGTGTGACTCAACACATCCCGTGTTGAGCATATGTGTGAGCCGCAGTTAGAGCAACTGGGGTCCAGGTCTTGAAGAAAAGCTTGGCCGCCAAGACGCGACTCACAGATATGACAATCTTCTGGGTTAACGTCGTTGGTCTCCAAGGGATTAGGGTAAACAAGATCCTATCGATTACGTGAACGCCGCGGAATTTATTTTTGCCCGCGACTTCCTTTCATTTTTTCGTGCACTGGAATCGCAATCCCGTACATAGACCGACTAAGAACTCCCCTTCGGCCCTTTGGTTGTACCTGCTCCTCCCCTACTTTCAACTCCCTTGTTCTGTCAGACGGGATTGGGATAATAAAGGATTTGAGCCAGTAGGGTGTGGGGAAAGTCACACTATCATATCTCCTGTGTCCGGAGTGAAATTTATTTCGTTCATCGCACACGTCTGCGCGCGTACGTTGTGTCACCCTTCTCCCCACACTTTTCGCTGTCTCTGCCCTCGAAAAAAATCATAACACGATCCAAAAAATTCGTAGTGATATCTTGGGGTGAGTTACAATGTAAATTTGGCTCGGAACCATATGTGCATATCGTACTGAAAGCTTCCGTAACCACTCTCTAGATTTTTACAAAGGTTCAAGTCAGGGACCAAAACTTTTCAAAGTTGTTTGTAGTGGCGCCTCATCACGATCGACAACCACAGATAAACGACCAGAGGAACCGTGAGTGAGCATTTGAATAAGTTGTATATATGCTGAAAAGGTCCCTGTGGTCTCCGTAACTGACAAGCATCCTAAGAACGTTTACCTCCAAAGTTGCCATTTCACCAGAAAACGCCGAAAATTCATTGATTTTCCGCAATCAAATAGAGTGGCATTTGAAGCTCTATGACATCTAATCCCACACGGTTTACATCAACGGGATATCCATGACCATCTGCGAAAAATAAGCAGCTTTACTGGAATTTTCATAATCGGGTAGCGGTAGCGTGATGTTGACGCGTTCATTTAACTCGGCCAAGTGCATTCCAAACATCTCTAAATTCGTCGTACCAGTTGCAGTTTGTAGCTATCGTGCCATGGAAAAGAAGGCTTCCATGTTGCTAACGATGGGGCCGAAACTGTCTTCTATTCGCACCAGAATTGTTACTCAGACAATCGCCGCATTCTATGTTCTCTCTATTAACCCCTCGAATCTGTATGTTTAACTTCAGGACCCCCGAGGCGGTTTGGAGCACAAGTTGGCGGGACCAACTACGTGCTGCTCGGAGCCCAAGAACCTCTTGCGGCTTGCAGTGTTTGGCGCCCACGTCTTTCGGCGAGAGCTCCACTTCCCGCGTCGCATGTCGGTGTGCCGGCCGCGCCGCGTAGCATCTCTCTTTTTGAAACGTGCATTTTATAGCCGAAAATAAATGAATGAATGAATGAACGGTGGTGCTACCGACTACCTTGCAGACACGTGCATTCTTCCCATTCGAATTTTGCACTTCAGGACGTGCTGCTCCTGAGCGAGAGTCAGGGAACGTCTCCTGCCGGTTGAATGCATATTCGACGGGCCCCAGTTGGAATATGAGTACGTCGTAGTCGGTGCGTAGCAGAACGTCGGTGTGCTGCTACGGTGTAATGACCTGCACGTGCTACAAATATGCTAGACTATATCGTAGCAGCACGTGCTCCTAACGCACGCTTCCTAAAACGGTTGAATATGAGTACGTTTGGTAGGCAGAACGTTCCGCCTCTTCCATGTATAAATATGCTAGACTATCGTAGCAGACGTGCTCTAACGCACGCTTCCTAAACGGTTGAGGAAATCATTGGGCCGCGCTTATGAAAATGAAACTGAGTCTCTACGACGAAATCTTGTTGAGGTTCAGAGCTGGTCGCACTCGTCTTCCTGCCGCCGCGATTGGAACACTCTCAACAGGGTAGTAATATTTTTCTTCATTGGCTGCACTTGAGGGAGACTGTCATAAGGTCAGTAGATCGATCTGGATGAGGTTTAGTAATCTCTCCGTCGCTGCTAGGGTTGGTATCACGAACGGCGGTTTTGTAATTGGAGCTATTTATCAACGCGTGCAATAAAAAAGGAATAGTTGTCCTACCCAGGACGGAACGATACGTCGAACTACAAGCCTGTGGTGTAGGTACAAGGCTACCGTTCACGCTCCATGGTTCGCAAAGGCAGGGACAGAGCTGCCGCAGTCTACAACGGAGACGTGTACTTCGCCGCGGTTCATTTTCCATGAAGGGAGCTTTTTCTGGCTCAGGGTCGGCTTTGACAGGAGACCTCTCAAGGCTCAACAAGTCGTCCAGACTCTTGGTCTTCTTTCCAGAGCGAACCGAGAGAGCCAATTGCGCCTCTCTTCGTGGGATGGTGGTAATTCTTCTTCTATTTATACAGAGTGCTGTGCAATCCTAATAGACTTCTGATAGGTTTAGCAAGCAGTGATCACCGCTTCGATGTCCTAGGGACTATCGTGGCTCGATTGGCGGGTCAAACCGCATTCTGTCTGAACGTGAAGGCGTGTTGTCGTGGCCCAAAAGAAAGCCTGTGTTTTCCAGCACGTGCTCAGACATTGAGAGCAGCGGACAGAAGCCGGGCCGTAATTCGTCAGTTGGGTCAAACGGCTGCGAAAGCTCGCATTTAGCTGGCCAATAGCAATTACGAGGCCGACAGCTGGACTAATCCTTGTCATCTCAGTTGGTGTTAGTGGTGGACCGCTGGCTGAAATGTGCCAGTTGCCTGCAAGGTGACTTGCATTTAGCTAACAGTGGCAATCAGACCTCAAATCTGGCTGAGCGCATAATACTCCAGCTCCATTAACCATCAATCGGCACTCGGGGCGCGCCTAACCGCTCAGTGGCGTTCGGTTTGCGCCGAATTGTCAAATGTCTTATGACTTAAGATTGAGTAAACGATTCAACATTGTTTAAACATGTTATAGCTTGATCAATTGATATCGTTAGGTTAAGCTGAGCCGATGTAGATGGCGAATTAGTCCATATTGAGTGCTCACCTGTGCAGCAGTCGCCTCTCTAGAGGCCAGCTCTATTTCCGAAGGCTGAGTGAAAATTCCCCAAGGGAGGGGAGGGAGGGTTTAGTGGGTACCTTACGTCAGACCCTTACGTACGAGAGCTCCTTATGCAGGGGTTTGCGGTGAGGGGATTCATGCTGCCGACCATCGGCCTGCTGGCGGTCGCATGCGCCGGCCCGCTAATCATTTCATGCTGCGAGAAGAACGCGGCTGATCAGCTCACCATACCGCCAGCCGCCGGTGAGATTTAAACCACCCGCGCGGCCGCGGGTGAGATACAAATGTTTCTCATTGTGGAAGCAAGTCACGGATCTAACTGTATGTCCTAGCGCAGGCCCTGGGAGTCTGTTAGCCTCCTAATTCCTATTTACGAAGTGTGGATGCGAAAAATACACGAAACAGAGTATTTCTCTTTGCATAATTTGTATTCAAATTCTGCTAAATGCCTTAATGGTTCCAACAGCGGCAAAGAAGGTAATCTCTGTGGATACTAAACATTGAAATATTTTCTACCCGAATTTCGTCCAGATTTTTTGAAGGTTACGGCAGGTTACTAGCTAAGTGGCATTTTACCCATCGTAGACTGCTGTGTTTGTGTGAAAAACCGAAGAGATCTCATATTCGTGTACGCCGAAAAACAAAATAACCAACATAGGCAGAGTTTGAGCTGAAAATGTCTTAGTTTTTAAAATTCTGAAATTTTCCTATCTTGGAATCTCCTGAAGCATTGAAAAAATTACGACTACGGAGTATTGATACATAGGACTATAACTAGAACATCCAAAACCTGGTTTCCGAAACCACGCTGCGATGATCAAACACGCCCTATTCGGCACTCAAAGTCTTATGAAGGAAACTCTAATCATTCCCTCTAAGTTCCTTGAAAACCTCAGCATTTCGTCTTCCAGAAGCGATGAAATCGCATGTTGGTTCTGTCATTCGTTTCCCGAAGAATTAGACCATTTTTTGATTTACGACTCTTTGAATGGTTTCCCGACATCCGTTTCATGATGTTTTTGTTTTAAATTCACCGTTACTCCGTTGAAGAACGAAACTCTCTTTGAAGAAATTATTATTCTTATTGAGAATTATTTTTGTGATATCTTTTGTTTGTAGACTCGTTCGCACCCGCAACCTCCCATGCCAGACCAATAACTACGACTGCGGCTGGTACATGACGCTTTTTGCCCAGAAGTTCTCCAGCGACACAAGTTGGACTGTGAGTTTTGTTTGCCAGTGGCTACAACTTTCTTGTTTTTTGTCAATGTTCTTGTTTCCAAGGAACATATCCGTGCGTTTTGACGTCAGGCGGGTCCTGTCGCGAACCTTCTCTGTCCTCGACGGTTAGGCGTGAGCAACTGTATCCGGTGATGGGTTTTTAAAGGGCAAAGCCCTTCCATTTTTGGACATGGACTGACTGCTAATTAGTAGAGGTCAAAACCCGGGTTGCGTTGGCAGCACCTGTTTTTGGCAACGAAGAGTTGAATTCCGAGTGATTCCTGGAGTTCTACCTCTCCTCATATCTGTAAATGGCGAGAGAATTTAGTTTACCACCTCCTCTACCAGGGTACAATCCCGATCAGAACCGGCTTCTAGCAGGTCAACTTCGTCAAGGTCCGCGTAGAAGAAGCTTTCTTTGGAATCGACCATTTGGAAGACCCTTCAGCGTCTGAAATCGAGGCGAATCTTCTAGAAGCGAACTTAAACGGTCAAATGTGCTCTCAGTGAGATTGAGAGCCTCGCATGTATACCGACGCTAACGTCACATAGGAGTGTGCTGCCAGTTAATTCGTATCTGATAGATCCCTCAGTGGGGTACGGACTTAGTGCACCCAAAAGGGCTCGCCGCCGTTACCCGCGGACAGGCTTCCAGCTGTCACTACAGTTTCCCAGCCCCGCCCTCCGCTGGCTGCGGCCGCGCCTCCAGATCGCGTCGCCGCGCCCGCGGTGAGAGTTGCGGCAGCCGCGACCGACCGTCATGAGCCTCCATTATGGAGCTTCCTTGATATCAAAGAAGCTGAATTTGTGCGTGGAGATTCATTGGCCTCAGGCTTCGGATATTGGAAGCTTAAAGGAACATCGAATTTCCGAAATGTTACTTTCAGATATCAATTTCTTCAAGATTCACCAAATGCACCTGAAATGACAAATCGTTTTGAAATTGATGGAATTGGAAATTTTCAACTGTGATCTACAAATTTTAATTTCCGTAAAATTCACTTAAAGTTCCCAGATTTTCACATCAGTCAGGTTCGAATGCAGCTGGATAGCTGCTGTGCTCCGAATTGGGATTGCTCAGTTTAAAAAAGTTAAATGAGATCTACAATTTCAAATTTTTAAATTTTCAGGAAATGCATCAAAAATTCCCATGTTTTTACAGCAGTGAGGATCGGTTGCAACTGGGAAGCTGCTGTGCTCCGAATTGAGATTGCTCAATTCAAAAAAATCAAATGTGATCTACAAACTCAAATTTTTAGAAAATGCACCTAAAATTCCCAGATTTTACAGCAGTGAGGATCGGTAGCAACTGAGAAGCTAATATGCTCCGAATCGAAGCTTCTCAATATGAAAAAGTCGAATGTGATCTACACATTCAAATTTTTAAATTTTCAGAAAATGCACCTAAAATTTCATTAATGTGTCTAAATTCGCTATTTTTCCAAGGCATGCTGCCATATAGGACATTTACTAAAAAAATCGATTGTCACATTTTTTGAGTTCTGAAAAAGATCGACAACTGACGAAAAATCTATCATAGAATAGGAAGCTGTGAACAGTAAATTTGGTGACAGATATTCATTAGATACTGAAGATACAGTGAAAGCCATTTTTAATTTAATTTGTTCGTAGCGAAAAAATTGCCTCTGAAAATTTTCGTTAAGCCTGTTCTGGTGCTTGAATCCGTGTATTTTTGAAATTTCTTGAAAGTCTTATGATCAACAATAGCTGTTAAGGGTGGGGAATTCTATGGTCCTGTTTTGACGGGTATATGCTGCGGGTTTCTTGCAAATTGCCTTTCGCCAGTACTGCATATGTGTCTTTTCATATATTATGGTTTGCTCGGCTACATTTGCTTGATAGTCGTAGACGACGACTGTACCACATTGACCTGACCCGTTCTTCTCCTACCGACAGAGACTAATTACTAGTTTACGATCCTCAGTCGTTACCTGTGGACACATTTGCGTTTGCGTCTAGCGGATTCCATGGCAAACACAGCGAAATGAGCTGGGACTCATAGGTCGTAATATATATCATGCTAATTCGAGCAAATAATCACGAGGTTGTTTCAACGCAGAAAAACTTGAATCGAGCAAGGCGAAGAACTTTCCACAGTCGCCATAACGGGATATTGCCGTAGGATGTCGCACCACGTATCAGAGCGACTCATTTAGTTCAGTTAGATCTGCATTTGTAAACTGCTTCGAAACGTTGTAGGCTCATCCCAGACGTCAACACAGGGACAAGCACACAAATTACGTAAATAACTCAGTTCCAGAACAACCGATCCTCACTGTTGTAAAAATCTGGGAATTTTAGGTGCTTTTTCTGAAAATTTAAAAATTTGAATCTGTAGATCACATTTGAAATTTCCTGAATTGAGCAATCGCGATCCGGAGCGCATCAGCTATCCAGCTGCAACCGATACTCACTGTTGTAAAAATCTGGAAATTTTAGGTGCATTTTCTGAAAATTCAAAAATTTGATTTTGTAGATCACATTTGACTTTTTTAAATTGAGCAGCTCCGATTCAGAGCATTTTAACTTCTTAGTTGCTACCTATCCCCACTGCTGTAAAAATCTGGAAATTTTAGGTGCATTTTCTAAAAATTTGAATTTGTAGATAACATTCAACTTTTTTAAATTGAGCAATCCCGAATCGGAGCACAGCAGCTATCCAGCTGCATTCGAACCTGACTGATGTAAAAATTCGGGAATTTTAATTAAATTTTACGGAAATTAAAATTTGTAGATCACAGTTGAAAATTTCCAATTCCATCAATTTTAAAACGAATTGTCATTTCAGTTGCATTTGGCGAATCTTGAAAAAATTCAAATCTGAAAGTAACATTTCGAAATTTCGATGTTCATTCAAGCTTTCAAGATCCGACGCCTGAGGCCAATGAATCTCCAGGCACAAATTCAGCTTCTTTAATATCAAGGAAGCTCCATATTGGAGGCTCATGGCGGTCGGTCGCGGCTGCCGCAACTCTCACCGCGGACGCGGCGACGCGATCTGGAGGCGCGGCCGCAGCCAGCGGAGGGTGGTGCTGGGATACGGTAGTGACAGCTGGCAGCCTGTCTGCGGGTAACGGCGGCGAGCCCTTTCGGGTTCACTGAGTCATCAGTCAGTGGGGAGGCCAGGCTGATTTTTAGAGCAACAGGAAGAGCTGCTGGTACTGAATGGGCACTTTCTTCTATTGTACTGCAAACCCCTTTGTGCTCGGCTTCGCTTGTTGTTGCTCTATAGTGCAACCCCACGAGGGCAGGAGAAGGAAGCTCGAGCAGGGCGTTGTGCCGATTTTTGGCGGCGCCACGACCCCCCCTGTTGACCAAAATTGAAAAAAGAAAAAAAAAACGTTTTCCCCTATGCAAATAGACATCAAATTTTCACCCAGGAAACGAATAACCCTGAAATAAGAATTTCAATTGAAGTCTGACACTTCGTTCAAATCACCGTATAATAGTCATAACGTAGAATTTCATGACGGCCTCTGCTCACACGGCTGTTCTCGCGCTGCAATCTTGCTATCGGAAGGCGACTGTTACTACCTCATTTGAGCTTGCCAAGTGGTTCGGAGGAAATTTCCTTTTTTCCGAAAATTCAGCGAGCCCCCTCCAGATTTTCATTTTTCTAAAGTCTCCTAAAATATCCACGACCCACCGTTGCGCAAAGTCGCGATCCTGCTCAACCCTGATGAGCAGGTCTTTGTCAATGGGAAATTAGTACTCTAGGCAACATAAGATTTACTTTTGTTTTGAAAGAGGTCGATAAGAAAATTTTTTTTGCGCGGTTACTACGCCATAATCGAAGACGTAACGGCATACAGGATACATTGGATCCGACTTACTTATTTTCGGATATCCATCCGAATGAACCGAAGTTTTCATGATCCAAAGTCCGATTCACCGGAAAAACGTCGAAATCCGAGCGATCCGAATTCCGAATCACCGAAAAACCTAATTTTCGGATTGATCAGAGATCCGACTATCCCTCTCGCCTCCCCATCCGGATGACTCGGATTATTCGATGTTGTCATTTTGAATCTATCCGTTAGAGTCGGATATCCGCGACTTTTGATTTTTGAGTTATCTGAAAGCCGAGTATCCGATTTTTTTGATTCGGAGCCAATGTATAGTATCCAGTACCAGCCGAAACCCTGAGTAGAGGCTGATCCCAGCACAAATTAGCGTTTTGAAAGATGGTCCGTTGATTGTTGCGGGGAAGGTATTAAGAAACAATTTGAAGTTAGGCAAATTTCCTAAATGCTCATGGGTAGATCAAAAACTGCAGAAAATGCAATTTTTAGGATTTCAGAGATTTGAACATTTTCAGCCTAACATTTGTTTAGGAGGGCTATTTGGGAGCTGAATATGTATATAAGGTCCATTTCCAGTTTCCCAAAATAGTACTGTAGGTTACAGTGGGAAAAGTATCATTTATCTAAAGCGATCTACCGCTATCTTCCGAAAAAGTGAAAATGGATCTCATACTCTCTTCCCCCGGAACAACGTTTAAGCTCAATGTGTTTCAATTTTTCGAATTCAAAGAGAAATTTGTTTTTTTTTTCTCGTCGTTTTTGATCTACCCAGGTGCATTAGGGAGATTTGACGATTATCAAGTTGTTTCTCTTCAACTCCCCCACAACATTCAACAGATAATTTTTCAAAACTCCAATCTGCGCTGGGATCAGTCCCTAATGAGCAGTTGATCTTCAGTCATTTCTTTCGACTCGTTTTCTCGGATTTCCTAATGCTAATTGCTCTATAAATCAAAGATTTCGTTTTGGTGTTGATTTCATTGATATCCATTGTAATCGCCTTCAGAGAAAATCTGACAGTGAGATAGCTGAAATGAGATGGAGCAACGACGAAGTGGCGGATTTCCATGGCAAGGTCCGAGGTATGCGACGCGAGGTCGGACAATATATCGAGACGTATCATAACAGAAACTTTGGTTTTGTCTATGAAATGCGACGACGGAATGCACCATGGCCTTGATGCTCCTGTGAATCCAAATCTCATCCGTTTTTTGACGCTATTCTATGAATTCTATAAATAACTGATCTTTAGTAATGATTGCTTAACTCATGCAAAATTTCTGTATTCATACTAGGGGACTAGCTTCCCGGGTGCTGATCCCTTTAAAGGCACAGAACACCCAGAAAAAAATCTTCAGTCTTTATGCTGGTGTGGGAGAGAGCCACATGTTGATCACAGTGGGACCTCTGAAATCGTCCAGGACTCGATATTAACAGAGTTATGGCTCTAGAAAGATGCCTATTTTTTGAGGGTGAAAGATTGGTGGACGAGTTGTCTCAGGCTCGTATTTTTCTACAATCGCAGTCGTTGCCCGAGAGCGAGCCAGGATACGGAGACAATCCGGCGATGGGCTGAAGAACGTAGACTTGTTAGGAATTCATCTATCTAGCTGCTATCGAGTTCGCAAAGGGGTTTTGCTCGTAGTGGTGAGCGAAGGAGGTCGGGCCTGTGGTGGTCGATTATATCTCGCTGGGATGAATTGAGATCTCGTACTTGACACGTGTTATTTAGGGGGGGGGGTCTGCTACACAATAAGATCAAAATAATAAAACTCGTGTCTGAGGGTGTACTGTGACTTTAACTTCTCCCCCCTTTAGCTCCTCGCCTGCTTTTTGCACAAATTTTACCCCCTATTCAGGTCTAAGATCATTGAGTCACTGGGAATCTTATTACTCCTTTTTTGTTGTTCTTTCTCTCTTGTTGTTTTTTTTTTATGTTGTCGTCCCATGAAGAGGTCAGATTATTGGGGCATGTGGAAAGTTCTCTAGTGCTAAGAATGTATTGGTATTTCAACGTACCTACTCCTTCCTAAGCCCATTTGTGAAATAAACCATTCTTTTTGAAGTGCAATTTCTGCTATCTCTCGATTGGTTATTTGTTACCTTGAACGATATCACCGTCACTGTGTCAAGTTATTATCAGTGGTTTATTGCGTTTGTATGTGGGCAACAGTCCAAAAATTCCCCGGCTCGACTTACTCAGAAGACCAAGTTCATACTTTGCTCCACGCGAAGCAGTTCTTATCATCCGCGATGTTTGGAGATCGATATGTCTCATACGCACTGTCGCGGTTGCGGTAAACATGAGCCGGGCCTTAAAGGCATCGTACGCGCAGAAAACCGTGTATTATTTTTTATGATTTTGTGTAGCTTGGCCTCTCTAGTGAAAGAAAATGTCGAAAGGGCCCATGAAAAACCTTTATTTGTAAAGAAAAGTCAATCGCAACACATTGTAAATACGAATTCGAATCTCGCGCCAAAATTCTCTTTGAAGTTTTTCTGCTTTTGGAACCCTCGTCACTGTCATTATTGGAGTTTTTCTGCATGTGGAGTTCGTGCCGTAACTACTTTTCATGTTGTCTTACGATCGCACCAACATTCTCAGAAAAAGTGCTAGATGACCGGTGAGAATGGGTCGCGGATCTTCATCTTTGACGCCTTCCAACTTCATTGCCTAACGTTTTTGACGCGCCAAAATTTACCAGCGTGGTCTACCGGGCTCAAGCATGAAATTGAGCCTGAAAAATGAAAATTGATTTTCAGCGCGAACGGTGCCTTTAAGTACCGTCAGCGCATAACGGTTCGCAAGGCCGGTGTTGTCCACATCTCTACGTTTGTATGATTGTGGTGTGCATTTTGTGTGTCTTCGGCGGAAAGCACCGACCAGACGAACGGTTCCGCGGCGATCATAGATGAAGTTGTGGGCAGCTGACGTTGGAAGTGTTGTAGTGGCGGTAGCAACTTTCTTGGCGTGTGACCTGCTGTAATCATTATTTTCCTCGCAGTTAGTCGCCGATTACAGTCTTTCTACCACGTTTCAGGGTAGTCGTGTAATATTGATCGCGTGGCCGGTAGGATCGGTATGATGGAATTTTTTTTCTTGGCAAAGTTCGGCGGCAGAATTATAAATGGCTACTCAAGGTCCGAGCACTTTTGACTGCGGCCCACACTCATTTGGTTGAAAACCATTTCTCTGATGAACTCTTGGGACGATCCCCAGCCTGAACTCATTCCATCCCCACCGACAGCTGAGGACGATCCCTCAAAGTGGGCGGAGTTGGTCCCTCCTAAGTTTGCTATTGGGAGGGACAGGGTTGAGTTTTGCAGGGACTAGGTTGGCCGTGGTTGATCCCTCCTAAGTTTGTTATTGGGAGGGACCAAAGTTGAGTTTTGCAGGGACTTAGTTGGCTCTGTAAAGCCGTTCTTAGAGAGCCGGGTCTCAAATTGCTTACAAAACGTTAATCCACACAAAATACATCAAAATTTTACTTCCAATGCAATTTCCTTCAAAATCAAAGCAAAATCCAAAATCAAAAACTGAAAAAAAAAACGCAACAACAGTCTGAATCTCATACATGAAGAAAATGACGTCTTCTCGCAAGCTGCAAGCAGCAATGATTTAGGTTTAACATATAAAGGATTGACATTATACAGAAATTATAATGCATGATTTCACTCCGAGAAAACCAACTACTACGGATAGAAAGTCTTCAAATGAAAGGAGAGCGATCCTGATTTGAAGTCTGCATTTGATGCATGTCCCACAAAATTAGACAGAAAAGGCTGAAAACGTGCTCAAAAAGAGAGCATATACATGAAAATAATCAAGAATACAAACCAAATTGTAAGGATTTCGGCTAAGGTGAGCTTCGTCTTAGAGGTAAACTCATCATCACTGCGCAGCTGTAGACGGCTCAGTCGCGACTGCTCTCCTCTTGTGGAAGGTCTATTGTTACAAATCAATATAAACATGAGAAACAATGAGAAACAAATCTCAGTTTTGACCGAGAAATAGCCGCGAAATAGCCGCCAGATAACAGCTAAATAATGCTGGCTGCTGAGTAGCCGCGAAGTGGACGTCCTGCACACTCCCACTGGGGTCCTGCACACTTTCTATGGCGTCCTGTACACTACCACTGACGCCCTGCACACTCCCTTTGGGGTCCTGCACACTTTCTATGGCGTCCTGCTTTCTATGGCGTCCTGCAGTCTCTCACCGAGGTCCTGCACACTGTTAGGACGTCCAGACACTCTGCGAACCCTAGAAATTCTGTACGGCGCCCCTTGAACTATTGAAGACCTTTCGCTCTTATTGGAGCGTAACTCTTCTAGCGTTAGATCAATCATTGTGGTTTCCATGGCCCACTGCTAAAAGTGCGCCCCACGAACAAACTCGGTTGCCCCGAGGCTCAGAATCGGAGGTTCTGGCTGATTTTCCGGTAATCGTAATATGTCCTACCCACTATAGTTGTAAAATTTCGAAAGTGTTTGGAAAAAGTTCCCACTAGAGTTGAGATCGAATAGTGTTAAATTTATATTAATCGAATGCTCGTAAATCCGATTTTTTGACTCGTCCGTCCGACTTGACGGAATTCATCCATCCGATTTGTTTACTTACATGTATTTCAATCGTCGAATATCTGAGAAAATCGCCGCAATGCGTTTCGAATATGCATTTAACTCGAGTGACCACGCCCATCAAAAGGCTCTATCGCAGGGGCATGTGCTGCAAAATTCCATCGCAGGAGCACGTGCTGTGACATTTAATCGCAGGATTGCATGTTGCAAAGTAGTTCAGCCCTACTGCAGCAGCACACAGACACACAACGCGGGCGGCACACGTGCGACTCGACCATCTCGCTGAGAACCATTTGGGAAAACCAGCGGCTGGGCGGGCCAAGTGCCGCAAACTTGGGTATTTGAACTGGCATCGCTGCCGACATCTGCGTCCTACCTCAACAGCGCGTCGTATTCTTTCCTTTCTTGGAAAATGGCGCTGTTATCGAATTGAATGTGTATCACGCACGCATTGAATGGTTTATTCATTGGGGCACGTGCTGTGATTTGAAACACAATAGGAGCACGTGCTCCTCTAGCAGCACGTGCCCCAACTGTGCTCGGAACCGCCTTGTCTTTGAGTTGAATGCATATCCGACGCTCACTGAATGCGGCGATTTTCTGAGATATTGGTAGAAGCGATTCGCGATTGCTTTTTATAACGGTATAAATCCATATTTCATGGTGTTAGGCAGTTTTCACGTAATCCTAATTTTTGAGATGATTCGCTAACTCGATTACTGGTCAACAGGTAGAACTGATTTGCCGAAAAGATTGAGGAAAACGCACCAGAAGTCTTGTAGATTGTACATACAGTCCACGACAACGGAAAAAAGCCAGTGTGCGTTTGCGTATTTCCACCAAAGATACTATAGGTTGTGAGTAAATCGACGGCAAAGGTGTAATATTCTCCTGTGCCCGTATTCACAAAACACTGGGAGCCTCCCAGGAAGGTCTCCCAGGAATCCTAGAGCGGGGAGGGTCTTTTTCAGGACACCCAACTTTGTCGAGGATCTCAGCCAAGCTCAGATACATATTCGACGGAACACAAAAGTTTGAAAGAGAATCTCGGCCCCTTATTGGGACGTTAAACATCCTTGCATAGACCCAGTACCATTACACATGCAGCACTACTTCTTCCGTTTCCGAATTCAATAAGTCGGGAACGGAAGTGGAACGGAAAAGCCCAAAACACCGGAAATACGGAAACGGAATCCGAAACGGAACAGTTCCGCTCAGCCATGATGATAGGTCACTCTGACTCGCGTCAAATTCTTTCTTTGCGCAAATAAGCTTCGATGGCGGCGCTAATGGTCAATTTCCTGGCTTAGGATAAAAGAGGGCGTAACAGGCCGCTTCCCGAAGCACGAAGTCTCGAATTGGCAGACTATGACAAAGACTTCAACTCACCGCTTTTTAACGTTCCAGATGCTTTTCTTCAGAATTCAGAGAAAAACTTCCCCGTCGATTATGTCTCAGTGTGCAGTATGTTTAGTGTAAATACGCAAACACACAACAGCCTTTTTCCACTGCCACGCACTGTAATCTGACTGCGCCTCCGTACTTCAAAGGCAGTGTTCACGAAAAAAAAATATGTTTCCGTTTCCACTAGGAATGGGTCGTGGAGGGTCGCACTGTAATGTTGAAGTCGAAAGCACGCTTGAAAACGAGCCAGGAATAGCCCTGAAAGAGAACGAAGTTGCCACTTTGAGCGCAAGGGTTGGTGGCCATCGTGTATCAACACCCCTGAGGAGGCAGGAGAAACGGGGAGGAGCAGGGTTCCTGATTGGACGCAACAGCCGGGGGCCGGGGCTGGCCGTGTTGCGTCCAATCAGGAACCTCGCTCCTCTCCCGTTTCTCCCGCCTACTCAGGGGTGTTGATACACGATGGCCACCACCAAGCGTAAGGCTAACCCCAAAAGCGCAATGCCCGCCCTTCGACGTGACCGAATGAAGACTCGAGATCGTGAGATGAGCAATGGTTTCCGAATCAATAGCCCCGTTCTTCCCTTTATTCTCATCTTCTCTCTTTACTCGGGTCAGCTTGCATACATTGGCCGCAAAAGACGGAAGTTACAAGTCTCGGACAACCCGTCCACCATGTTTCTTTAGCTAAATTTTTTAGGGACCATAACTCCGTTCCCAGAAGGTCTTGTACGATGCCAGAGACATCGTAGAAATCTGCATGGGACCGTTTTCAAGATAGGCGAAAAAACAGAAAAACGATTTCTATCGTGAACACTGCCTTTAAGGGCAGTGTTCACGATAGAAATCGTCCTATTTTGAGATTATTCGCTATACTGATTAAGCGGCCCCCGGGCACAACTAAAATGGCGTAGGAATTGAGAAAAACGCACCAGAAGTACACGGAATGCTTAAGTATCACTCCGCCTCTTAAGTATCACAGGAAGTGTTTGTTGTGACAATGAAATCTTTTGTGGACGCGTCCTTTGCAATTCTCTACTCTCTATTGCTCCGTTCTTTCCTTAGGGCCCTAACTAATCCTGCTGTGCATCTTCTATTTTCGATTGACCCAATTTTCCACCGGTGACAACCACCATGAACATGTTCATCCAATCGGACAACTAGTCCAGGCCAGAGAATGTAATTTTGGTAACACTTGGAGGCCAACGCATTGTTTTATTCTAAAAACTCAGGTACGAAAATCATCGTAAACATTGCCTTTAAGTGGAACTGCCTGTGGGGACGAAGGAATTCTTTCAAAAACTTCACAACTCTGTTGCTCCATTCTAACCTTTGGAGCGTACCTAATGCTGTTTTGCATAATATCGTCCTTCACCTTCATTCAGCGGTCGCGACCGCCGAGAACTCATTCATCCTATTGGACAACTAGTTCAGGCCAGACAATTCTTTCACTGAAATGAGGCGTTTAAATGAGTTTTTCGTCGTTTCTCCGTGGTTCCTGTCACACTTGTCAGCCAGCCCTTTTTTTCGAGTGGGAAACTCAGAATCGGAATTCATCGTGCTTTTAAACACAACGCAGCATGAAAAATGTACAGTTAATTTGAATGAGTCCGTCCGCCCATGCGGTCGGTGTAGGTGTTAAGCCCCCTTCACAGTCTGCCGGACGACGTCGTCCCGCACGTTATGAGAGTGCCGCAGTGCGAGGGGAACTGCGGTGAACAACCGTCAGTTCCGACTCTTCAATACAAAATGTAAGGCCAAAACAACACGTTTTGACTCGTCATAACTTGCTCCAACGTCGTGTCAATGATTTCACCGCACTGCGACGTCGGTCGGCCGACACCGCAGTGCGGGCCGCACTGACGCCGCAGTCCTATCGTATAACGTGCCGGACGGCCTCGTCCGGCAGACTGTGAAAGACGCTTTAAGCGACCGTCGCGAAGGCATTTTTCGGAAGAGCCTTCCCACGGCTGCAAACAGCTCACTGGGATTTTATTCTCTATCTGTTCAATTTTTCCTCTAATCAATTTACACGTCCGAAAAAATGTCTTCGCGCCCACCGCTCATCATGCAGGCTGACTGCATGGGCAAACCGTATCATTTGCACATACAATAAGCAGCGGCAGCTTTTCAGTTGCCGTGAACCTCGCTGCTAGTCCCCCCCCCACCCATACCAACTCTACGTCCACGAAATCAATCGAACAGCTTTTTATTTGGCTGCTTCTGAAGACCTGGTATCTTTATGAGACCTCTTTTACGCTCCTTCTGAAGCCCTCCAACCCTCTAACACCTCTAGCACACTCTTTTAGAAGCACTACTTCTCCTCCATTATTTTTTGTAGGCTCCCCATGGAGCCCTGCTCTAGAAGAAATTGTGTGGAAGCTACCGAGAATCTATCGCGAACCAGAACTTAACCGAGAAATTGACGCAAAACTATCACTAGGTCGGGAACTTCTGCGAATATAACGCGAAATCAGCGTAGAACTACCCAGTGGCTGCCGAAAAACTATCGGAAAACGAAAAAATATGAGAAGAAGTGTGCCGCGATTTTGCCGCGGATTTACCGCGAAAATACGGTGATAAGACAGCCATCATCGCTACGAGAGTGCCCCAGTGCAACATGAATGGAAAAAAATATTACATGATAAATTGTTTCAGTCCTTTTGTGCTCTAGATCATTACTGCAGAAATTGGTTGCAACTGTTTGTTTTTTGGCCATCAATGGTTTCCCTAAAAAAAGGTGATTGAAAGAATGAGCTAAATTTCCTATCAGACGACGAGCTCTGCGTGAATTCCAATAAAACTTCAAAAGTACAAAATGAACAAGCAAGAAGTTCAAAAGTTCTCAATTTCAAAACGAAAACAAAAATGAGCAACCATCAAAAGAAGAAATGAAGAATCGCAATCGATGTTTCAGCGATCCAAATGATTGCTCCACGTGTCAATTTGGGGATGCTCCCCTGTGTTCACTGGGCATTTGAGTAAGCCCGTAGGTTTGGGGTCGCTCCCCCGCAATCGATTGAACACATCCAGCAAAGGAGGGACGAATACCCTACCAAGTCCCTCCTTAAGGGGCGGTGCTAGGGGATGCATGTCGGCGACCAACCAAGGTTGTGTTTAGTCCCTAATGACGTGGCCACGGCCGTCGTGTTGGGTACGATCCCCCGAGTACATCAGAGTCACTGCATATGACTACGGGACGCACCCAGACGCGATTGATGCATTTTCTTCAGTCGGGATTGCGCGCTGAAATCAATATCGACGGGGTGGGCTGCAGATGGACTCTCGGGTGCATTTACTGCGCATTATTTCCCATTGTTCGGGTACGTATCGACTAGGCGTGGCTCAGCCAATCGTAGAGCTCTGACGAGGAAGTACGATATGTATGATAGACCCTGCATCGCGCCGCCTGAGGTATGGTTCCTGCCTAAGAGGCTGCTGACTCTGTGGCTATCCTTTATTCCTTATCATTACGGCGCGACTCGCTCAGTCCGACTATGCGGAGGACTCTATAGGCTAGTCATACTCTTGGACGCCCTCTTCGCCAGATAAGCCTGACGTGGTGGAGCGAGTTTGTGAGTCGAATGCACAGAAGAGAGGCGCCTCGGACAAATTACCATGTAGTACACCAGAGGCGCGACGGGAAGCCGCAGTGTTCGCGCTGCCTGCTCCAGCGTCTATTTAGGTAGCGATAGAACTCATTCGAAGTTCGTCGAGTCGCTAGAGCGCGCCGCTGTAGCGGAGCGAGCCGGAGGGTGGAGTGTATAGGGCCTCCTAGGAATTGTCGGCTACTTTTCGGAGCGTTTGTTCTGCTCTTTGTGTTGCCGATATGATCGTTCCGTAAAAGCTGAACATAAGCAGTAATTGAGCGCACATGGGAGCGTCGGGTCGGCTAGAGGACTCTATAAAGTTCTGCTTGATAGAACTGGAGTGAGTGAATTTGGTTCTCAGGTGTGTGCCCAGTGATCTTTCCGTTCGTAACAGGGTGAAGCGTAGCGGTGTGATCGCTCCGTAAGGGGTGCGGGCCCGTCCCGGCTTTGGAATCGGTGCGGCCCCCTCCCATCAAGGTGGAGCGACCAAACGATTTTCTCCCGGTGAAGACATACGTTATGGATCAAATCACTTCGGCCGTTCTCGGCTCAAAATGGTCGAATCGACCAGAGACTCGGCCGATGACTTTTTTGAATGATTCTCTTCAAAATGAACACTACAGCAGCCCGATCCAGGAAATGTATGTTTTAGACGTCTACGTCCAAGCAGCGGTTTTCCGATTTGCCGTCAAAGCCTCCCGATTAACTTGGTTTTTACCGACTACTGGGCCTTTGAACGCTGACTAGTCAGTATACCCACTTACCGACCTGTGAAGCTTGAAAAACTTATCTAGACGCATTTAATCGCAAAATTCGCTAGTATCGTGGGTGTATCCCCTTGCTACTAGAAGTAAGAATTGCGAGTATGATTTGCTCAAACCCAGCAGAAAGTTTTAAGCCTGGAGCTGTTAGTCAAATTACTTAAATGACAATCTATTTTCCGCAACCTACCGCAGAAGTTCGAAAAACACTTAACGCACCTTGTTCTCGGGTTTAGCGCCCCAAATCACCTTCTGCACGGAGTTTCAGTTTAGAATTTTCGATTTCTGGACCTCAAAAAAATGGTAATGAGAAACCCCCATATGGCTCTGGAGGTCCAAAGAATTTTCGCCAAAAAATTGTTCATGTGGGTGGGGGTTAGGCCTCTTTCAGAGTTCGATCGCT
Source organism: Aplectana chamaeleonis (assembly GCA_029168955.1). Taxonomy (NCBI): domain Eukaryota; kingdom Metazoa; phylum Nematoda; class Chromadorea; order Rhabditida; family Cosmocercidae; genus Aplectana; species Aplectana chamaeleonis. The sequence goes on from JAPDOI010000073.1 coordinate 1,594,543, forward strand.
GTGCGACGCTACCGAATGAAAACCCTGCGTATCGATCTGGTTGCCTTGCGCGATCAGGTCGCAGGTCTTTCAGACAAGATCGCGGGGAAAGTCGCCTAATCGCGCAACCCAAAAAAACAAAACAAAAAAAACCTTATCGAAGACATTCAACACCGCCAACAAACTCTCACAAATATTTTTTCACAATAATTTTCATACACAGAAGAATATGGTGGAGTCCACCAAAAGTGTCTCATTTACTTATCAATGAGAAGCGGTCGATTGGAGATCAATGAACATGAAACTCATTGCGGCACAACCGCTCTCGCACAATCGGTATCGAGCGCGCTTGTATGGGATCCATGCACATTGATCCCCAGCCGACCGCTTTTTATTGATAAGTAAATGAGACACTCTTGGTGGACTCCACTATACAGCAAATAAACACAGCTGCAGTTAGCTGTGTTTAGCTGATGTATTCATCTATGCTGCTTAGGCGTCGATTAGAATGTTTTCGTAAAAAAACGCGTGATCGCCAACTTTCGCGATAGGGCATTCACACTGGCAAAGCCTGCGATTTCCACGGCGACGCGACGGTCGATCGCGTCGCACAGCGACCGAACTGTGAAAGAGGCCTTAGGGTACTGAACACGTATATAAGGTTTTCCATTATTTGGGCGATCACGGTATTTTGTGGGAGTTGCAATGCTATGGTAGCCTGTGATCTTCTAGCTAGTTGTACACGAGCCTAGTAAATGTTCAGCGCTCAAAAAGACCCTTACTGAGTTACAAACCGCTGCATCTCATCGGTCAAGGCTAGCAGAGTTGTTAAAATGCAGTTTATTGAAGAAAATCAGTCATCAAACTTGACAGTCATGAGTTTTTGAGAATTCTCTATCAGCAGAAATCGTAGAATATTATCAATTTCTGGAATAATCGTTGTATCAAATTTTCGCAAAAATCAATGAGTGAGGAGTGAATCCAATCGATAGAGGACCTTCGATAACACCTAAAACTTCAGTTCGGCTACTGATTGCTAACCGTAAAGGAAAATAACCACCTTACCGCTAGCTTTGACCGATGGGATTTAGAGGTTTGTTCTGAATTAGCGAGATGTTTTGAGCACTGGAAACAGAAACGTGGAGGCGAGCATATGCTACTCTGTGCGAGAGTCATACTTTACTGCATAAGCGCCGCTCCAAGGCTGGTATACCGATTTTGATCGATAGTTCTGCTGTACGCTGATTTCATCTCGGTGCCGGCTGTCATTAACCATGAATGTCGACCAAGACTCGACGGATAGAATTGCAAATATACTGAAGGCTTTCGAAGGGTTTTGGGTTGCACATAATAATAAAAAATACTGTATGAGTCACTGAAGAGGAGTTATCCTTCATGTTCTGGAAAAACCTGATCCTGTAGGAAAACGTTCGTTCTTCTCGGACACTACTAGAGAACATGATATGTACGGTGTACGGCAACGGAAAAAACGCGGTTGTGCGGTTGCGTAGATATTGCCTCTAAGCATGCTGTAAATTGCGGACGTCCTGTAATAATCGACGACAACTTCTTAATTTTGTCCTGAATTCCTAAGAAAAAAAAAACACCGGAAACGTTGAGAAATGGTAAATATTGCGCTCATACACATCAACACACATGTGGCCGTATTCATGAAACTACGGGAGCCTTTCGGAAGGGTTCAGAGTTCGCCCGCCGCGTAGCTCAGAACTTTTTAAATAACTTGATTCCCAGCAATAACCAGCAAAATCAACTTTAATTCAACTAATTCAGCTTGAATCCACTTTATTTCAACTAAGGATTGACTTATGTCGGAGACCATCAACTATGAATTGACTTCAAAACAACTGTAGCCCTACTTTGCGCTCAATCACTGGGGAAAACAAGTCGATGCTCACTTTCTCTGGCTGATTAGGGATGCTATACGGTGGTACGGTATCAACAACTAGATATCAGCATAAGACTCGAGAATCGGGTAAGCATCTTCAAATGGGTCGGTTGCTTTATCAATTGATGGTGATCACGTCGTAATGTGCTTATCACGTCCACGGCCGGTATAAAAGGTGCTTCATCTTGCTCGAGTCCTCAGTCGGCATTCTCATGCCGGCCCTGGAGGGTGACTTCGAGTCACTCTTCGGAGGTCAGCATAATTTTGACTGCTGGGGGGGGGATGGTGGGCATCCCCACGACTGGGGGTTTGGCCGCGGTCCGCAGTGAGGGTGGTTCCTCACCGCTGACCGCGGCGAAGACGGCGGCGAAGATCGCGGCCAGCTGGCAAAGGTCCGCAGGCCATCACCCCCAGTACCTCAGTAGCTTGTTATACAGTTGTTCTTGCAGTATGGCAATTGTTGTTCTCAAGTTGGTGAGCCTCAAGTTGTTTTCAACATACAAACAACTATATCGTGGTTAGTTACGGCGACACGCAGAAAGTTGTTTCTAAAGTTGAAATCATTAAACGAAAATGTTCTGAGATATCGGCTGGTTCTGAAAACCTTCCCGGGGGGGGCTCCCGTGGTTTCACGAATACGGCCACTGAAGTCTTCATCATAGATACACGCAGGAACAGCAAAAAATAGATGAAAAATTACAAAAAAATCGAAATAACAGAGAAAAACTCATTTTTTTCATATTATTCCTGCGTGTATTTTTGGTAGAGACTTTATGCATACTGATACTGCTTGTGTGTGGGCGAGAGCTCACTGTTTTTCAAAGCTTTCTATGTTTTTTCTTCAAAAATAGTAGAAATACGCGACCACACAACCGCCTCTCTTCCCTTGCCGTAGACTCGCTCTCTAGACGGCGGGTAGCCGCGTCGAATCCGGGGTTGCGCGTGTCGAGCGTGTGGGGTGGCGCCCTAATGAAAGAATAAACGACCCGATATGGCGAAGCGTTTCATTTTCCCATGGCCAACACTCCTTCCGCAAATTTCATTTCCCTTTCTTCTCCTCCATCCTTTTCCTCATCTTTTTGTATGTCGAAATGTTTTCGAAAATTTGTGATGTTTTTGTTTATCTTCAACTTCTCGAATGATTTTCATATCAGGAAAATATCAGTGATTTCTGAACCTTTCCCAATCATGTTTCATAATCCCATTGTTTTTTCGTGTAGTGAGTTTGCATTGCCGTACATATTCAGATTTGTATTGTATTATTTGTGTTTTATTAAGTCTTTTCTAAGTGAATTGATTTTCGCTTCCAGGTTTTCCGTGATGGCGCCACCCCACATGCTCGATACGCGCTACGCAGGATTTGACGCGGCTGCCCGCCGCCTAGAGAACGACGGTACGTAGACTATGTGTGTATTTAGGACTTCCTGAACATCGAACCAATATTCACTAACAGTGAACTATTTTACAGTACAGATATTATCTTTTATCGAGATTTTTCGTTTTTTCCACCGAAAGTACTTACTAGGGAACCTCGGATAGCCATCCCCACCATTTCAAAGATGACGAATGTTTCTCGGCCTATTCTGGCTCGCTGTCTCCGAGTCTCACGTCGGATTTTGCTACGGACACCGCTGAACGAAAATATAAGCGTTTTTGAAGCTTCGCGAAAAGGTAAGGGCCAACCAGCCAATTTTTAGGGTGTTTGGAAGAAAATTTCAGATGCGGCTCAAAATTTTAAATTGGGGATTATTCAGAGCGCTGAACGCGAATCTGGGGTCTGTTTGTCGCTAGACATAGGGTTACTGTAGGTTAAGGTAGGCTTAATTCCTTTCAACTCGCGTTTCTTACCTTATTAATTCGAAAATTGAAAATTGGACCTCCAATTCGTGTTCGGCGTCCCAATTAACCTCCATAGAGAAATTTTTAGCCAAATCTGAGACTGTGACAAAGCTACCGTATATCCACCGTAACGTCCTTGATCTATTGAAAATCGATAAATGGGTCGCAGATTCGTGTTCAGCACTTTAAAAAAGCCATACATAAAAATTTTGAGCCCTACCTATTATACATTGGACCCAAATCGAAAAACGGATATCCGAATCATCCTAAAAACGATGGTCGCGGATGTCCGATCCATTAGAACGAATTCAAGATAAAAGCACTGCTACTCCGGGACTACTTGCTACCACTCGGGATCTATCTGAATCCTCTGGGATATCCACAACCATGGTTTTCAAAATGATTCGGATATCCGTTTTTCGATTCGGGTCCAATGTATACTACCTATGGACCCATTCCGGAAATCGTCAAAAGTCGCAATTTGCCATCAAATTCCCCCCCCCCCAATGGGAAGCTTTGAACGAATCAAGTCGAAACTTCGAAAAATTGACAAATAAACCCCATATTCGTGATCAGGGCCCTAAATAACCGACCTGGAAGGATTTTGAGTGAAATCTGGAACATTTTTTGCAACGCCTTCAGAGCTCTCTAAATGGTATAAATAAGCGCCCAACCGAAAATCCGCACAAGTCTAAAATGCTATCAGTCTGCGCAAAGTTCGGGAAATGTGTCTTCACCCAAAATTTGCTCAGTGGGGTAGTTTTGGGCGCTCAACACAATTGTGAGGATTTTCCGACGACTAATGCGCGTTTTTGATAGAAAAAATGCGCTCAACAAACAATTAGAGGCTTCTAGCCTTCTAGGAAATCTGTAACTCATGGATCCCCATCTAATTCTTTAAAAAATTGAGAAACGGGCTTAGAATTCAAGCTCAGTACGTCAAATAACCCTTTCATTGAACCTTTTAGCCAAATTCATCCAAGAACTACAAACGCCACGTTCAGCTCAGCTGCAGGAAATATGAAATTTGACAGGATATAACTTTTTCCGAAGATCTCCGTAGCAAAATTCGGGTACAGATTCGAAGAGAGCGTGCCAGAGTTGACTAAAACACATTCATCAGTTTTTTGTTCCGGGGGAACACCATGCGAAGTTCCCCAGTTAGATTTTCGGCTTCAAAAGGCTTATCAGCGTTGGTTAGTTAATCAAAATAGTCTTATCTCGAACGCGGATGATCGGGGATTCGGTCCCTGCTCCTTAACCTAGATCCTTACTGCGTGCCGGATTTCGAGGAAATCCTTGCCGTGTTTTGGGTTTGTGCCAGAATTCGAATGTGATCGTGATTGCGAAAGGCCTGTTTTGGCGCACTGTACTGAGCTCGACTGCGACCGGCAGACGCACCATGCCGTCGCAATGAGGGGGTGTGGCTCCCATTTCTGTTATCACGTAAACTCTGAAATTTGAGATTTTCCGAGCTTTCACTCTATTGGTTCATAGATATTTCTTCAGTGGCGACAGTGTGTACCAGTTGTATCAGTTTCAATGTTGTTTTTTTGCTCTCTGTGAGGGTTTTTGTCAGTATGGTTCATTGAAATTCTGTTCCGATCGTGAAGCATTTTCTCCCAGGAATTCCTTTCTGATATTAGCACCGGGTCGCCAAATATGAATTCATTTTGAGCTCATTTTCTTTGTCTCGAAACGTGGGGTTGCCTCGTTCCGCGCGCTTTTCACTATGTTCCTGTTGGTTATTCGCAGTTCTTCTGTCTTCGCTTTTAATGGGAAGGCCATAAAGTACGAAATTCGCGTAAACCACCTTCGGTACGGTATGGTCGACGTTTGGGTAGCTGTGGGCAGCCGGCTCTTTCTGGGGCCGTATGCACATCTCTCTCTCTCTCTGATCGTCCCCGCGAAGCTACTCTGTGATTGGTTATCAGACGAAATTAACCAAGCATTGATGACCTTCGCGGGGACGGGGACGTTTGGGGAGAGATGTGCAGACGGCCACTGAGGGCCCGACTCGGGGCGAATCGATCGCGCGGCCCCGCATGATCGATACTCCTCCATTGCAAGCTGCCTCGCATTTCGACGGTGGGACTCAAATTGATAGGGCTCTTAGCTGGCAGCTAGAGTTCTGCGAGTTGCGACTATGTTAGGGAATAAAGAGCAGCTGCGGAGCGTTGTAGCTGCCCTTCATTTCTTACCATTGTCGCAACTCGCAGAACTCTAGGTACTACCCTAGACGTCATTTATGTTTCCACCACTGAGCGGCGCAGTGCAATCGTATGGAATCGATCCTTTCACGACCCTTGATCAATATTGTAGAAATGCGCTGTGCTGCTCCGCGGGGGAAGTGTAAATGGCGCCTTAGAGATCAGCGATTCCTTCTCTTCGTGATTTGGCTATCATCGTCTTCTCAATGCTGCGGTTGATCTCACTTATCAATATCTCATTTAGGCAAGTCGTCCTCATCGTGGTTCGCAAGAGGGCCGTGGTTTCAACGTCACCAGCTCTCCACAGCGGAATGGCTTCACTCAAGCCGGTTTGTGAATCTATTTTTGCCCATTTTATTGAAAGAATCGTGGTGTTGAGATTATTTTCGCAATCGTATTGGGGAAGCGATGACTCGAAAGTCGCTAGTTCAGCCCTTTACAGCTTCATTTAGAGCCAATAATACTTCATACGGCGTAATTTTGCGATAAACAGTTGATCACAAATGTAAGCAACATCTCAAATCGGGGAAGCCACCTTAACGCAGTTGCAACAATTTCCGTGCGAGCGGCTGTCGCGTCGCGCGACGTCATTTGAGCGCCATTCGAGCCTCTTTAGGCTTAGTGCATGCCTCCCGCGACGAGCGACGCGACATGATGTTTGTCATCCACTGTCGCGGTCGCGCGTCGCGGGAAGTGTGCACTAGGCCTTAGGGTAGAACTCTCTCAAGGGAAGTACATAGTAGTTGGGGAGCGGACATTGCTCACCCGTGCGTTCTGCGTCGCCGTGGGTGAGAGTCTGCATTGCACTCAAGTGGGATTTGAAACTGAGATCAGTCACTGGGAGTATGTCTTCGTTGGCATTTAGGTTTGGATATATTATTTCGTGTGAAACTCAGAATTAAGCTGAAATTTCAAGAGTTTGATATCTAATGGACCAATGTGTGGGTGGCTGCGTCTGAACTCGTCCGCGCCGTAATTTATCACCCAGAAAACTTCACACCAACCCGGATTGGTGCTATGTGAGTTGGGGAGGGGCGCTGTTGTATCTCACTCGGCCCCGCCCATTTTTCCGTGCCGCAGTGACTCTCCTGGTTCGGCAAGGGAGGGAAATCCCTGGTAGGTGCTCAACATACAATGTGTATGACAAATAAACTAATAGACTCGGTTTCGGACAAAAACACTCCCAGGGGTTAATCTCAGCCTCTAATCCCACTTGGCTGCGATGCTGGCGCTCGATCATACGATAACGGGCTCCACGGCGAATGCGTGGATTATGGTAGTATAAGATCCCGGCCGCTAAAATCTGTTTTTTGTGCGTCCGACACCCACCGGACCGTAATGGGTACGCACGTAGGACAGGCTTGAGCAGGCCGTTGCGACCGGTGATCAAAATTTTGCGACCCCCTGGTGACCAAAATTTTCACGACCCCCTGGGATGGAAAAATTTTCATGAACAAAATTTTTACGAACCCCCTTTCCGGGAATGAGTAGTATGAATAGCGCCTAACCCCACAAAAAAAGATTTTTTTCTAAAATGTCCCTAATAAATGTAGGATATTCATTTGAAAAAAGAAAAAAAGTCCCAGTTTTTCCAAAAATTCTACGAATCCCCCCAAAATTTCCTTTTTTTTTTGAAAAATTTCCCAAACTTTCACGACCCCCTCGTTGCGACCGGTCGCAGCCCTGCCCAACCCTGACGCAGGAAGAAGTCGAATTTTGACATTCAACCCGTTCACGACTGCGTGTTCCACCTGTGGGACACGCGTTCACTACCTATTCGGACCGCGTGACCCACCGATGGGACACGCTTGTCAAAAATCGATTTCTCGGCCACAGGGGCGGATATCCTCACTTTCTCATGTTCAATGTATTAACTATTCCTAGACTCGAAGAACGGAAGTTGTGGACCGTCGGCAGCTCTACTATAGCACAATTTGCTTACAGTTCAAGCTTTTGTGAAAACGGATGAGATTCAATATGAAAACATCAGACATGCCGATTTTGGACCGATATGGGTGATAATCATTGCGTCGCGTTGCTTGTCGCTGGAAGTATGATCCCGGCTCAAGTCTTACGGCTCAAGTCCGGTCGCTGCAACTCTGCAGATCCCTTTAGAGGGGAAAGTGTGAAAATGTCTCCACGTAAACTCAATATATCAAATCACCCCCCGAAAACGATTTTCACCTTTTCAAAACCATTCAAAATTCGAATCAAATCATCCAAATGCGATGAAGATTTTTCGCATAATTGACTGAAGTTAATCTCGCATCAACAAACCGCTCCAACTGCTTCAACCCTTCCACTTCACTGATGGAGAGGGTCGGAGAAGAGTGCTGAAAATCCGACCGGTTTGCAGTGTGGAGGTCTAAGCGAAATAGCCCGCCCCATACCCCGTGCAGTACTCTGTGTAGAAGTTTCAATGCTTATTCACGGAAGTTCAGCGCTATGAGCAGACTTTTTATCGAAACGAAATTCCAGTCCGCACTTGCAGATAACCGCTGTTGCAGCACGCAGCTGAAGAGAATCATTCTGAGACGATAATATCATCGAGTTGTGTGCGGTAAAGGCTGTTATCTGAAACTGCTAGCCGGATTTTCTTGCGGATAAGGCCAGTAGCTAATTGTTGGACTGGGTTGTGACTGGAAGATGATCTTCGGTGTGCCTGCGGGGTGTAAGTCGCTGACAAATATTTTCCAGCTCGAACTTGCTCGTCAGTGCCGTCCAATCTGGTCCAGTACCTCTTCCATAACACTACTCAGACTTTGGGGGGGGGGAAGCGCCGGACAATTGAGCCCGTTTTCGACTTGAGGGGAGCGACAGCAGAGGCTTCCCCGAAGGGGGCTTCAAGGGAGGCCGCTGCTCTCCGGCGCTTGCCCCCGCCCCCCGAGAGGAAGAGAGGGAAAAGATGGGAAGAAGTGTAGAAGGTAGTTTACGAAAATAGAGGCCAGATAAGACTCACCTCACAGAGAGCCGCATTCGGCCGAACAAGGCCGGTCCTGTACGGGGACTTTGAGTCCCTGTCAGAAAGGGTTATTTTGAAGGAGAGCGGCGAAGATTTTCGGGGAGGGAGAGGTGACGTCACTGCTCCGGGGCCGTGATACCACTGCTCCGATGCAGTGACGGGGGAGGTTTCAGGGCAGTGACGGGGGTGAAACTTCAGGGCAGTGACGGGGAGGAGTTTCATGGCTGTGACGGGGGCTTCAGGGCAGTGACGGGGGCTTCAGGGCAGTGACGGGGGCTTCAGGGCAGTGACAGGGGGGCTTCAGGCAGTGACGGGGGAGCTTAGGCAGTGACGGGGGAGCTTCAGGGCAGTTACAGGGGGCTTCAGGGAAGTGATGGGGGGCTCCGTTCAAGCCGAATTGTCACTCCGGCGGTAGCCCCCTCCCGATTTGGGGCTAGCGCCGGTGTTCGGAGGGTTGTTCCCCTGTAGAGCTGCGCTAGCCCTCTCCAGTGTATGAGTAGACTGAGAGAATCTTTCGCGCTAGTACCGTATTGCTCCCGCGATGGTACCGTGCTCTTCACCCCCTGATCCCGCGATCCGCGTCCGCTCCGCGATATTTACCCGATCGACCCATCCGTTGACATTCTCGTGCTCGTACCGTGATGGTACCGCGATCGTTGATGAGTTCACCGCTCTAGTACCGTGGTGCACTCGTGGTCCGCGATGGTACCGTGATCGTTTCTGCCGGGTCCCGCGTTCCATGATGTGCAGATTTGTAAAGAAGTACGAAATACGGCACAGGCAATACCTTATACTTTCGTGTTGATATGACAGACAACATCCGCTCGGGTCAAACATCGAGAGGACATGAATGATAGGACGCGATACTCCCTTAGGTTGAAACTGGTAGACTCTCGCCATTGTTCCGCGACAGCCCCGAGCTCGATTCCTCGCGGTTCCGCAATGGAGCATGGCGGGAGCATCGATGAACGAACGCGGTACCCTCTCGGTTTGAGACTGGCAGAATCTCGCCCCGTGCTAGTATCCTCTCGGCCCCTACCAGAAACCGAGGGGATTCTATTCGTGAACGATCGCGGGCGATTCTCTGAGAGGGATTCTCTCTATGGCGTCCGAACTTGTCGAAGATCCCCGCTTTCAGCCTAATCTTCCTTTCTAATTTCGGTATAAAGGTGCAGTTTCTTCAGAGACAACAATGTTCGACCATAGGTCGGGTTCGCACGAGTTACAGCCCGCTGCCATCCTGAAACTCAGCTTCGAGTAGAGCCTTATTGTAGAACTTAGTCTTGCGACAGGACGTGGCGGCGAAGGAAGATCGTCGCGCGCGATCGAACCTCGCGGGCAGGTGATGTCTGAAGCGCCACATCGCAATGCTGATCACGTCTCCTTCATTCAGTAGACTAAACTAGACAAGGAGACCGTAGTTTATGCGAGCTGAACTGAAAAATAGCTGTAGAGCTTGCGCAGGAAAACGCTTATGTAGCAAACCATGCAAGTGGGCTGTAAAGCTGTGTTTTTTTTCAGAAAGGTTGGTACCTAGCACCTTCGGACTTCAGCAAAGATGAAAGGATTCATCTCATCCAGATGGTCGAGGGTTACCCTGTCATTTGGGACGCCAAACACGAGTCATATAGAAAGGGTGGAGTGAAGAAACCGCTGTGGTCGAAAATAACTCGTGCAATGTCCAGTCATTTCAATCGTCGCTATGACGGTACGTGAATTTCCAATATAAAGCATTAGGACCATATATCATTTAAGTGAAGATCAGCTACGGTTTGGGGCAATAGCAGTGAGCTCTTGATTCCCACAATCATCTTTAACGAGCGGTCGCTTTTTTGTCTAAACATCTTACCATTAGTTATGTTTCTCTAACAAGGGACGAACCCCGGGGGAGGAGACGTCCTGAAAAAAGTTCTTTTGAGAGTTGTGGGGGATGGATAGAGTAACAATAATCTATAATCGGGTTTTCCTAAGAGCCTTCCGATATTCCAGAAAAAAAGAAAAAATCGATGAAGACTACCTGTAACCTCCTACTCGGAGCAAATGGAGTGAGTCCATATGCTTGGCGCACATTTAGTTACAATAAAATTGCCGTATACAAGGTTTGACGGTTTGCTTCTGGCCCATTCGTGAGATATAAGCCGTTTCCGAGCTCACTGTGCATTCCATTTCTCGTACCACTTGATTGAAGTTCAATTTGCTTTTTCCAATCTTACTGGATTTACAATTTCTATCGCGTGAATCCATGTAGTATATGAGCATTTCCTCACCTGATTGAAGATTATTCTTCTCACCTTCTTGTGCTATCATTTCGGGTTCATTGAGAAATATTGCAATGTGAACATCTCGAAACTTTGTTTTACTTTTCTCGAGTAAAGAAAAATACCTTTCTTGAACACGTAAAAGTCGTTTGCGAAGAATCTTATAAAAACCGTCATGATTGCGAGAAGCAAAGCGATGAACCCTTCGTTAAAAATTATCATCAAGGCCGCAGTTTTTATTTTCAAAAGGCGACAATCGGTTGCCCAATACACCTGCTGACCCTTCATCGAAATCTACTAAACTTGGCTCGATCACGCAGATTTTTTTTTTCGAGTATTTGGAGTTCGAGGGTGAGTGAGCGAGTGAGTATATGGCGAAAAAAAAAAGTCGAAAATTTTTTCTCTCCATATTCATCCAAATAAAGCATATTGAGGTAGATGGGTGTTAGATATTGTAGCCAGCCAGTTTTCTCTTTTGAAAAACCAAAAGCGCAGCCACGGTGGGGGTTTGAAGAGAATGCGCCCGCTAATTTTTCATGTTTTTCTAATTTTTCGCTCTATCGGATGGCCCTTAGGAAAAACCGAACATAGATTATTGTTACAATATCCTTCCCCTACAACTCTCAGAAGGATTTTTTTCAGGACGTCTCCTCCCCCCCCCCGGGGGGGGGTCTTCCCTTGTAAGGTCCACCGGTTCGTTGCTGTTGATAATCAAAATCGAGCGCTCACTAGAAGTGCCTCAGAGTCTACTTATTAACTTGCAACGAGATCCATGTCGGACCGGTGTCCAGGGTTGAGCAGGCCTTTGCACCAACTTTCGGCAGAGCTACGACCCCCCACTGTGGACCGAAATTTTGTAGAAATTTCAAAATTTTTTACGCTCCCCCCTCGGGATGAAAAACTGCTTTTTTTGAACGACACACTGGAAACAATTACTTGTGATAACAAAGGACATTCTATTTTTTTCACGGTTAGCAATTTTGTTTTCATAATTCCCCTTTTCTCCAAAAAATTCCACGAGCACCCCTCAAATTTTCTTTTCTATCAAAAAAAATCTCGAAAATTTTTACGACCCCCCGTTGCGGTGAGTCGCAACCGTGCTCAACCCTGCCGGTGTCTCATACGAAAAAACATAGAAACTACGCCACGCTCAAATACACGCAGAGACGCAGACAACTCGGACACGCCGCGTTTTGACTGCAGATGGTCGCTGCGACCATGCGATGGAGAACTGCTCCTTTTACATCGTGCGTCATTGAAAAGCGCTCCAATTTCGATCGCTTCGTGGCCGACGCCCTTTATCGCTGGGTCGCGGCGGCTGAAGGCTCATTCATAGGTGGCCGCTTCGACTTCAAGTCGAAGCGACCAACAACACTGCCGCTATCTTAAATCGCTGGACGAAGCGATTTGAAGTCGGGTGTTCGTCTTGTGGCGCCAAACAGTGTTAAGATTGGGCGGATCAGAGGGAAGGACTAAGCAGCTCTATTGGTCACCGAAGTGGCGCCGACCAGTTGCAGTGTTTGACCCTTCCCTCCGATCCGCCCATCCTCATTGCTTGGCGCCTCAAGACGACCACCCTCTGAAATCGCTCCGTCCAGCGATTTTGAATCGTCGAGGGACGCTATTCCGCGTCAAACATGACGGAGATTTGCGGACAACGCCGCGAGATTGAGTATGGAGTCTGCAATTTGGCGCCGAATACCCTACGTCTCGACGAAAGATTACGTCCTAGTCATTTCGACTAGACGAATCGCTTCCATGATGGTAGCGACGCGACTAGTTGAAGCGAACCAACAAAATCAAGCAGGTCGCTTAGACCAGCTATGAAATACCCCAGTCGCTTGGCGATCACGACTGAAACTGCAAACTGATCCAACCCATCCCGACTCAGTGCAAGATCTGTTGACGCGACGGGTTTTCTAACTTTTGGCAGTGCCGCAACTAGTCGAAGCGACAAGCAATGGAGGGGGCTTAAATCCTATGTTTTCATGCTTCACTGCTGCAGGAACGATTTTCAACGGTTGCTGATCTTCGCTGCATCGCTGCCAATTAGGCAGCGACGGGGCGGTCGCCAGCGAATTATATGTTTCGTCTTGTGAACATTGACCTATTCACATGACGAGATCAGTGTTCACGAGCTTGAACGCGTTATGAATGACCACTAACCATTACTTTCACCGATGGTCTGCTTTGCTTGGATTATCTATGGGGCTATGCACTATGAACAAAATCTCTGCCGCTGCCAGATCGCTGAAGCAGCGGGTGCGAAATCGCTGCGATGGAAAACAGCAGCGATGCAGTAAAAACGGGGCTTTAATCGACGAACGATTCCGCAGCGATTGTTGGTGACCCATGCTGAACGCGCTGTGGAAAGGAAGAGATTCCTCGCTGCACGTGAAACAAGCGTAGTTCATTTCAGCTGTGGATCTACAAGAAAAGTATCGCAGCATGAAGGACACATTCACCAAGAAGTATAGACTTCTGTTAGATCCCAATCGCCAGGCGTCTCCTGATTACGGTGATTTTGCTGCCCGCATCTACTCCTGGGATTATTGGGAGGCATTTGCTGCATATCTCCTTCCTAACACGAACGACAGGTGCGTTTACAGCTGTTTAGAGCTGATCTCAACGTAACACGTTTTATTGATTTTGTTTAGCGCGGTAGAGGAGAATACGTCGCCACCTGTTGGCGACGAAGGTTATCAGCCCATGGAGGCCATGGAGGAGGAAAACTCAGGAGGACACCATTCCGGTGAAGTAACGGTAGAAACCATTTCAATAGAGGTTTTACTGTGTGCTGTGCGTCTCATACGTTCGTGTCTAAGTTTCAGCCTCAGACAACTGATTTCTGCCCTTCGCTGGCTGCGTCGCAGGACCCAATGGTGATCGAAAACGACAATACAGCAGAAGGAGAAGCAGTGGTAAAGAGCCGCTCCGATTTAGAGGTTTTACTGAGTGCTGCGCGTCTTAAACTTTCTTTTTTTTCAGCCTCATTTCTGTATTCATTACCATGTGCCGGCTCAGCTTCATACCTCTGCTTCCCTCCATCCGCTGGCAGTGCCACAGAACTCGCCGATGGACGGCAACTGTAATGGAGCAAAAAGAAGAGCAACATCAGGTTCCTGAGCCCTTGCTTGCATTTGTGTTGGTTCTCCGCAGGGTTCGGCCCGCACTTGATTACCAGCTCACACATCTACAGGAGTAGGGTAAGGCGTGGCGCTGTGATCAGTCCATGAGAGATGCGGCCCCTTTTTGAATGATTCCGAGTTCCATGAGCCGAAGCCAGCGGCAGCGGAGCGCCGTATCAGAACTGGGCTCAAAGAAGTGTGAGGTTTCACGGCTCGCTATAGTTTTTTAGAACAAGCAAGATGATGTGAATAGGTGGGACTAGAATACTCACCACGTGGCGGTCTGCTATGTCTTGCGAACGCTATGTGTTGACGAATCCCATAGACCCAGTGTGGGAGTGCATCGGCGTACGCTACACTCACCGACCGCGGCGCAGCGTCAGTGTTACAATGTACATACATCCCAATAGACCAATGAGACGTATGCGCGTTTCCCTGGGAACCGGAAAGGCTGGGTGCACATGCAGCAGGGTTCAGATCAGAAGATATGCTTTGTTATTTAGACCATCGAACTCGCATTGAGATCACCTCACATAGCACCACCCGTCGGTCGGTAAAGTGCGTCCGAGTACGTAGTGCTCACGCGGTTGGCGTGCATGCCGAACGGACGCTGCGTTGGCTATGTCTGGACGAGCTTTACTGGAAACTGTTGGTTCGTTATTTTCGTCTCGTACTATCTTCCGAAGAATCTGATGAGGTGTATTCTTGTTACCCTCTATAACGAATCGAAATTCTCAAATACTGAAGCTGCTCTTCGTTGAGATATATTACCACATCTCTTTATCCGCAACGTTTCGGGTTGTAAACCTTTCGTCAGGCAACTGTAACGCATAAAATCACATACAATTGTTTTTGAGATGAGATGTGAAGGTGATTAGAGAGTGTACACGCACGCTTGGGTGAGTAAGAAAGAGGGTTTCTTTCTTCTGGCGGTCGACACGTAACCCAGGCAGACGTTCTCTGCCAACACGTATGTAGCTAGATGCCTCCGAGGGCGCGGCCTGTAACGCGGCTCCACCCCATGTAGGCTTTAGGCACGATAGCTAAAACCCACATATTCTTGTGTCACAGGTACAAGGGTGCAAATTCTACGCATATTTTATGTAAATACGAAGGCTAGATTCGATACACTGATCTCTCTGTTGTTAAACTTCATGTTCTCGCTATAATTTTGTAGCGAGACTCTACGGACATAGCGACAGCCCGTGCTGAAATGCTATCTCAAACCCGCGCTGGCTACGCGTAACGCAGGGATTCCGATCGAACAGTGTTGACCCAATCAACTCAAGGTGTGATTGCTTGACACGCTGTGTCTGGTTGGCTCGACCCAGTGCTGTAACGAGAATTCCCGCAGAATATGCGGGAACTGTAGCGAGAATTTCATGAACTGATGCTAAACGCGCCGTAATTTACGTGAATTCTCGTGTCAAAAATATACTTGCCTCCGAAATTCTGGGCATCTCCGGTTTTTGTCTGAGGCGTCTAGCTACGCGCTGGCAGAGTGAAAGGGCTAATGCTTGACGAAACCGGTTGGCGGGGTTGAATGGGTTGCAGTATTCGATATCGTATTATAATCACTGTGCGATGTCAACAATCTCAATGCTTCTCTCAATTCTTCCCGGTTGTTCACGGGCGGTGAGAGTCGTTTATTTCCAACGCTTCCCTTAAGTTCCGCTCAGCATTGTCCGGAATGTTCATGCGCATGATACTAGCTGTCATGCTCAGAATACTGTCATTGAAATGGCGTGACATTCTGTGTCTGGAGAAGGCGCTGTTGGTGTAGGATTGAGCTTCATCCAGCCGACAACGCAGAGGTCTCCCAGTCTCGCCAATGTAGAATTCTCCGCAAGTATCACACGGAATGTTGTATACCACGTCCCGCATCTTACAGATTTTTCTATCTCCGGTACAGTATGAGCAACTCCTCTTTGTAAACCGATCCTCGTACGGCCTTGGCGACGTGAGAAGCTGGCGAAGCGTGGGCGGAGGGCGAAAAACTAGACGGAGAGGGAGAGCTGATCTTCGGACCAACGTGTTCACATCATTATTGGCGAACAACTCACTGATGTAAGGAAGGACCAGGGTGGTGTTAGAAAGCGGGTGTCGGTACGATCTTCACGTCGGACAGCTCTTCTCCACGTAACCATTTTCCCTCAGTATTAGCGCTATTTTTCTCTCCACCTCTTCTTTTTTGTCAGTAGTCCCACTCCTTGCAGTACGTAACGATTTTTTTGACACTGTCCTTCATAAGAATTGGGCGACAGCTACGAGAATGAAGAAGAAAGTTTCTCGATGCTGGCTTCTTAGACCAAGCTGTTTAAACTCGATCGCGGTGATATAACTCAACGCAGAGCAGCTTCAGTATATACTCCAGTTACAACTATCATGAAGCTAAGGAATCCGACTATTTTTTGTCATCTCTACACACCTCGGTGGATGCGTTCTGGCCTTGTTCAATTTTGCCCATTTGGTAGCTGCCTGAGCCGAGTATGAGTATGGAATATCGAAACACTGTTTTTCCCCTACAACTTATTTGAGTTGCATTCTGGAACTTAATGCCATGTGTGCAAGCCTCCCTTGTGAGGGATACCAACACCAGAATCTATATCTAATCGCAAGCTGAGCCTGCTGTCTTTTAGAGCTGGTCGATCTGACGCACGCAATACTGGCTTCCACTCAGGGGTGTGATCGTTACGAATCTCTTGGTGAGTCCCTAGCTAACTCCATCGCACTAACTTCACTAATTGGGTTCAGGAAAATATTTGGCGAACCAGCTTCGTGAGCTCGCGGGTCTGAATCCGCTTTCCACTGAGCAGTTCATTATGCACGTTGATGCTCTTCAGATGAACATCTCTCAGGTCATTGTAGCTGAGAAGCAGCGTCTCAGTGACCAGGGGCATCAGTAGTTCATTATCATGATATTTGCCTTTTGGTTCATTATTTCTCTGTGAGGCAGAAATTTGATGTTCGAATGTCTTTATTTTTACATGATCTTTTGGTTTGAAGCAGTTTTTTCATCTGTTCGTTCAAAGCAGTTTTTTATTAGCGTTTCTGTTGCCTTTTCTAGTTTTTTCCTAGTTATTCTGATACCGTTACACGATTTTTGTTTCCTTTTACTCTGGCACCGTTAGTTTATTGCAAATTAGTTGTCGCCAATAAAATTTGTTGACACTTTCTATTTCATACTCCCATGGTTTATCCACCAGAACGAGGTTTCGCTCTTCGTTTTTGTTGTCATTGCGCTACAACGTTGTGTATATCTATTAAGCTACAAGTTTGTGCATGATGATTGACAGCGTTACGGACTTCAGCTCCGAACGTGAGCGCACGCGTCGAGGCCACGTATGAGCGGAATTCCGATTTCCGCGGGCTTTTAGGCCTCAGAATTCCGCTTTCCGAAAAGTGGGTGCGTAAATCGGAGCGAAATGTGGAAATAGTCTCAGTCTGCATCCACTGACAGAAGTTGACGGGTCGAGACTCTTTAACGTCTGTCAAGAACTGCCAAAGGCAGAGTTCACGATAAAAAGCCGTATTCTAGTTGTGTGTTTAAGTTCAAGAAGTAAAGGTCAATAGGGGAAAGCCCCCACCAAACTCAATTTCGAAGAGAAAAACTTCAAGGAAACCTGTTAAATATTTAACTACGCCTGTTTGGTGTGTTCTGCGGAATTGCGTACTTTGAACAATCCAGACGTCTGAAATGGTTTTGCGCTCCAAAGTTCTTGAGTAGTTAACTTTGTGTCATGTTTCTGGTAGAGAAACCCTTGAAATGAGATGGTTTAATGCACAAGCTTGAAGGGTAGAATCCTTTTGGATAAGGAGTAATCAGAAATTCGGCAACTGTTCCTCTGATGAAACAAAAGGTGGACAGCTGTTATATGACGGGGGCGGGGTGACCGAATGGACCTTTTCTGATTGTTTTTCGTCGTGCCTTCATCCATACTCTTCTTAGAGGGACCCAAAGCTTAAGTTTTCGCTAAAAACCGGGCAACTTTTTCGTCTTGAACACTCCCTTTGAAGCAACTCAATTTCTATGGGATTCAGGGATGTGCGTAATTGAAATTTCATAATTAGTTAGTCGTTGAAAGAGCCAAAGTCCTTGTTAGCCGTTAATCCAAAACAGATTGGGCTCAGAGGATTGAATGCGTGGAGAAACGAAAAGCTGATTCATTCGATCGATTGCAGCATTCCTCGTCGTCATTGGATGATGTCTTGACCATTTCCCGTCGCCGTTTTCTGGAGGCTTGCCTTGGGCGTCGCTGGTCGCCCGCTGCGTGTTGTCCACTATTGCTCATCATTGCCCCGCCGCAGCGAGAGTCGCCGCGATGCAACTCTGCAAAGACCTTGAATCTCCATATAGCCGGAAGAGTCGTGAGCCACAACTTCACCGCCGTCGTCCACGCTTGCGGACCCAGGGGAGCAGGAGTCGCGGATTAGTTGCAATGGATTCCAGGGTTTGAGAAGCGGGTCTCATTTGGACCTCCTGTCGGGAGCCCACTTTCTCGCAGTTGATCTATGTACAACAGGCGCAGTGAATTCTGGCGCGATAGATGTCCGCGAGAGGGATGTTTTACACCTTTGTTGTTTTTTTTTAAATTTGTTGACCTTGTATGAAGGGGTATGGAAGCAACTTTCTCCCTTGTTTTTTTCTTTCCAACATGCTCATATCGTTTTTACAAAAGAAGATATAGGAAGGCTCAAAATGTGCAGAAAGCGAAGAATTTCAAAAAAATCACCCGTTTTTTTTTCTTCGAAGTTGCTCATCTTTTTCAGTTGGTATTGGTGATTATCAGAACGTTTAGAAATATATGTTTGGATAAGAATTTTCGCCGTTCTCATGCTAAGTATGTCGCTTCCAGAAAAAGACGCACAAAAACGCCGGCGTCCGCCGGCTGCAATGTGCACTCGCGAACCGACCAAATTATATAGGAGTCTCTATCATGTTCAACGAAGCCGTTCGGGCACGTGCTGCAAATCGTGAGCAAGCTTGATGCGGTGGGAGTGTGCGCCGACCCAAAGACTGGCTAATACCGGTACCACAATCAGGTGCGAATGGATGAATGAATACGCACGCAATGATTGGTCGACATTTTTGGCGAAAAACAGTCCACACTGCGATCAGCAGCGCGCGATTTAGGTTATGACCGGAGTCACAATTCTTACAGTTAGTAGTATACTTCGGACCGAATAGAAATATTCGAAAATTATTCGAATGATTTTTTCGAGTTTTGAATCATTCTAAATTCGGAAATTTTGGTTTTCGAATAATATTCGAATATTTCGAAAATGGGCTTCCGAATAATATTCGAAATTCGAATGCTTTGAAGGGCATATTCGAATCTTGAAATTCGATCAATCGGAATGCAAAATCATCATTTCACTGAAAGTCCTTCTTTTCTGATCAACCTTTGAAAGCACACCATCCTAAGCTATTTGCCCCAGAACCGATTTGGGGTTCCCACACGCTTGAATCGTGTGAAATATTGCGTCGCCGTACAACGTGCTCCATCGGTGGGATAGTTGGCTTGAACGGCCAGCCAATGCAAACCGTTTTTCTCTCGTTTTTCGCATTTGTTATGCAACTGCCAGCCATATATAGTTAGTACCAAGGTGTTGGCTTCCAAACCCTCCCTTTCCAGGAAACATATAAGATCGGCATGGATCGGGAAGAGACTTCGCGTGCACTGTTGAAGGTTGGCGCCAACTCGGTGCACCTATGTTATAGCACATTGCACCGAGTTTGCGCCAACCTTCAACAGTGCACGCGAAGTCTCTCCACGATCCATGCCAACGTTACATAAATGCGGACAGGAGTGATTGAGCTCACTAATTTACAATGACTACTTTGGAAACATTAGCTTCGAGGGGTTACTATGGGTTGTGCGTAGCAGTTTCTGTACTTTCTGAGTTTGACAGATTCGGTTTTGACTGTTGAGCGAACTTGGCCAAATTTTGGATATTCTGATGCAGTACTGCTAGTGAAACATTTCAAGAATAGTAGAATACAACATGAGGGATAATTTTTTATAAAAATCTTAAAATCAGGTTTAGAAAGAAAGAAGACATGAGGTGCTTGAAAACTGAAAAATATGAGAAATTTCCAGCGGGTTTTCCCAACTCAGCCCGCCTCTGGAAAAGCCTGCCGCGTCAGCGCCGGGAAAGTCCCCCTACCCTTGACTGTGCCGCGATAGTACCACCACGGCGGATCCGCGATCGCCTTTGCGCCGAGACGATTCAGTTGTAGTGTCTTGAGACTCGACAACTCGGCGACTTTACCTTCATAGTACAGAAACGGTTCAGTTTTAGAGGCGCGCCGATATCAAGAGGATGCACCAGCAAGCCCGCGTCGACTATATGTGGTAAAAGGAGTTCGTTCCCGGTTCAATTACCCAAGTTTGAGGTACTTCCCATATCTCTTTGTTCGCGATAACGGGGATACCCTCTTTTCTGTCAGGCAGAGGAAGTAACAACCCCATGTGCGTAGTTTGTTCGTAGGTTCCGCCTAGTTGTATTATAACTCATAACTACTTTTATTCGAGTTACTCGCAGTCGGTACTATTTTTTCAAAGGCTCACCGGCCAATCGCGGTGTCGCTACGGCGCTGCCGCTGCGGATCCACTTTAGTGCCGCTTCAGTGCCTTTGCGAACCGAAGCGGCACGATTCAGGCACTGTCGCGAAAATTTCTATAGGGGTCTGCAGAGTGGCGCCGCGGCGAGTCTCGCTGCGGTGGAGCAATGATGGAGAGTGAGGGGCGCCACGCAGCGGGCGAGGGCGGCGACGTGCCACGCGAGAGCGGCGACGCGGGTACCTCGCAGAGTGTTTTCGTCGCCGCGACAGCAGCGGTTCCGGAGCGACGCCGCCAGCGAGCAGCGGCGAGGAATGGTCTGGATCGTTTCCACGGCCGGCGAGGAGTGCCGCCATCGATCCGTTCAATGATTTTTTTCATTGTTTAGTCATCCATGCGTTTTTTTCTGTTTTCACTCTCATTTGAGGTATTGAATGCACCCTTCCGTAAACGCTTGAGCATTTTTTCCATTCATTCGTGTTTTTTATGTGATCTATTCCGATTCACTCTAATTGATTTTATCAGTTTCTTTTTTGTTTGTAAGGTAATACCGATTCTCACAAGAATTTCAAGAAATCCTCATTAACGTAGCCACAAGATTTTATGTTTTCCGATTGTGAGAGCAGTTCCTTAAATTTTTTTCTCGAAATGAAATACTACAATGAACACATGAAAGCAAGCGAGGGGAGTGATGACGCAATTTCGAAATCGAAAAAATTCGAGCTTTGGCGTGGAATGAATGAAGTTGTACATAATGTATGAAAATGAAGAACGGCGGAGGCAACGCTGCCACTCTGCGAGGCATCGAAGTGCGCCGCCGCGTCATGTTTTGGCCACGCCCCAATCCTCTCGCTCGGCGGCGTGCCGCCGGGCGGCGCAACTCTGCATAACCTTTATTAGTGGCGTTGCTCGCAGACAAGCATCGAAACACAGAGAAAAATCGAATAAGCACCGTAACCCGATGTATCCAGAATCAAAGAATTTGAAATGGAGAAGTCCTTTGCGATTTGCATTGGGAAGCTCTGTGGTTGTGGATGTGGCGTGAAGAGTTGATAGCCCCGATATCCGCTCTAAGCTTTTAGCAGAAATCCTATGTTAGGCCCCTCAGTTTACCATTCCATCGAGAAGACTACTGCTAGATTGAATGCAAACCTTCCTTCGACGCTTTTATACTCCTCATCTGTTGTCAGTTTCAACAACTTTTTTGTTTACAGAGGAATACGGTGCTTGTTCGATTTTTCTCTATGTTTCGGTTATATATGTTCGCAGAGTTTTGAATATTCTACATTTCTAAGCTTGGTTCATAGTGGATCTGGGAGAAGAAAGGAGAAGAGACGTCTAGAGATGGTGGGGACGGATGGAGCAGGTCACTCCGCGTTTTGTATCATGGGAATTCCGCTCTGAAATAGAGTGTGTTGTTAAGGGAGCTAACGACGAACCACGGATTTTGCTGTAGAGTGTTGGGTTTGCTAGTACATCGACCATAAAAAAGTTTAAGAAACCATTGTTATGGCGAAGAATCTGATTTTTGAGGAACGCGTCCCACCATTTGGACAAGGAGTCGTTAGTGGGTTAAAAATTTACTTATCATAGCCGCTTCGAAATAAACACAGCCTTGAAGAGGAAAAAAGCCGTTGGCGTCACCATTAGTCGGGTAGCACTAATTCCTCTACATTGGCCTCACTGCAGCATTCGATATGCGCCATCCCCCCCCCTGTGACGTCGCTTACACTACTGCCGCCGAGCGGCGCAGTGCATTTCTGTAAGGTGTCGTTTATACTTCAGCCGCGGAGCGGCGCGCCGCGCTGCGTGAAAATCGCGCCACTATGATGTGTAATCGAGCTGCGACGAACTGACGCGGCGAAGTCGCAGAATGACGCTAAACACAGCCTGGAGTACCTCTGGCATAGCACAAAGTCGAATGTAATGAGTGATTTCTTCTGCAAAAGGAACATTCATAATCTTTTGTATCATATTACTGCACTCGAAAGCAGATAGGGTCTTCTGAAAAATTTTCTCTATAAAAAATTAAGAGCAAAAAAAAGAACCCACAACCCAACCCACAGCCGTTGGAAGATTTCGAGCAGAAAAACTCTAAACGCCTCGCGGCGTCGCGCCGCGGCGGAAGTATAAACGACCCCTAACATTGATCGAACGGCGCGGCACGATCGATATTATAGAATCGCACTCCGCCGCGCCGCTCGGCAGCAGGAGCATAAACGTCGCCTAACGCCCTGTTCAAGCCTTTGCTGCCGCGTCAGATGCCGCTTCTTGAGAAAAATGATAAAACGCGGCAAGCGCGGCGGTGGCGGAGAAAACGTTCTCGATTGTTATTAGCGGCATTTGCCGCGCTTTACTGTCCCGTCACCAGTTTCGATCGCGAATCGATTGCCGATCTGGGCATTTAGTCAGCATCTTCATCTGGAAAGAAGCTAATGGCCACTCTAAAAGCGGCTTTTTCTGTTCAAAGCGTGGAAGGGTGTAGGGGTTCCGAGCGCTAGTGCGGAGCCCTGCCCCCCACCCGAAGTCGTGCAAGATCGGCGGCAGCAAGTTTGCCTAGCCCGTGCATTGGCGTAGTGGTAGGTCTTGAGAGCGGCGCGAGGGTCTGGGCGCTTTTGTGCGATAAGGCGCTTCCCCAAAAGGGATAGTGACGGCAAGTCTCGCCTGAAGCCAAGCGTCTAGTGCTCACATTGTGGTAGGTTCGCTTAACCAGTTTGGCCACAATCCAACCCCAGGGACAGACTCTGCAGCCATCCTGATTAGAAATGGTTTGAGATTTAGAGTAAGTGTAACCGATGATTATTTCTACACAGCAATAGTCACAGGAAATGACAGCTCGAAATGTATTTTAAAAATTGAAGCTATCATTTGTGAGTTCGAGAAAATTTATCCGAAAAACAGAAAAAAAACAATATTTCGAAGAATCGAAAAAAAATGTTTTTCGACTATATTTTGAAAGTTCGAAATCCGAAAATTTTAACAGTTTTGCCCACGTGTAGTTAGTAGCAGGTAGGTTCAGGGCTCTTTATTTCGCTCATTCGAAATTACGCCTAAATGGTCTCCTTCGTGAGGCTACAGGAGTGAAGAGAGACTAAGCAAGTTAAAGACTTAATTGACGATAAAAACAGCCTTAGACTTCACCGGAGATCGAAAGCTCCGAGGGGCATGTTGATCGAATACACAGAATGAGAGGCACCTAGTGACAGTTCGACTGATACATGCAACGCGCGCGACTGAAAGTCGCTGCGCTCACGTCGTCGCTGGTGCGCTGTTCGCGGTGCGTTTTGCCGGCCGGACTGCTCTTAGGCGCTTCCTAGTCTGTGTATTCAGCCATCAAGCCGGCACGAGACCCTTTACAAATGTAGGCTAAAAACCACCAATAAATCTCTATACGGTCCCAAAACATGAATGCGGTGTGCCCTCTCCATCCGCTTCTCCTGTGGCTACCGAGGAAGTGGGTGGGGCGAGCACACCACTTTCAAGTTTCTCGGCCGTATATTGGTAATAGTTGGTCGTTGTGAGCCGGTTTTCGACACTGTTGTTGCAATGTGCCTCGGACATTTTGATTTCTGGTGAACAGCTGAAGGCGGTTTCAATACTTGCCTTCAAAGATTTTTGGTTTTCACCTGTTCACCATTTCTTAACAAACTTAGCGCTGCCAAGGATTCAACCCGGCGCTGTCGCAGCGGGTAGGCGGGACTTAACCACCCCGTTTGGTCACGCCCATTTTTCCGCGCCCCTGCGCAATTTGAGAACCAACCCAGGGTTTTCCTCTCCATTCCAAGATCAGTAGAGTAGTTGCGGAGCGGGAAGACGGGCGTGGCCAAGCGGTCCCCCTCGCTGTGATAGCGTCAGCCCTTCGTTTCGGCTAATGATCTCGACATCGAAAATATCATTGAACAGTCTTTATTGACCGCTGTGAACATTGTTAAATTTTTAAAAAGCCGGACAAAGTATGTGCAGAATTGGTCTACTTCCTGTCCGAATTTTGAACATCAGCCAACCAACCGACGATAAGCAGGTCTATTCACACGAGTTCTCAAAAGGTTCATATGTCTAAAAAAGGGTGCTTTTGTGCCAAAACTTTTATACAATTTGGTTTGTAATTTCGGAACTAGCAGGCATCGGTATGCCTCTAGAACAGCTTCTTTTTTTTGCAATTTCGGCACTTCTAAGGAGTTAAGAATGTGACGAAGAAAAAAAAAGACATTTGGAGGCTCTCAACTTAGAAGCTAAAAAACTCTTCTGATTACATAGTCAAAATATCTTCATTGGTTACAAATTCATTGAGTACTGTGCTTCTCTGTTCAAAATTCCGGTCCGCAAATGCGTCTGGACACGCTTTGCGGCCGCACGCGCTCGAGTCAGTCGAGTTTGGCCGACTCGACGTGGCTTTTTTATACAGTTTTCTCCATTTTTTTAGTTTCCAGTTTTCAAAACCCACCTAGAATCAACAGATCAGTGGCTGCGGCGCTGGAAACTCGGAAGTGCGGTGACGGCGCACCCCAGACCCTGTTGTTTCAACGCTTCTTTGCCAAAAATTTCCCTTTTTGAGCAAAAATTTCGGCAAATCGCAAACCCCAAAAATGGCCGGCAATCGGCAAAGGTCAGTT
>JAPDOI010000074.1:0-77500 GCA_029168955.1 Aplectana chamaeleonis
GAGTGCGCCGGACGTCATATAAAATGTGCGGGACCCATGTAAGAGCACACGGGACGCCATAGAATGTGTATGGGACCCATGTAGGCGAGCGCCGGACGCCCTAGAAAGTGTGCGGGACCCATGTAAGAGTGCGCCGAACGCCATAGAAAGCGTACGTGACCCAATTTGGGAGTGCGCCGAACGTCATAGAATGTGTGCTGGACTCATGTAGGACTGCGCCGGACGCCATAGAAAATGTATGGGACCCATGTGAGAGTGCGCCGGACGCCATAGAAAGTGTACGGGACCCATGTGAGAGTGCGCCGGACGCCATAGAAAGTGTACGGGACCCACGTGAGAGTGCGCCGGACGCCATAGAAAGTGTGTGCGGGACCCATGTAAGAGTGCGCCGAACGCCATAGAAAGTGTGCGGGACCCATGTGAGAGTGCGCCGGACGCCATAGAAAGTGTGCGGGACCCATGTAAGAGTGCGCCGGACGCCATAGAAAGTGTGCGGGACCCATGTAAGAGTGCGCCGGAACGCCATAGAAAGTGTGCGGGACCCATGTAAGAGTGCGCCGAACGCCATAGAAAGCGTACGGGACCCATGTAGAGTGCGCCGAGCGCCATAGAAAGTGTGCGGGACCCATGTAGGAGTGCGCCGGACGTCATAGAAAGTGTGCGGGACCAATGTGAGAGTGCGCCAGGCGCCCTAGAAAGTGTGCGGGAAACATGTAAGAGTGCGCCGAATGCCGTAGAAAGCGTACGGGACCAATGTGAGAGTGCGCCGGAAGTCATAGAAAGTGTGCGGGACCCATGTAAGAGTGCGCCGAACGCCATAGAAAGCGTATGGGACCCATGTAGGCGAGCGCCGGACGCCCTAGAAAGTGTGCGGGATCCATGTAAGAGTGCGCCGAACGCCGTAGAAAGCGTACGGGACCCATGTGAGAGTGCGTCGGAAGCCATAGAAAGTGTACGGGACCCATGTGAGTGCGCCGAACGCCATAGAAAGCGTACGGGACCCATGTAAGAGTGCGCCGGACGACACACAAAATGTGCGGGACTCATGTAAGAGCACACGGGACGCCATAGAATGTGTGCGGGACTCATGCAGGAGTGCGTCGGACGTCCTAGAAAGTGTGCGGGACCCATGTAAGAGTGCGCCGAACGCCATAGAAAGCGTACGGGACCAATGTGAGAGTGCGCCGGAAGTCATAGAAAGTGTGCGGGACCCATGTAAGAGTGCGCCGAACGCCATAGAAAGCGTACGGGACCAATGTGAGAGTGCGCCGGAAGTCATAGAAAGTGTACGGGACCCATGTAAGAGTGCGCCGAACGCCATAGAAAGCGTACGGGACCAATGTGAGAGTGCGCCGGAAGCCATAGAAAGTGTACGGGACCCATGTGGGGGTGCGCCGGACGCCATATAAAGTGGACGGGACTCATGTGGAAGTGCGCCGGACGCCATAGAAAGTGTATGGGACCCATGTAAGAGTGCGCCGGACGCCATAGAAAGTGTGCGGGACCCATGTAGAGTGCGCCGGACGCCATAGAAAGTGTGCGGGACCCATGTAAGAGTGCGCCGGACGTCATAGAAAGTGTACGGGACCCATGTGAGAGTGCGCCGGACGCCACAGAAAGTGTACGGGACCCATGTAAGAGTGCGCCGGACGCCATAGAAAGTGTGCGGGACCCATGTAAGAGTGCGCCGGACGCCATAGAAAGTGTACGGGACCCATGTAAGAGTGCGCCGGACGCCATATTAAGTGTTCGGGACCTATGTAAGAGTGCGCCGGACGTCATATAAAGTGTGCGGGACCCATGTGGGAGTGCGCCGAACGCCATAGAAAATGTGCGGGATCCATGTAAGAGTGCGCCGAACGCCGTAGAAAGCGTGAGGGACCAATGTGAGAGTGCGCCGGACGCCATAGGAAATGAGCGGGATCCATGTAAGAGCACACGGGACGCCATAGAAGGTGTATGGGGTCCATGTAGGCGAGCGCCGGACGCCCTAGAAAGTGTGCGGGACCCATGTAAGAGTGCGCCGAACGCCATAGAAAGCGTACGTGACCCATGTGGGAGTGCGCCGGAAGTCATATAAAGTGTACGGGACCCATGTAAGAGTGCGCCGGACGCCATAGAAAGTGTACGGGACCCATGTGTGAGTGCGCCGAACGCCATAGAAAGTGTACGGGACCCATGTAAGAGTGCGCCGAACGCCATAGAAAGCGTACGGGACCAATGTGAGAGTGCGCCGGACGCCATAGGAAATGAGCGGGATCCATTTAAGAGTGCGCCGGACGTCATATAAAGTGTGCGGGACCCATGTGGAAGTGCGCCGAACGCCATATAAAGTGGGCGGGACTCATGTAAGAGCACACGGGACGCCATAGAATGTGTGCGGGACTCATGCAGGAGTGCGTCGGACGCCCTAGAAAGTGTGCAGAAACATGTAAGAGTGCGCCGAACGCCATAGAAAGCGTACGGGACCCATACGAGAGTGCGCCGAACGCCATAGAAAGCGTACATGACCCATGTGGAAGTGCGCCGAACGTCATATAAAGTGTGCGGGACCCATGTAAGAGCACACGGGACGCCATAGAATGTGTATGGGACCCATGTAGGCGAGCGCCGGACGCCCTAGAAAGTGTGCGGGACCCATGTAAGAGTGCGCCGAACGCCATAGAAAGCGTACGGGACCAATGTGAGAGTGCGCCGGAAGTCATAGAAAGTGTACGGGACCCATATAAGAGCACACGGGACGCCATAGAAAGTATGCCGGGACCCATGTAGGAGTGCGCCGGACGCCGAAAAAAGCGTACGAGACCCATGCAAGAGTGCGCCCGACGCCATAGCAAATTTGCGGGGCCCATGTTAGAGTGTGCCGGACGCCATAGGAAGTGTGCGGGACCCATCTGAGAGTGCGCCAGACGCCATAGAAAGTGTACGGGACCCATGTAGAGTGCGCCGGACGTCATATAAAGTGTGCGGGACCCATGTGGGAGTGCGCCGAACGCCATAGAAAATGTGCGGGATCCATGTAAGAGTGCGCTGTGCGCCATATAAAGTGTGCGGGACTCATGCAGGAGTGCGTCGGACGTCCTAGAAAGTGTGCGGGACCCATGTAAGAGTGCGCCGAACGCCGTAGAAAGCGTGAGGGACCAATGTGAGAGTGCGCCGGACGCCATAGGAAATGAGCGGGATCCATGTAAGAGTGCGCCGAACGCCATAGAAAGCGTACGGGACCAATGTGAGAGTGCGCCGGAAGTCATAGAAAGTGTACGGGACCCATGTAAGAGTGCGCCGAACGCCATAGAAAGCGTACGGGACCAATGTGAGAGTGCGCCGGAAGTCATAGAAAGTGTACGGGACCCATGTAGGCGAGCGCCGAACGCCGTAGAAAGTGTACGGGACCCATGTGAGAGTGCGCCGGAAGCCATAGAAAGCGTACGGGACCAATGTGAGAGTGCGCCGGACGCCATAGAATGTGTGCGGGACTCATGTAGGAGTGCGTCGGACGCCCTAGAAAGTGTGCGGGACCCATGTAAGAGTGCGCCGAACGCCATAGAAAGTGTACGGGACTCATGGAAGAGTGCGCCGGACGCCATGGAAAGTGTACGGGACCCATGTGAGAGCGGGCCGGACGCCATAGAAAGTGTGCGGGACCCATGTAAGAGTGCCCCGGACGCCATAAAAATGTACGGGACTCATGTAAGAGTGCGCTGAACGCCATAGAAAGTGTACGGGGCTCATGGAAGAGTGCGCCGGACGTCATAGAAAGTGTACGGGACCCATGTGAGAGTGGGCCAGACGCCATGGAAAGTGTACGGGATCCATGTAAGAGTGCCCCGGACGCCATAAAAATGTGCGGGACCCATGTAAGAGCGCGCCGGACGCCATAGAAAGAGTGCGGGACCCATCTAAGAGTGCGCCGGACGCCATACAAAGTGTGCGGGACCCATATAAGAATGGGCTGAACGGCGTAGAAATTGTACGGGACCCATGAAAGAGTGCGCCGGACGTCATAGAACGTGCGCGGAACCCATGTAGGAGTGCGCCGGACGCCATAGAAAGTGTGCGGGACTCATGTAAGAGTGCGCCGAACGCCATAGAATGTGTGCGGGACTCATGTAGGAGTGCGTCGGACGCCCTAGAAAGTGTGCGGGACCCATGTAAGAGTGCGCCGAACGCCATAGAAAGCGTACGGGACCAATGTGAGAGTGCGCCGGACGCCATAGGAAATGAGCGGGATCCATTTAAGAGTGCGCCGGACGTCATATAAAGTGTGCGGGACTCATGTAGGAGTGCGTCGGACGCCCTAGAAAGTGGGCGGGACTCATGTAAGAGTGCGCCGGAACGCCATAGAAAGTGTGCGGGACCCATGTAGAGTGCGCTGGACGCCATATTAAGTGTTCCGGACCCATGTAAGAGTGCGCCGGACGCCAAACAAAGTGTGCGGGACCCATGTAAGAGCACACGGGACGCCATAGAATTTGTGCGGGACTCATGTGGGAGTGCGTCGGACGCCCCAGAAAGTGTGCGGGACTCATGTAAGAGTGCGCCGGACGTCATATAAAGTGTGCGGGACCCATGTAAGAGCACACGGGACGCCATAGAATGTGTATGGGACCCATGTAGGCGAGCGCCGGACGCCCTAGAAAGTGTGCGGGACCCATGTAAGAGTGCGCCGAACGCCATAGAAAGCGTACGGGACCAATGTGAGAGTGCGCCGGACGCCATAGGAAATGAGCGGGATCCATTTAATAGTGCGCTGGACGTCATATAAAGTGTGCGGGACTCATGTAGGAGTGCGTCGGACGCCCTAGAAAGTGTGCGGGACTCATGTAAGAGTGCGCCGAACGCCATAGAATGTGTGCGGGACCCATGTGGAAGTGCGCCGAACGTCATATAAAGTGTGCGGGACCCATGTGGAAGTGCGCCGAACGCCATATAAAGTGGACGGGACTCATGTAAGAGCACACGGGACGCCATAGAATGTGTGCGGGACTCATGCAGGAGTGCGTCGGACGCCCTAGAAAGTGTGCGGGACCCGAGTAAGAGTGCGCCGAACGCCGAAGAAAGCGTACGGGACCCATGTGAGAGTGCGCCGGAAGTCATAGAAAGTGTACGGGACCCATGTGAGAGTGCGCCGAACGGCATAGAAAGTGTACGGGACGCATGTAGGAGTGCGCCGGACGCCATAAAAAGTGTGCGGGATCCATGTAAGAGGGCTCCGAACGCCATAAAAAGTGTGTGGGACCGATCTAAAAGTGCGCCGAACGCCATAGAAAGTGTGCGGGACCCATGTAAGAGTGCGCCGAACACCATAGAAAGTGTACGGGACCCATGTAAGAGAGCGCCGGACGCCATAAAAAGTGTGCGGGACCCATGTAAGAGTGCGCCGAACGCCATAGAAAGTGTGCGGGACCCATGTAAGAGTGCGCCGGACGCCATAGAAAGTGTGCGGGACCCATGTAAGAGTGCGCCGGACGCCATAGAAAGTGTGCGGGACCCATGTAAGAGTGCGCCGGAACGCCATAGAAAGTGTGCGGGACCCATGTAAGAGTGCGCCGGACGCCATAGAAAGTGTGCGGGACCCATGTAAGAGTGCGCTGGACGCCCTAGAAAGTGTGCGGGACCCATGTAAGAGTGCGCCGGACGCCATAGAAAGTGAGCGGGACCCAAGTGGAAGTGCGCCGGACGCCATAGAAAGTGTGCGGGACCCATGTAAGAGTGCGCTGGACGCCATAGAAAGTGTGCGGGACCCATGTAAGAGTGCGCTGAACGCCATAGAAAGTGTGCGGGACACAAATGAGAGTGCGCCGGACGCCATAGAAAGTGCACGGGACCCATGCAAGAGTGAGCCGGACGCCATAGAAAGTGTAGGGGACCCACGTAATAGTGCGCCGGAAGCCATAGAAAGTGTACGGGACCCACGTAAGAGTGCGCCGGACGTCATAGAAAGTGTGCGGGACCCATGTGAGAGTGCGCCGGACGCCATAGAAAGTGTACGCGACCCATGTACGAGTGCGCCGAACGCCATAGAAAGTTCACAGGACCCACGTAAGAGTGCGCCGGACGTCATAGAAAGTGCA
This sequence comes from Aplectana chamaeleonis, assembly GCA_029168955.1. Classification (NCBI taxonomy): domain Eukaryota; kingdom Metazoa; phylum Nematoda; class Chromadorea; order Rhabditida; family Cosmocercidae; genus Aplectana; species Aplectana chamaeleonis. Next base: position 6,075 of record JAPDOI010000074.1, read on the forward strand.
CGGGACCCACGTAAGAGAGCGCCGGACGGCATAGAAAGTGTGCGGGACCCATGTGAGAGTGCGCCGGACGCCATAGAAAGTGTGCGGGACCCATGTAAGAGTGCGCCGGGCGCCATAGAAAGTGTGCTGGCCCCATGTGAAAGAGCGCCGGACGCCACAGGAAGTGTATGGGACCCATGTAAGAGTGCGCCGAACGCCGTAGAAAGCGTACGGGACCCATGTGAGAGTGCGCCGGAAGCCATAGAAAAAGTACGGGACCCATGTGGGGGTGCGCCGGACGCCCTAGAAAGTGTGCGGGACCCATGTGAGAGTGCGCCGAACGCCATAGAATGTGTGCGGGACTCATGTAGGAGTGCGTCCGACGCCCTTGAAAGTGTGCGGGACTCATGTAGGAGTGCGTCGGACGCCCTAGAAAGTGTGCGGGACTCATGTAAGAGTGCGCCGGACGCCATAGAAAGTATGCGGGACCCATGTAGGAGTGCGTCGGACGCCATAGAAAGTGTGCGGGACTCATGTAGGAGTGCGCCGAACGCCGTAGAAAGTGTACGGGACCCATGTGAGAGTGCGCCGGAAGCCATAGAAAGTGTACGGGACCCATGTGGGGGTGCGCCGGACGCTATAGGAAATGTGCGAGATCCAATTAAGAGTGCGCCGGACGTCATATAAAGTGTGCGGGACCCATGTAAGAGCACACGGGACGCCATAGAATGTGTATGGGACCCATGTAGGCGAGCGCCGGACGCCCTAGAAAGTGTGCGGGACCCATGTAAGAGTGCGCCGAACGCCATAGAAAGCGTACGGGACCCATGTGGGAGTGCGCCGAACGCCATAGAAAATGTGCGGGACCCATGTAAGAGTGCGCCGGACGCCATATTAAGTGTTCCGGACCCATGTAAGAGTGCGCCGAACGCCATAGAAAGCGTACGGGACCAATGTGAGAGTGCGCCGGACGCCATAGGAAATGAGCGGGATCCATTTAAGAGTGCGCCGGACGTCATATAAAGTGTGCGGGACCCATGTGGAAGTGCGCCGAACGCCATATAAAGTGGGCGGGACCCATGTGGAAGTGCGTCGAACGCCATATAAAGTGTGCGGGACTCATGTAAGAGTGCGCCGGACGCCATAGAAAGTGTGCGGGACCCATGTAAGAGTGTGCCGGACGCCATAGAAAGTGTACGGTACCCATTTAGGAGTGCGCCGAACGCCATAGAAAGTGTGCGGGACCCATGTAAGAGCGCGCCGGACGCCAGAGAAAGTGTACGGGACCCAGGTGAGAGTACGCCGGACGCCACAGAAAGTGTACGGGACCCATGTTAGAGTGTGCCGGACGCCATAGAAAGTGTACGGTACCCATTTAGGAGTGCGCCGAACGCCATATAAAGTGTACGGGACCCAGGTGAGAGTACGCCGGACGCCATAGAAAGTGTACGGAACGTGCGGGACCAATGTAAGAGTGCGCCGGACGCCACCGAAAGAGTGCGGGACCCATGTTAGAGTACGCCGGACGCCATAGAAAGTGTACGGGGCCCATGTAAGAGCACACGGGACGCCATAGAATGTGTGCGGGACTCATGCAGGAGTGCGTCGGACGCCCTAGAAGGTGTGCAGAAACATGTAAGAGTGCGCCGAACGCCATAGAAAGCGTACGTGACCCATGTGGGAGTGCGCCGACCGCCATAGAATGTGTGCGGGACTCATGTAGGAGTGCGTCGGACGTCATATAAAGTGTGCGGGACCCATGTGGGAGTGCGCCGAACGCCATAGAAAATGTGCGGGACCCATGTAAGAGTGCGCCGGACGCCATATTAAGTGTTCCGGACCCATGTAAGAGTGCGCCGGACGCCAAACAAAGTGTGCGGGACCCATGTAAGAGCACACGGGACGCCATAGAATTTGTGCGGGACTCATGTAGGAGTGCGTCGGACGCCCTAGAAAGTGTGCGGGAAACATGTAAGAGTGCGCCGAATGCCGTAGAAAGCGTACGGGACCCATGTGAGAGTGCGCCGGACGTCATATAAAGTGTGCGGGACCCATTTAAGAGTGCGCCGAGCGCCATAGAAAGTGTACGGGACCCATGTTAGAGTGCGCCGAACGTCATGTAAAGTGTGCGGGACCCATGTAAGTGTGCACCGGACGCCATATAAAGTGTGCGGGACCCATGTTAGAGTGCGCCGGGCGCCATATAAAGTGTATGGGACCCATGTAGGAGTGCGCCAAACGCCACATAAAGTGTATGTGACCCATGTGGGAGTGCTCCGAACGCCATAGAAAGTGTGCGGGACCCATGCTAGAGTGCGCCGGGCGCCATATAAAGTGTATGGGACCCATGTAAGAGTGCATCAGACGCCAGAGAAAGTGTACGGGACCCATGTAAGAGTGCGCCGGACGCCATAGAAAGTGTGCGGGACCCATGTAAGAGTGCGCCGGACGCCATAGAAAGTGTGCGGGACCCATGTAGGAGTGCGCCGGACGCCATAGAAAGTGTGCGGGACCCATGTAAGAGTGCGCCGGACGCCATAGAAAGTGTACGGGACCCATGTAAGAGTGCGCCGGACGCCATAGAAAGTGTGCGGGACCCATGTAAGAGTGCGCCGGACGTCATATAAAGTGTACGGGACCCATGTGAGAGTGCGCCGGAAGTCATAGAAAGTGTACGGGACCCATGTGAGAGTGCGCAGGACGTCATATAAAATGTGCGGGATCCATGTAGGAGTGAGCCGGACGCCATAGGAAGTGTGCGGGACTCATCTGAGAGTGTGCCAGACGCCATAGAATGTGTGCGGGACTCATGTAGGAGTGCGTCGGACGCCCTAGAAAGTGTGCGGGACCCATGTAAGAGTGCGCCGAACGCCATAGAAAGCGTACGTGACCCATGTGGGAGTGCGCCGACCGCCATAGAATGTGTGCGGGACTCATGTAGGAGTGCGTCGGACGCCCTAGAAAGTGTGCGGGACCCATGTAAGAGTGCGCCGAACGCCATAGAATGTGTGCGGGACTCATGTAGGAGTGCGTCCGACGCCCTTGAAAGTGTGCGGGACCCGTGTAAGAGTGCGCCGAACGCCGAAGAAAGCGTACGGGACCCATGTGAGAGTGCGCCGGAAGTCATAGAAAGTGTACGGGACCCATGTAAGAGTGCGCCGGACGCCATATTAAGTGTTCGGGACCTATGTAAGAGTGCGCCGGACGCCATAGAAAATGTATGGGACCCACGTAAGAGTGCTTCGGACGTCATGAAAAATCTGCAGGTCCCATGTGAAAGAGCGCCGGACGCCACAGGAAGTGTATGGGACCCATGTAGGCGAGCGCCGAACGCCGTAGAAAGTGTACGGGACCCATGTGAGAGTGCGCCGGAAGCCATAGAAAGTGTACGGGACCCATGTGGGGGTGCGCCGGACGCTATAGGAAATGTGCGAGATCCAATTAAGAGTGCGCCGGACGTCATATAAAGTGTGCGGGACCCATGTGGGAGTGCGCCGGACGCTATAGGAAATGTGCGAGATCCAATTAAGAGAGCGCCGGACGCCATATAAAGTGTGCGGGACCCATGTAAGAGCACACGGGACGCCATAGAATGTGTATGGGACCCATGCAGGAGTGCGTCGGACGCCCTAGAAAGTGTGCAGAAACATGTAAGAGTGCGCCGAACGCCATAGAAAGCGTACGGGACCCATGTGAGAGTGCGCCGAACGCCATAGAAAGCGTACGTGACCCTTGTGGGAGTGCGCCGAACGCCATAGAATGTGTGCGGAACTCATGTAGGAGTGCGTCGGACGCCCCAGAAAGTGTGCGGGACCCATGTAAGAGTGCGCCGAACGCCGTAGAGAGCGTACGGGACCCATGCAGGAGTGCGTCGGACGTTCAAGAAACCGTGCGGGACCCATCTAAGAGTGCGCCGAAAGCCATAGAAAGTGTACGGGACCCATGTAAGAGTGCGGCGGACGCCATAGAAAGTGTACGGGACCCATGTGAGAGTGCGCCAGACGCCATAAAAAGTGGGCGGGACCCATGTAAGAGTGCGGCGAACACCATAGAAAGTGTGTGGGACCCATGTAAGAAAGCGCCAAACGCCATAGAAAGTGTACGGGACCCATGTAAGAGTGCGCCCTACGCCATAGAAAGTGTGCGGGACCCATGTAAGAGTGCGCCGAACGCCGTAGAGAGGGTACGGGACCCATGTGAGAGTGCGCCGGAAGTCATAGAAAGTGTAGGGGACCCATGGGAGTGCGCCGGACGCCATAGAAAGTGTGCGGGACCCATGTAAGAGTGCGCCGGACGCCATAGAAAGTGTGCGGGACCCATGTAAGAGTGCGCCGAACGCCATAGAAAGTGTGCGGGACCCATGTGAGAGTGCGCCGGACGCCATAGAAAGTGTGCGGGACCCATGTAAGAGTGCGCCGAACGCCATAGAAAGCGTGCGGGACCCATGTAGTGCGCCGGACGCCATAGAAAGTGTACGGGACCCATGTAAGAGTGCGCCGGACGCCATAGAAAGTGTGCGGGACCCATGTAAGAGTGCGCCGGACGCCCTAGAAAGTGTGCGGGACCCATGTAAGAGTGCGCCGGACGCCATAGAAAGTGTGCGGGACGCAGGTGAGAGTGGGCCGGAAGCCGTAGAAAAAGTACGGGACCCATGTGGGGGTGCGCCGGACGCCCTAGAAAGTGTGCGGGACGCGTGTAAGAGTGCGCCGAACGCCATAGAATGTGTGCGGGAGCCATGAAAGAGTGCGCCGAACGCCATAGAAAGTGTGCGGGAGCCATGAAAGAGTGCGCCGAACGCCATAGAAGGTGTGCGGGACCCATTTAAGAGTGCGCCGGACGCCATAGGAATTGTGCGAGACCCATGTTAGAGTGCGCCGGACACCATAGAAAAGTGTGCGGGACCCATGTAAGAGTGTGCCGGACGCCATAGAAAATGTGCGGGACCCATGTTAGTGTGCGCCGGACGCCATAGAAAGTGTACGGGACCCATGTAGGAGTGCGCCGGACGCCCTAGAAAGTGTGCGGGACCCATGTAAGAGTGCGCCGGACGCCATAGAAAGTGTGCGGGACCCATGTAGGAGTGCACCGGAAGCTATAGGAAATGTGCGAGATCCAATTAAGAGTGCGCCGGACGTCATATAAAGTGTGCGGGACCCATGTGGGAGTGCGCCGACCGCCATAGAGTGTGTGCGGGACTCATGTAGGAGTGCGTCGGACGCCCTAGAAAGTGTGCGGGACCCATGTAAGAGTGCGCCGAACGCCATAGAAAGCGTACGTGACCCATGTGGGAGTGCGCCGAACGCCATAGAATGTGTGCGGAACTCATGTAGGAGTGCGTCGGACGCCCCAGAAAGTGTGCGGGACCCATGTAAGAGTGCGCCGAACGCCGTAGAAAGCGTACGGGACCCATGTGAGAGTGCGCCGGAAGTCATAGAAAGTGTGCGGGACCCATGTAAGAGTGCGCCGAACGCCGTAGAAAGTGTATGAGACCCATGTAAGAGTGCGCCGCACGCCATAGAAAGTGTGGGGGACCCATGTAAGGGTGCTCCGGACGCCATAGAAAGTGTATGGGACCCATGTAAGAGTGAGCCGCACGCCGTATAAAGTGTATGGGACCCATGTAAGGGTGCGCCGGACGCCATAGAAAGTGTGCGGGACCCATGTAAGAGTGCGCCAGACGCCATAGAAAGTGTACGGGACCCATGTGAGAGTGGGCCGGACGCCATAGAAAGTGTACGGGACCCATGTGAGAGTGGGCCGGACGCCATAGAAAGTGTGCGAGACCCATGTAAGAGTGCCCTGGACGCCATAGAAAGTGTGTGGGACCCATGTAGAGTGCGCCGAACGCCATAGAAAGTGTACGGGACCCCTGTAAGAGTGCGCCGGACGCCATAGAAAGTGTACGGGACCCCTGTAAGAGTGCGCCGGACGCCATAGAAAGTGTGCGGGACCCATGTGAGAGTGCGCCGGACGCCATAGAAAGTGTACGGGACCCATGTGGAAGTGCGCCGGACGCCAGAGAAAGTGTGTGGGACCCATGTAGGAGTGCGCCGGACGCCACAGAAAGTGTACGGGACCCATGTAGAGAGTGCGCCGGACGCCATAGTATGTGTGCGGGACCCATGTAAGAGTGCGCCGAACGGCATAGAAAGTGTATGGGACCCATGTGGGAGTGCGCCGAACGCCTTAAAAAGTATGTGGGACCCATCTAAGAGTGCGCCAGACGCCATAAAAAGTGTGCGGGACCCATGTAAGAGGGCGCCGAACGCCATAAAAGGTGTGCGGACCTCATGTAGGAGTGCGTCGGACGCCCTAGAAAGTGTGCGGGACCCATGTAAGAGTGCGCCGAACGCCATAGAAAGCGTACGGGACCGATGTGAGAGTGCGCGGGACGCCATAGAAAGCGTACGTGACCCTTGTGGGAGTGCGCCGAACGCCAAAGAATGTGTGCGGAACTCATGTAGGAGTGCGTCGGACGCCCCAGAAAGTGTGCGGGACCCATGTAGGAGTGCGTCGGACGCCCTAGAAAGTGTGCAGAAACATGTAAGAGTGCGCCGAACGCCATAGAAAGTGTGCGGGACCCATGTAAGAGTGCGCAGTACGCCATAGAATGTATGCGGGACCCATGTAAGAGTGCGCAGTACGCCATAGAAAGTGTGCGGGAACCATGTTAGAGTGCGCCGAACGCCATAGAAAAAGTGCGGGACCCATTTTAGAGAGCGCCTGGCGCCATAGAAAGTGTGCGGGAACCATGTAAGAGTGCGCCGGACGCCATAGAAAGTGTGCGGGACCCATGTAAGAGTGCGCCGGACGCCATAGAAAGTGTGCGGGACCCATGTAAGAGTGCGCCGGACGCCATAGAAAGTGTACGGGACCCATGTAAGAGTGCGCCGGACGCCACAGAAAGAGGACGGGACCCAAGTAAGAGTACGCCGGACACCATATAAAGTGTGCGGGACCCATGTAGGAGTGCGTCGGACGCCATAAAAAGTGTGCGGGACCCATGTAAGAGTGCGCCGGACGCCATAGAAAGTGTGCGGGACCCATGTAAGTGCGCCGGACGCCATAGAAAGTGTGCGGGACCCATGTAAGAGTGCGCCGGACGCCATAGAAAGTGTGCGGGACCCATGTAAGAGTGCGCCGGACGCCATAGAAAGTGTGCGGGACCCATGTAAGAGTGCGCCGGACGCCATAGAAAGTGTGCGGGACCCATGTAAGAGTGCGCCGGACGCCATAGAAAGTATGCGGGACCCACGTAAGAGTGCGCCGAACGCCGTAGAAAGTGCACGGGACCCATGTGAGAGTGCGCCGGACGCCATAGAAAGTGTACGGGGCCCATGTAAGAGTGCGCCGAATGCCGTAGAAAGCGTACGGGACGCATGTGAGAGTGCGCCGAACGCCATAGAAAGTGTGCGGGACTCATGTAGGAGTGCGTCGGACGCCCTAGAAAGTGTGCGGGACCCGTGTGAGAGTGCGCCGGAAGTCATAGAAAGTGTACGGGACCCATGTGAGAGTGCGCCGGAAGTCATAGAAAGTGTACGGGACCCATGTAAGAGTGCGCCGGACGCCATAAAAATGTGCGGGACCCATGTAAGAGTGCGCCGGACGCCATAGAAAGTGTACGGGACCCATGTAGGAGTGCGTCGGACGCCATAAAAAGTGTGAGAGACCCATGTAAGAGTGCGCCGGACGCCATAGAAAGTGTACGGGACCCATGTGGAAGTGCGCCGGACGCCATAGACAATGTGCGGGACCCATGTGAGAGTGCGCCGGACGCCATAGAAAGTGTACGGGACCCATGGGGAAGTGCGCCGGACGCCATAGAAACTGTACGGGACCCATTTAAGAGTGCGCTGGACACCACAGAAAGTGTGCGAGACCCATGTGAAACTGCGCCGGATGCCATAGAAAGTGTGCGGGACCCATGTGAAAGTGCGCCGAACGCCATAGAAAGTGTACGGGACCCATGTAAGCGAGCGCCGGACGCCATAGAAAGTGTACGGGACCCATGTAATCGTGAGCCGGACGCCATAGAAAGTGTGCGGGACCCATGTGAGAGTGCGCCGGACGCCATAGAAAGTGTACGGGAGCCATGTAAGAGTGCGCCGGGCGCCATAGAAAGTGTGCGGGACCCATGTTAGAGTGCGCCGGACGCCATAGAAAGTGTGCGGGACCCATGTGAGAGTGCGCCGAACGCCATAGAAAGTGTGCGGGACCCATGTGAGTGCGCCGGACGCCATAGAAAGTGTGCGGGACCCATGTAAGAGTGCGCCGGACGCCATAGAAAGTGTGCGGGACCCATGTAAGAGTGCGCCGGACGCCATAGAAAGTGTGCGGGACCCATGTAAGAGTGCGCCGGACGCCATAGAAAGTGTGCGGGACCCATGTAAGAGTGCGCCGGACGCCATAGAAAGTGTGCGGGACCCATGTAAGAGTGCGCCGGACGCCATAGAAAGTGTGCGGGACCCATGTAAGAGTGCGCCGGACGCCATAGAAAGTGTGCGGGACCCATGTGAGAGTGCGCCGGACGCCATAGAAAGTGTGCGGGACCCATGTAGAGTGCGCCGGACGCCATAGAAAGTGTACGGGACCCATGTAAGAGTGCGCCGGACGCCATAGAAAGTGTGCGGGACCCATGTAGAGTGCGCCGGACGCCATAGAAAGTGTGCGGGACCCATGTAAGAGTGCGCCGAACGCCATAGAAAGTGTGCGGGACCCATGTAGGAGTGCGCCGGACGCCATAGAAAGTGTGCGGGACCCATGTAAGAGTGCGCCGGACGCCATAGAAAGTGTGCGAGACCCATGTTAGGGGGCGCCGGACGCCATAGAAAGTGTACGGGACCCATGTAAGAGTGCGCCGGACGCCATAAAAAGTGTGCGGGACCCATGTGAGAGTGCGCCGGACGCCAAAGAAAGTGTGCGGGACCCATTTAAGAGTGCGCCGAACGCCGTGGAAAGTGCGCGAGACCCATGTTAGGGTGCGCCGGACGCCATAGAAAGTGTACGGGACCCATGTAAGAGTACGCCGAACGCCATAGAAAGTATGCGGGACCCATGTAAGAGTGCGCCGGACGCCATAGAAAGTGTGCGGGACCCATGTTAGTGTGCGCCGGACGCTATAGAAAGTGTGCGGGACCCATGTAAGAGTGTGCCGAACGCCACAGAAAGTGTGCGACACCCATGTTAGAGTGCGCCGGACGCCATAGAAAGTGTGCAGGACCCATGTTAGAGTGCGCCGGACGCCATAGAAAATGTGCGGGACCCATGTAAGAGTGCGCCGGACGCCATAGAAAGTGTGCGGGACCCATGTGGGAGTGCGCCGAACGCCATAGAAAGTGTACGGGACCCATGTAAGAGTGCGCCGGACGCCATATAAAGTGTGCGGGACCCATCTAAGAGTGCGCCAGACGCCATAAAAAGTGTGCGGGACCCATGTAAGAGGGCGCCGAACGCCATAAAAGGTGTGCAGGACCCATGTAGGAGTGCGCCGGACGCCATAAAAAGTGTGCGGGACCCATGTAAGAGGGCGCCGGACGCCATAGAAAGTGTGCGGGACCCATGTAAGAGTGCGCCGGACGCCATAGAAAGTGTACGGGACCCATGTTAGAGTGCGCCGGACGCCATAGAAAGTGTGCGGGACCCATGTAAGAGTGCGCCGGACGCCGTAGAAATTGTACGGGACCCATGAAAGAGTGCGCCGGACGTCATAGAACGTGCGCGGAACCCATGTAGGAGTGAGCCGTACGCCATAGAAAGTGTGCGGGACCCATGTAGGAGTGCGCCGGACGCCATAGAAAGTGTGCGGGACCCATCTAAGAGTGCACGTGCGCCGGACGCCATAGAAAATGTAGGGGACCTATGTAGGAGTGCGCCGGATGCCATAGAAAATGTACGGGACCCATGCAAGAGTGCGCCGAACGCCATAGAAAGTGTGCGGGACCCATGTGGGAGTGCGCCGAACGCCATAGAAAGTGTGCGGGACTCATGTAAGAGTGCGCCGGACGCCATAGAATGTGTGCGGGACTCATGCAGGAGTGCGCCGGACGCCATAGAAAGTGTGCGGGACCCATGTGAGAGTGCGCCGGACGCCATAGAAAGTGTACGGGACCCATGTAAGAGTGCGCCGAACGCCATAGAAAGTGTGCGGGACCCATGTGAGTGCGCCGGACGCCATAGAAAGTGTGCGGGACCCATGTAGGAGTGCGCCGGACGCCATAGAAAGTGTGCGGGACCCATGTAAGAGTGCGCCGGACGCCATAGAAAGTGTGCGGGACCCATGTAGAGTGCGCCGGACGCCATAGAAAGTGTGCGGGACCCATGTAGAGTGCGCCGGACGCCATAGAAAGTGTACGGGACCCATGTAAGAGTGCGCCGGACGCCATAGAAAGTGTGCGGGACCCATGTAAGAGTGCGCCGGACGTCATAGAAAGTGTGCGGGACCCATGTTAGAGTGCGCCAGACGCCATAGAAAGTGTGCGGGACCCATTTAAGAGTGCGCCAAACGCCATAGAATGTGTGCGGGACCCATGTTAGAGTGCGCCGAACGCCATAGAAAGTGTGCAGGACCCATGTAAGAGTGGGCCGAACGTCATAGAATGTGTGCGGGACCCATGTTAGAGTGCGCCGAACGCCATAGAAAGTGTGCAGGACCCATTTAAGAGTGCGCCGAACGCCATAGAAACTGTACGGGACCCATGTAAGAGTGCGCCGGACGCCATAGAAAGTGTGCGGGACCCATGCTAGAGTGCGCCGGACGCCATAGAAAGTATGCGGGACCCATGTAAGAGTGCGCCAGACGCCATAGAAAGTGTACGGGACCCATGTAGGAGTGCGCCGGACGCCATAGAAAGTGTGCGGGACACATGCTAGAGTGCGCCGGACGCCATAGAAAGTGTACGGGACCCATGTAGGAGTGCGCCGGACGCCATAGAAAGTGTACGGGACACATGCTAGAGTGCGCCGGACGCCATAGAAAAAAGTGCGGGACACATGCTAGAGTGCGCCGGACGCCATAGAAAATGTGCGGGACCCATGTAAGAGTGCGCCGAACGCCATAGAAAGTGTGGGACCCATGTAAGAGTGCGCCGTACGCCATAGAAAGTGTGCGGGATCCATGTTAGAGTGCGCCGAACGCCATAGAAAGTGTACGGAAGCCATTCAGGAGCGCGCCGGACGCCATAGAAAGCGTGCGGGACCCATGTAAGAGTGCGCCGTATGCCATAGAAAGTGTACGGGACCCATGTAGGAGCACGCCGGACGCCATAGAAAGTGTGTGGGACCCATGTTAGAGTGCGCCGGACGCCATAAAAAGTGTGCGAGACCCATGTTAGTGTGCGCCGGACGCTATAGAAAGTGTACGGGACCCATGTAGGAGTGCGCCGAACGCCATAGAAAATGTGCGGGACCCATGTAAGAGTGCGCCGGACGCCATAGAAAGTGTACGGGACCCATGTAGGAGTGCGCCGAACGCCATATAAAGTGTGCGGGACCCATGTAAGAGTGCGCCGGATGCCATAGAAAGTGTGCGGGACACATGTTAGAGTGCGCCAGACGCCATAGAAAGCATGCGGGACCCATGTAAGAGGGCGCCGGACGCCATAGAAAGTATGCGGGACCCATTTAAGAGTGCACCGGACGCCTTATAAAGTATGCGGGAGCCATGTAAGAGTGCGCCAGACGCCATAGAAAGTGTACGGGACCCATGTAGGAGTGCGCCGGACGCCATAGAAAGTGTGCGGGACACATGCTAGAGTGCGCCGGACGCCATAGAAAGTATGCGGGACCCATGTAAGAGTGCGCCGGACGCCATAGAAAGTGTGGGGAACCCATGTAGAAGTGCGCCGGACCCCATAGAAAGTGTGTGGGACCTATGTAAGAATGCGCCGGACGCCATAGAAAGTGTGCGGGACCCATGTTAGAGTGCGCCGGACGCCATAGAAAGTGTGCGGGACCCATGTAAGAGTGCCCCAAACGCCATAGAAAGTGTGCGGAACCCCTGTAAGAGTGCTCCGGACGCCGTAGAAGAAATGCGGGACCCATGTAGGAGTGAGCCGCACGCCATAGAAAGCGTACGGGACCCATGTAGGAGTGCGCCGGACGCCATAGAAACTGTACGGGACCCATGTAAGAGTGCGCCGGACGCCATAGAAAGTGTGCGGGACCCATGCAAGAGTGCGCCGGACGCCATACAAAGTGTGCGGGACCCATGTTAGAGTGCGCCGAACGCCGTAGAAAGTGTACGGGACCCATGTAAGAGTGCGCCGGACGCCGTAGAAAGTGTGCGGGACCCATGTAAGAGTGCGCCGTACGCCATAGAAAGTGTGCGGGACCCATGTGGAAGTGCGTCGGACGGCATAGAAAGTGTGTGGGTCCCATGTAAGAGTGCGCCGTACGCCATAAAAAGTGTGCGGGACCCATGTAGAGTGCGCCGAACGCCATAGAAAGTGTGCGGGACCCATGTAGAGAGTGCGCCGGACGCCATAGAAAGAGTGCGGGACCCATGTTAGAGTGCGCCGAACGCTATAGAAAGTGTGCGGGACTCATGTAAGAGTGCGCCGAACGCCATAGAAAGTGTACGGGACCCATGTAGGAGTGCGCAGGACGCCATAGAAAATGTGCGGGACCCATGTAAGAGTGCGCCGGACGCCATATAAAGTGTGCGGGACCCATGTAAGAGTGCGCTGGACGCCACAGAAAGTGTACGGGACCCATGTTAGAGTGCGCCGGACGCCATAGAAAGTGTGCGGGACCCATGTTAGAGTGCGCCGGACGCCATAGAAAGTGTGCGGGACCCATGTAAGAGTGCGCCGAACGCCATAGAAAGTGTACGGGACCCATGTAGAGTGCGCCGGACGCCATAGAAAGTGTACGGGACCCATGGAGTGCGCCGGACGCCATAGAAAGTGTGCGGGACCCATGTAAGAGTGCGCCGGACGCCATAGAAAGTGTGCGGGACCCATGTTAGAGTGCGCCGGACGCCATAGAAAGTGTGCGGGACCCATGTAAGAGTGCGCCGGACGCCATAGAAAGTGTGCGGGACCCATGTTGAGTGCGCCGAACGCCATAGAAAGTGTGCGGGACCCATGTAAGAGTGCGCCGGACGCCATAGAAAGTGTGCGGGACCCATGTTAGAGTGCGCCGGACGCCATAGAAAGTGTGCGGGACCCATGTTGAGTGCGCCGGACGCCATAGAAAGTGTGCGGGACCCATGTAAGAGTGCGCCGAACGCCATAGAAAGTGTACGGAACCCATGTAAGAGTGCGCCAGACGCCATATAAAGTGTGCGAAATCCATGTTAGAGTGCGCCGGACGCCTTAGAAATTGTGCGGGACCCATGTAAGAGTGCGCCGAACGCCATAGAAAGTGTGCGGGACCCATGTAAGAGTGCGCCGGATGCCATAGAAAGTGTGCGGGACCCATGTAGAGTGCGCCGGACGCCATAGAAAGTGTACGGGACCCATGTTAGAGTGCGCCGGACGCCATAGAAAGTGTGCGGGACCCATGTAAGAGTGCGCCGGACGCCATAGAAAGTGTGCGGGACCCATGTAGAGTGCGCCGGACGCCATAGAAAGTGTACGGGACCCATGTTAGAGTGCGCCGGACGCCATAGAAAGTGTGCGGGACCCATGTAAGAGTGCGCCGGACGCCATAGAAAGTGTGCGGGACCCATGTTGAGTGCGCCGAACGCCATAGAAAGTGTGCGGGACCCATGTTAGAGTGCGCCGGACGCCATAGAAAGTGTGCGGGACCCATGTTAGAGCGCCGGACGCCATAGAAAGTGTGCGGGACCCATGTAAGGAGTGCGCCGGACGCCATAGAAAGTGTGCGGGACCCATGTAAGAGTGCGCCGGACGCCATAGAAAGTGTGCGGGACCCATGTAAGAGTGCGCCGGACGCCATAGAATGTGTGCGGGACCCATGTTAGAGCGCGCCTAACGCCATAAAAAGTGTGCGGGACCCTTTTAGGAGTGCGCCGAACGCCATAGAAAGTGTGCGGGACCAATGTAAGAGTGCGCCGGGCGCCATCGAAAGTGTGCGGGACCCATGTAAGAGTGCGCCGGACGCCATAGAAAGTGTACGGAACCCATGTTAGAGTACGCCGGACGCCAAGGAAAGTGTGCGGGACCCATGTTAGAGTGTGCCGAACGCCATAGAAAGTGCGCGGGACACATGCTAGAGTGCGCCGGACGCCATAGAAAGTATGCGGGACCCATGTAAGAGTGCGCCAGACGCCATAGAAAGTGTGCGGGACACATGCTAGAGTGTGCCGTACGCCATAGAAAGTGTGCGGAACCCATGTAAGAGTGCGCCGGACGCCATAGAAAGTGTGCGGGACACATGCTAGAGTGCGCCGGGCGCCATAGAAAGTGTACGGGACCAATGTAGGAGTGCGCCGGACGCCATAGAAAGTGTGCGGGACACATGTAGGAGTGCGCCGGACGCCATAGAAAGTGTGCGGGACACATGTTAGAGTGCGCCGGACGCCATAGAAAGTGTGCGGAACCCATGTAGGAGTGCGCCAAACGCCACATAAAGTGTATGTGACCCATGTGGGAGTGCGCCGGACGCCATATAAAGTGTGCGGGACCCATGTTAAAGTGCGCCGGGCGCCATATAAAGTGTTTGGGATCCATGTGGGAGTGCGCCGAACGCCAAAGAAAGTGTACGGGACTCATGTAAGTGTGCGCCGGACGCCATATAAAGTGCGCGGTACCCATTTGGGAGTGCGCCGAACGCCAGAGAAAGTGTACGGGACCCATGTAAGTGTGCACCGGACGCCATAGAAAGTGTGCGGGACCCATGTGGAGTGCGCCGGACGCCATATAAAATGTGCGGGACCCATGAAAGAATGCGCCGGACGCCATAGAAAGTGTGCGGGACCCATGTAGAGTGCGCCGGACGCCATAGAAAGTGTGCGGGACCCATGTAGGAGTGCGCCGGACGCCATAGAAAGTGTGCGGGACCCATGCTAGAGTGCGCCGTACGCCATAGAAAGTGTGCGGGACCCATGTTAGAGTGCGCCGAACGCCATAGAAAGTGTGCGGGACCCATGTTAGAGTGCGCCGGACGCCATAGAAACTGTACGGGACCCATGTAAGAGTGCGCCGGACGCCATAGAAAGTGTGCGGGACCCACGTTGGAGTGCGCCGGACGCCGTCAAAAGTGTACGGGACTCATGTAAGAGTGCGCCAAACGCCACATAAAGTGTGCGGGACCCATGTAAGAGTGGCCAGACGCCATAGAAAGTGTACGGGACCCATGTAGAGTGCGCCGAACGCCATAGAAAGTGTGCGGGACCCATGTAAGAGTGCGCCGGACGCCATAGAAAGTGTACGGGACCCATGTAAGAGTGCGCCGGACGCCATAGAAAGTGTGCGGGACCCAATTAGAGTGCGCCGGACGCCATAGAAAGTGTGCGGGACCCATGTAAGAGTGCGCCGGACGCCATAGAAAGTGTGCGGGACCCATGTTAGGAGTGCGCCGGACGCCATAGAAAGTGTGCGGGACCCATGTAAGAGTGCGCCGGACGCCATAGAAAGTGTGCGGGACCCATGTGAGTGCGCCGAACGCCATAGAAAGTGTACGGGACCCATGTAAGAGTGCGCCGGACGCCATATGAAGTGTGGGGGACCCATGTAGGAGTGCGCCGGACGCCATAGTATGTGTGCGGGACCCATATAAGGGTGCGCAGGACGCCAGTGTGCGGGATCTATGTAAGAGTGCGCCGGACGCCATATAAAGTGTACGGGACCCATGTAAGAGTGCGCCGAACGCCATAGAAAGTGTGCAGGACCCATGTTAGAGTGCGCCAGACGCCATAGATAATGTGCGGGACCCATGTTAAAGTGCGCCGGACGCCATAGATAGTTTACGGGACCCATGTAAGAGTGCGCCAAACGCCATAGAAAGTGTGCAGGACCCATCTAAGGGTGTCCCGGACGCCGAAGAAAGTGTACGGGACCCATGTAAGAGTGCGCCGAACGCCATTGAAAGTGTACGGTACCCATGTTAGAGTGCGCCGAACGCCATTGAAAGTGTGCGGGACCCGAGTAAGAGTGCGCCGAACGCCATTGAAAGTGTGCGGGACCCGAGTAAGAGTGCGTCGAACGCCTTAAACAGTGTGCGGGACCCATGTAAGAGTGCGCCGAACGCCATAAAAAGTGTACGGGACCCATGTAAGAGTACGCCGAACGCCGTAGAAAGTGTGCGGGACCCATGTAAGAGTGCGCCGGACGCCATAGAAAGTGTACGGGACCCATGTTAGAGTGCGCCGAACGCCATAGAAAGTGTGCGGGACCCATGTAGAGTGCGCCGGACGCCATAGAAAGTGTGCGGGACCCATGTTAGAGTGCGCCGAACGCCATAGAAAGTGTACGGGACCCATGTGAGTGCGCCGGACGCCATAGAAAGTGTGCGGGACCCATGTTAGAGTGCGCCGGACGCCATAGAAAGTGTGCGGGACCCATGTAGAGTGCGCCGAACGCCATAGAAAGTGTGCGGGACCCATGTAAGAGTGCGCCGGACGCCATAGAAAGTGTGCGGGACCCATGTAAGAGTGCGCCGGACGCCATAGAAAGTGTGCGGGACCCATGTAAGAGTGCGCCGGACGCCATAGAAAGTGTGCGGGACCCATGTAAGAGTGCGCCGGACGCCATAGAAAGTGTGCGGGACCCATGTAGAGTGCGCCGGACGCCATAGAAAGTGTGCGGGACCCATGTAAGAGTGCGCCGGACGCCATAGAAAGTGTGCGGGACCCATGTAAGAGTGCGCCGGACGCCATAGAAAGTGTGCGGGACCCATGTAAGAGTGCGCCGGACGCCATAGAAAGTGTGCGGGACCCATGTTAGAGTGCGCCGGACGCCATAGAAAGTGTACGGGACCCATGTAGAGTGCGCCGGACGCCATAGAAGGTGTGCGGGACCCATGCTAGAGTGCGCCGGACGCCATAGAAAGTGTGCGGGACCCATGTAGGAGTGCGCCGGACGCCATAGAAAGTGTACGGGACCAATGTAGGAGTGCGCCGGACGCCATAGAAAGTGTGCGGGACACATGTAGGAGTGCGCCGGACGCCATAGAAAGTGTGCGGGACACATGCTAGAGTGCGCCGGACGCCATAGAAAGTGTACGGGACCCATGTAGGAGTGCGCCGGACGCCATAGAAAGTGTGCGGGACACATGCTAGAGTGCGCCGGACGCCATAGAAAGTGTACGGGACCCATGTAAGAGTGCGCCGGACGCCATAGAAGGTGTGCGGGACCCATGTAGGGAGTGCGCCGAACGCCATAGAAAGTGTGCGGGACCCATGTAAGAGTGCGCCGGACGCCATAGAAAGTGTGCGGGACCCATGTAAGAGTGCGCCGGAACGCCATAGAAAGTGTGCAGGACCCATGTAAGAGAGTGCGCCGGACGCCATAGAAAGTGTGCGGGACCCATGTAAGAGTGCGCCGGACGCCGCCAGAAAGTGTGCGGGACCCATGAGAGTGCGCCGGACGCCATAGAAAGTGTGTGCGGGACCCATGTAAGAGTGCGCCGGACGCCATAGAAGTGTGCAGGACCCATGTTAGAGTGCGCCGGACGCCATAGAAAGTGTGCGGGACCCATGTAGAGTGCGCCGAACGCCATAGAAAGTGTGGGACCCATGTAAGAGTGCGCCGAACGCCATAGAAAGTGTGCGGGACCCATGTAAGAGTGCGCCGGACGCCATAGAAAGTGTGCGGGACCCATGTAGAGTGCGCCGGACGCCATAGAAAGTGTGCGGGACCCATGTAGGAGTGCGCCGGACGCCATAGAAAGTGTGCGGGACCCATGTAAGAGTGCGCCGGACGCCATAGAAAGTGTGCGGGACCCATGTTAGAGTGCGCCGGACGCCATAGAAAGTGTACGGGACCCATGGAGTGCGCCGGACGCCATAGAAAGTGTGCGGGACCCATGTAAGAGTGCGCCGGACGCCATAGAAAGTGTGCGGGACCCATGTAAGAGTGCGCCGGACGCCATAGAAAGTGTGCGGAACCCATGTAAGAGTGCGCCGGACGCCATAGAAAGTGTACGGGACCCATGTAGAGTGCGCCGAACGCCATAGAAAGTGTGCGGGACCCATGTTAGAGTGCGCCGAACGCCATAGAAAGTGTGCGGGACCCATGTAATAGGGCGCCGGACGCCATATAAAATGTGCGGGACCCATGTAGGAGTGCGCCGGACGCCATAGAAAGTGTGCGGGACCCATGTAAGAGTGCGCCGAACGCCATAGAAAGTGTGCGGGACCCATGTAAGAGTGCGCCGAACGCCATAGAAAGTGTACGGGACCCATGTAGGAGTGCGCCGGACGCCATAAAAAGTGTGCGGGACCCATGTAAGTAAGAGGGCGCCGAACGCCATAAAAAGTGTGTGGGACCGATCTAAGAGTGCGCCGAACGCCATAGAAAGTGTACGGGACCCATGTAGGAGTGCGCCGGACGCCACAAAAAGTGTGCGGGACCCATGTAATAGGGCGCCGGACGCCATATAAAGTGTACGGGACCCATGTAGGAGTGCGCCGGACGCCATAAAAAGTGTGCGGGACCCATGTAGGGGTGCGCCGAACGCCATAAAAAGTGTGCGGGACCCATGTTAGAGTGTGCCGAACGCCATAGAAAGTGTGCGGGGCCCATGTCAGAGTGCGCCGGACGCCATAGAAAGTGTGCGGGACCCACCTAAGAGTGCGCCGGACGCCATATAAAATGAGCGGGACCCATGTAAGAGTGCGCCGGACGCCATAGAAAGTGTGCGGGACCCATGTAAGAGTGCGCCGAACACCATAGAAAGTGTACGGGACCCATGTAGGAGTGCGCTCAACGCCATAGAAAGTGTGCGGGACCCATGCAAGAGTGCCCCGGAAGCCGGATAAAGTGTGCGGGACCCATGTAAGAGTGCGCCGAACGCCATATAAAGTGTGCGAGACCCATGTAAGAGCGCGCCGAACGCCATATAAAGTGTGCGGGACCCATGTAAGAGTGCGCCGAACGCCATAAAAAGTGTACGGAACCCATGTAAGAGTGCGCCAGATGCCATAGAAAGTGTGCGGGACCCATGTAAGAGTGCGCCGAACGCCATAGAAAGTGTGCGGGACCCACATAGACGTGCGCCGGACGCCATAGAAAGTGTACGGGACCCACATAGACGTGCGCCGGACGCCATGAAAAATATGCGGGACCCATGTTAGAGTGCGCCGAACGCCATAGAAAGTGTACGGGACCCATGTAAGAGTGCGCCGGACGCCATAGAAAGTGTGCGGGACCCCATGTAAGAGTGCGCCGAACGCCATATAAAGTGTACGGGACCCATGTAGGAGTGCGCCGGACGCCATAAAAATGTGCGGGACCCATGTAAGAGGGCGCCGAACGCCATAAAAAGTGTGTGGGACCCATGTAAGAGTGCGCCGAACGCTATAGAAAGTGTACGGGACCCATATAGGAGTGCGCCGGACGCCATAAAAAGTGTGCGAAACCCATGTAAGTAAGAGGGCGCCGAACGCCATAAAAAGTGTGTGGGACCGATCTAAGAGTGCGCCGAACGCCATAGAAAGTGTACGGGACCCATGTAGGAGTGCGCCGGACGCCATAAAAAGTGTGTGGGACCCATTTAAGAGTGCGCCGGACGCCATATAAAATGAGCGGGACCCATGTAAGAGTGCGCCGGACGCCATAGAAAGTGTGCGGGACCCATCTAAGAGTGCGCCGGACGTCATATAAAATGAGCGGGCCCCATGTAAGAGTGCGCCGGACGCCATAGAAAGTGTACGGGACCCATGTAAGAGTGCGCCGGACGCCATAGAAAGTGTGCGGGACCCATGTAGAGTGCGCCGAACGCCATAGAAAGTGTGCGGGACCCATGTAAGAGTGCGCCGAACGCCATAAAAAGTGTGTGGGACCGATCTAAAAGTGCGCCGAACGCCATAGAAAGTGTGCGGGACCCATGTAAAGGTGCGCCGAACGCCATAAAAAGTGTGTGTGGCCCATCTAAGAGTGCGCCAGACGACATAAAAAAGTGTGCGGGACCCATGTAGGGGTGCGCCGAACGCCATAAAAAGTGTGTGGGACCCATCTAGGAGTGCGCCGAACGCCACAAAAAGTGTGTGGGACCCATCTAAGAGTGCGCCGAACGCCATGGAAAGTGTGCGGGACCCATGTAAGAGGGCTCCGAACGCCATAAAAAGTGTGTGGGACCGATGTAGGAGTGCGCCGAACGCCATAGAAAGTGTGTGTGGGACCCATGTAAGAGTGCGCCGGACGCCATAGAAAGTGTGCGGGACCCATGTAAGAGTGCGCCGAACGCCGCCATAAAAAGTATGCGGGACCCATGTAAGAGTGCGCCGTACGCCATAGAAGGTGTGCGGGACCCATGTTAGAGTGTGCCGAACGCCATAGAAAGTGCGCGGGACACATGCTAGAGTGCGCCGGACGCCATAGAAAGTATGCGGGACCCATGTAAGAGTGCGCCAGACGCCATAGAAAGTGTACGGGACCCATGTAGGAGTGCGCCGGACGCCATAGAAAGTGTGCGGGACACATGTTAGAGTGCGCCGGACGCCATAGAAAGCATGCGGGACCCATGTAAGAGGGCGCCGGACGCCATAGAAAGTATGCGGGACCCATTTAAGAGTGCACCGAACGCCATAGAAAGTGTGCGGGACCCATGTAAGAGTGCGCTGGACGCCATAGAAAGTGTGCGGGACCCATGTAAGCGTGCGCCGGACGCCATAGAAAGTGTGCGGGACCCATGTTAGAGTGTTCCGAACGCCATAGAAAGTGCGCGGGACCCATGTAAGAGTGCGCCGGACGCCATAGAAAGTGTGCGGGACCCATGTAAGAGTGCGCGGACGCCATAGAAAGTGTGCGGGACCCATGTAAGAGTGCGCCGAACGCCATAGAAAGTGTGCGGGACCCATGTAAGAGTGCGCCGGACGCCATAGAAAGTGTGCGGGACCCATGTAAGAGTGCGCCGGACGCCATAGAAAGTGTATGGGATCCATGTAGGGGTGCGCCGAACGCCATAAAAAGTGTGTGGGACCCTTCTAAGAGTGCGCCAGACGCCATACAAAGTGTGCGGGGCCCATGTAAGAGTGCGCCGAACGCCATAGAAAGTGTACGGGACCCATGTAAGAGAGCGCCGGACGCCATAAAAAGTGTGTGGGACCCATGTAAGAGTGCGCCGAACACCATAGAAAGTGTACGGGACCCATGTAAGAGAGCGCCGGACGCCATAAAAAGTGTGCATGACCCATGTAAGAGTGCGCCGAACGCCATAAAAAGTGTGCGGGACCCATGTAAGAGTGCGCCGAACGGCATAGAAAGTGTATGGGACCCATGTAGGAGTGCGCCGAACGCCTTAAAAAGTGTGTGGGCCCCATCTAAGAGTGCGCCAGACGCCATAAAAGGTGAGCAGGACCCATGTAAGAGTGCGCCAGACGCCATGAAAAGCGTGCGAGACCCATGTAAGAGTGCGCCAGACGCCATAAAAAAGTGTGCGGGACCCATGTAAGAGTGCGCCGAACGCCATAGAAAGTGTACGGGACCCATGTAGGAGTGCGCCGGACGCCATAAAAAGTGTGTGGGACCCATGTAAGAGTGCGCCGAACGCCATAAAAAATGTGTGGGACCGATCTAAGAGTGCGCCGAACGCCATAGAAAGTGTACGGGACCCATGTAGGAGTGCGCCGGACGCCATAAAAAGTGTGCGGGACCCATGTAATAGGGCGCCGGACGCCATATAAAGTGTACGGGACCCATGTAGGAGTGCGCCGGACGCCATAAAAAGTGTGCGGGACCCATGTAGGGGTGCGCCGAACGCCATAAAAAGTGTATGGGACCCATGTAAGAGTGCGCCGAACGCCATAAAAAGTGTGTGGGACCGATCTAAGAGTGCGCCGAACGCCATAGAAAGTGTGCGGGACCCATGTAAGAGTGCGCCGAACGCCATAGAAAGTGTGCGGGACCCATGTAAGAGTGCGCCGGACGCCATAGAAAGTGTGCGGGACCCATGTAGGAGTGCGCCGAACGCCATAGAAAGTGTGCGGGACCCATGTAAGAGTGCGCCGGACGCCATAGAAAGTGTACGGCACCCATGTAGGAGTGCGCCGGACGCCAAAGAAAGTGTGCGGGACACATGCTAGAGTGCGCCGGACGCCATAGAAAGTATGCGGGACCCATGTAAGAGTGCGCCGGACGCCATAGAAGGTGTGCGGGACCCATGTTAGAGGGTGCCGAACGCCATAGAAAGTGCGCGGGACACATGCTAGAGTGCGCCGGACGCCATAGAAAGTGTGCGGGACCCATGTAAGAGTGCGCCGAACGCCATAGAAAGTGTGCGGGACCCATGTAAGAGTGCGCCGGACGCCATAGAAAGTGTGCGGGACCCATGTAAGAGTGCGCCGGACGCCATAGAAAGTGTGCGGGACCCATGTAGAGTGCGCCGGACGCCATAGAAAGTGTGCGGGACCCATGTTAGAGTGCGCCGAACGCCATAGAAAGTGTGCGAGACCCATGTAAGAGTGCGCCAGACGCCATAAAAAAGTGTGCGGGACCCATGTAAGAGTGCGCCGAACGCCATAGAAAGTGTACGGGACCCATATGGGAGTGCGCCGGACGCCATAAAAAGTGTGCGAAACCCATGTAAGAGTGCGCCGAACGCCATAAAAAGTGTGCGGGACCCATGTAAGAGTGCGCCGGACGCCATAGAAAGTGTACGGAACCCATGTAAGAGTGCGCCGGACGCCATAGAAAGTGTGCGGGACCCATGTATGAGTGCGCCGAACGCCATAGAAAGTGTGCGGGCCCATGTAGGAGTGCGCCAAACGCCATAGAAAGTGTGCGGGACCCATGTAAGAGTGCGCCGGACGCCATATAAAGTGTGCGGGACGCATGTAAGAGTGCGCCGGACGCCATATAAAGTGTGCGGGACCCATGTAAGAGTGCGCCAAACGCCATAGAAAGTGTGCGGGACCCATGTAAGAGAACGCCGGACGCCATAGAAAGTGTGCGGGCCCCATGTAAGAGTGCGCCGGACGCCATAGAAAGTGTGCGGGACCCATGTAAGAGTGCGCCGGACGCCAGAGAAAGTGTGCGGGACCCATGTAAGAGTACGCCGAACGCCATAGAAAGTGTGCGGGACCCATGTAAGAGTGCGCCGGACGCCAGAGAAAGTGTGCGGGACCCATGTTAGAGTACGCCGGACGCTATAGAAAGTGTAGGGGACCCATGTAAGAGTGCGCCGGACGCCATAGAAAGTGTGCGGGACCCATGTAAGAGTGCGCCGAACGCCATAGAAAGTGTGCGGGACCCATGTTAGAGTGCGCCGGACGCCATAGAAAGTGTACGGGGAACCCATGTAAGAGTGCGCCGGACGCCATAGAAAGTGTGCGGGACCCATGTTAGAGTGCGCCGAACGCCATAGAAAGTGTGTGGGACCCATGTTAGAGTCCGCCGAACGCCATAGAAAGTGTGCGGGACCCATGTAAGAGTGCGCCGGACGCCATAGAAAGTGTGCGGGACCAATGTAAGAGTGCGCCGGACGCCATCGAAAGTGTGCGGGACCCATGTTAGAGTACGCCGGACGCCATAGAAAGTGTGCGGGACCAATGTAAGAGTGCGCCATGCGCCATCGAAAGTGTGCGGGACCCATGTTAGAGTGCGCCGAACGCCATAGAAAGTGTGCGGGACCCATGTAGAGTGCGCCGGACGCCATAGAAAGTGTGCGGGACCCATGTTAGAGTGCGCCGGACGCCATAGAAAGTGTGCGGGACCCATGTAAGAGTGCGCCGCACGCCATAGAAAGTGTGCGTGACCCATGTTAGAGTGCGCCGAATGCCATAGATAGTGTGCGGGACCCATGTAAGAGTGCGCCGGACGCCATAGAAAGTGTGCGGGACCCATGTAAGAGTGCGCCGAACGCCATAGAAAGTGTGCGGGACCCATGTAAGAGTGCGCCGAACGCCATAGAAAGTGTGCGGACCCATGTAAGAGTGCGCCGGACGCCATAGAAAGTGTGCGGGACCCATGTAAGAGTGCGCCGGACGCCATAGAATGTGTGCGGGACCCATTTAGGAGTGCGCCGAACGCCATGGAAAGTGTGCGGAACCCATGTAAGAGAGCGCCGTACGCCATAGAAAGTGTGCGGGACCCACGTTAGAGTGCGCCGTACGCCATATAAAGTGTGCGGGACCCTTGTAAGAGTGCGCCGTACGCCATATAAAGTGTGCGGGACCCATGTAAGAGTGCGCCGAACGCCATAGAAAGTGTGCGAAACCCATGTAAGAGTGGTCTGAACGCCTTAGAAAGTGTACGGGACCCATGTTAGAGTGAGCCGGGAGCCATAGAAAGTGTGCGGGACCCATGTAGAGAGTGCGCCGGACGCCATAGAAAGTGTGCGGGACCCATGTAAGAGTGCGCCGGACGCCATAGAAAGTGTGCGGGACCCATGTAAGAGTGCGCCGGACGCCATAGAAAGTGTGTGGACCCATGTAAGAGTGCGCCGGACGCCATAGAAAGTATGCGGGACCCATGTAAGAGTGCGCCGGAGACCAAAGAAAGTATGCGGGACCCATGTAAGAGTGCACCGAACGCCATAGAGAGTGTGCGGGACCCATGTTAAAGTGCGCCTGACGCCATAGAAAGTGTACGGAACCCATTTAGGAGTGCGCCGAACGCCATCGAAAGTGTGCGGGACCCATGTTAGAGTGTGCCGGACGCCATCGAAAGTGTGCGGGCCCATGTTAGAGTACGCCGGACGCCATAGAATGTGTGCGGGACCCATGTAAGAGTGCGCCGGACGTCATAGAAAGTGTGCGGGACCCATGTAAGAGTGCGCCGGACGCCATAGAAAGTGTGCGGGACCCATGTAAGAGTGCGCCGGACGCCATAGAAAGTGTGCGGGACCCATGTAAGAGTGCGCCGGACGCCATAGAAAGTGTGCGGTACCCATTTAGGAGTGCGCCGAACGCCATAGAAAGTGTGCGGGACCCATGTAAGAGTGTGCCGGACGCCATAGAAAGTGTGCGGGACCCATGTTAGAGTGCGCCGGACGCCATAGAAAGTGTACGGGACCCATGTAGGAGTGCGCCGGACGCCATAGAAAGTGTGCGGGACACATGCTAGAGTGCGCCGGACGCCATAGAAAGTATGCGGGACCCATGTAAGAGTGCGCCGGACGCCATAGAAAGTATGCGGGACCCATGTAAGAGTGCGCCGGACGCCATAGAAGGTGTGCGGGACCCATGTTAGAGGGTGCCGAAAGCCATAGAAAGTGCGCGGGACACATGCTAGAGTGCGCCGGACGCCATAGAAAGTGTGCGGGACCCATGTAAGAGTGCGCCGGACGCCATAGAAAGTGTGCGGGACCCATGTAAGAGTGCGCCGGACGCCATAGAAAGTGTGCGGTACCCATTTAGGAGTGCGCCGAGCGCCATAGAAAGTGTGCGGGACCCATGTAAGAGTGCGCCGGACGCCACAGAAAGTGTGCGGGACCCATGTTAGAGAGCGCCGGACGCCATAAAAAGTATGCGGGACCCATGTAAGAGTGCGCCGTACGCCATAGAAGGTGTGCGGGACCCATGTTAGGGTGTGCCGAACGCCAGAGAAAGTGTGTGGGACCCATGTAAGAGTGCGCTGGACGCCATAGAAAGTGTGCGGGACCCATGTAAGCGTGCGCCGGACGCCATAGAAAGTATGCGGGACCCATGTAAGAGTGCGCCAGACGCCATAGAAAGTGTACGGGACCCATGTAGGAGTGCGCCGGACGCCATAGAAAGTGTGCTGGACCCATGTTAGAGTGCGCCGAACGCCGTAAAAAGTGTGTGGGACCCATCTAAGAGTGCGCCGAACGCCATAAAAAGTGTGCGGGACCCATGTAATAGGGCGCCGGACGCCATATAAAGTGTACGGGACCCATGTAGGAGTGCGCCGGACGCCATAGAAAGTGTGCAGGACCCATCTAAGAGTGCCCCGGACGCCGGAGAAAGTGTGCGGGACCCATGTAAGAGTGCGCCGATTGCCATAGAAAGTGTGCGGGACCCAGGGAAGAGTGCGCCGAGCGCCTTAAAAAGTGTGCGGGACCCATGTCAGAGTGCGCCGGACGCCATAGAAAATGTGCGGGACCTATGTAAGAGCGCCGGACGCCATAGAAAGTGTGCGGGACCCATGTAAGAGTGCGCCGAACGCCACAGAAAGTGTGCGGGACCCATGTAAGAGTGCGCTGAACGCCATAGAAAGTGTGCGGGACCCATGTAAGAGTGCGCCGGACGCCATAGAAAGTGTACGGGACCGATGTAAGAGTGCGCCGGACGACATCGAAAGTGTGCGGGACCCATGTTAGAGTTTGCCGGACGCCATAGAAAGTGTGCGGGACCCATGTAAGAGTGCGCCGAACACCATAGGAAGTGTACGGAACCCATGTAAGAGTGCGCCGGACGCCATAGGAATTGTGCGGGACCCATGTAAGGGTGCGCCGGACGTCATAGAAAGTGTGCGGGAGCCATGTAAGAGTGCGCCGAACGCCATAGTGTACGCAACCCATGTAAGAGTGCGCCGGACGCCATAAAAAGTGTGTGAGACCCATGTTAGAGTGAGCCGGACGCCATAGAAAGTGTGCGGGACCCATGTAAGAGTGCGCCGGACGCCATAGGAATTGTGCGGGACCCATGTAAGGGTGCGACGGACGCCATAGAAAGTGTGCGGGACCCATGTAAGAGTGCGCCGAACGCCATAGGAAGTGTACGGAACCCATGTAAGAGTACGTCGAACGCCATAGAAAGTGTAAGGGACCCATGTAAGAATGCGCCGGACGCCACATGAAGTGTGAGGGGCCCATGTAGGAGTGAGCCGGACGCCATACAAAGTATGCGGGACCCATGCAAGAGTGCGCTGAACGCCGTAGAAAACGTACGGGACCCCGGTAAGAGTGCGCCAAACGCCATAGAAAGTGTACGGGACCCATGTAAGAGTGCGCCGGACGCCATAGAAAGTGTGGGGGACCCATGCTAGAGTGCGCCGGACGCCATAGAAAGTGTGCGGGACCCATGTTAGAGTGCGCCGGACGCCATAGAAAGTGTGCGGGAACCATGTTAGTGTGCGCCGGACGCCATAGAAAGTATGCGGGACCCATGTTAGTGTGCGCCGGACGCCATAGAAAGTATGCGGGACCCATGTGAGAGGGCGCCGGACGTCATAGAAAGTGTGCGGGACCCATGTAGGAGTGCGCCGAACGCCATAGAAAGTGTACGGGACCCATAAAAGAGTGCGCCGGACGCCATAGAAAATGTGTGGGACCCATGTTAGAGTGCGCCGAACGCCATAGAAAGTGTGCGGTACCCATGTTAGAGTGCGCCGGACGCCTTAGAAAGTGTACGGAACTCATTTAGGAGTGCGCCGGACGCCATAGAAAATGTGCAAGACCCATGTTAGAGGGCACCGGACGTCATAGAAAGTGTGCGGGACCCATGTTAGAGTGCGCCGAACGCCATAGAAAGTGTGCGGGACCTATGTAAGAGCGCCGGACGCCATAGAAAGTGTGCGGGACCCATGTAAGAGTGCGCCGAACGCCACAGAAAGTGTGCGGGACCCATGTAAGAGTGCGCTGAACGCCATAGAAAGTGTGCGGGACCCATGTAAGAGTGCGCCGGACGCCATAGAAAGTGTGTGCGGGACCCATGTTAGAGTGCGCCGAACGCCATAGAAAGTGTGCGGGACCCATGTAAGAGTGCGCCGGACGCCATAGAAAGTGTGCGGGACCCATGTAAGAGTGCGCCGGAACGCCATAAAAAGTGTGCGGGACCCATGTAAGAGTGCGCCGAACGCCATAGAAAGTGTGCGGGACCCATGTAGAGTGCGCCGGACGCCATAGAAAGTGTGCGGGACCCATGTAAGAGTGCGCCGGACGCCATAGAAAGTGTGCGGGACCCATGTTAGAGTGCTCCGGACGTCATATAAAGTATACGGAACCCATGTAAGAGTGCACCAGATGCCATAGAAAGTGTGCGGGACCCATGTAAGAGTGCGCCGAACGCCATAGAATGTGTGCGGGACCCATGTAAGAGCGCACCGAACGCCATAGAAAGTGTGCGGGACCCATTTAAGAGTGCGCCAGATGCCATAGAAAGTGTGCGGGACCCATGTAGGAGTGCGCCTGGCGCCATAGAAAGTGTGCGGGAACCATGTAAGAAAGCGACGAACGCCATAGAAAGTGTGCGGGACCCATGTAAGAGTGCGACGAACGCCATAGAAAGTGTGCGGAACCCATTTAAGAGAGCGCCTGGCGCCATAGAAAGTGTGCGGGAACCATGTTAGAGTGCGCCTGACACCATAGAAAGTGTGCGGGACCCATGTAAGAGTGCGCCGAGCGCCCTAGAAAGTGTGCGGGACCCATGTAAGAGTGCGCCGGACGCCATAGAAGTGTGCGGGACCCATGTTAGAGTGCGCCGGACGCCATAGAAAGTGTACGGGACCCATGTAAGAGTGCGCCGGACGCCATAGAAAGTGTGCGGGACCCATGTTAGAGTGCGCCGAACGCCATAGAAAGTGTGCGGGACCCATGTAAGAGTGCGCCGGACGCCACAGAACATGTACGGGACACGTGTTAGAGTGCGCCGGACGCCCTAGAAAGTGTGCGGGACCCATGTAAGAGTGCGCCGAGCGCCCTAGAAAGTGTGCGGGACCCATGTAAGAGTGCGCCGAACGCCGTAGAAAGCGTACGGGACCCATGTGAGAGTGCGCCGGACGTCATATAAAGTGTGCGGGACCCATTTAAGAGTGCGCCGAGCGCCACAGAAAGTGTGCGTGACCCATGTAAGAGTGCGCCGGACACCATAGAAAGTGTGCGGGACCCATGTAAGAGTGCGCCGAACGCCATAGCAAGTCTGCGGGACCTACGTTAGAGTGTGCCGGACGCCATGGAAAGTGTGCGGGACCCATGCAAGCGTGCGCCGGACGCCATAGAAAGTGTGCAGGACCCATGTTAGAGTGCGCCGAACGCCATAGAAAGTGTGCGGGACCCATGTAAGAGTGCGCCGGACGCCATAGAAAGTGTGCGGGACCCATGTAAGAGTGCGCCGGACGCCATAGAAAGTGTGCGGGACCCATGTAAGAGTGCGCCGGACGCCATAGAAAGTGTGCGGGACCCATGTAAGAGTGCGCCGGACGCCATAGAAAGTGTGCGGGACCCATGTAAGAGTGCGCCGGACGCCATAGAAAGTGTGCGGGACCCATGTAAGAGTGCGCCGGACGCCATAGAAAGTGTGCGGGACCCATGTAAGAGTGCGCCGAACGCCATAGAAAGTGTGCGGACCCATGTAAGAGTGCGCCGTATGCCATAGAAAGTGTGCGGGATCCATGTTAGAGTGCGCCGGATGCCATAGAAAGTGTGCGGGACCCATGTTAGAGTGCGCCGTACGCCATAGAAAGTGTGCGGGATCCATGTTAGAGTGCGCCGAACGCCATAGAAAGTGTGCGGGACCCATGTAAGAGTGCGCCGTATGCCATAGAAAGTGTGCGGCATCCATGTTAGAGTGCGCCGAACGCCATAGAAAGTGTACGGAAGCCATTCAGGAGCGCGCCGGACGCCATAGAATGTGTGCGGACCCATGTTAGAGTGCGCCGAACGCCACAGAAAGTGTGCGGGACCCATGTAAGAGTGCGCCGGACGCCAGAGAAAGTGTACGGGACCCATGTAAGAGCGCGCCGGACGCCACCGAAAGTGTGCGGAACCCATGTAAGTAAGAGGGCGCCGAACGCCATAAAAAGTGTGTGGGACCGATCTAAGGGTGCACCGAACGCCATAGAAAGTGTACGGGACCCATGTAGGAGTGCGCCGAACGCCATAAAAAGTGTGCGGGACCCATGTAGGAGTGCGCCGGACGCCATAAAAAGTGTGCGGGACCCATGTAATAGGGCGCCGGACGCCATATAAAGTGTACGGAACCCATTTAGGAGTGCGCCGAGCGCCATAGAAAGTGTACGGGACCCATGTTAGAGCACGCCGGACGCCATCGAAAGTGTGCGGGACCCATGTAGGAGTGCGCCGAACGCCATAGAAAAAGTGCGGGACCCATGTAAGAGTGCGCCGGACGCCAGAGAAAGTGTGCGGGACCCATGTTAGAGTGCACCGGACGCTATAGAAAGTGTGCGGGACCCATGTAAGAGTGTGCCGAACGCCACAGAAAGTGTGCGACACCCATGTTAGAGTGGGCCGAATGCCATAGAAAGTGTGCGGGACCCATGTAAGAGTGCGCCGAACGCCATAGAAAGTGTGCGGGACCCATGTAAGAGTGCGCCGGACGCCATAGAAAGTGTGCGGGACCCATGTAAGAGTGCGCCGGACGCCATAGAAAGTGTGCGGGACCCATGTAAGAGTGCGCCGAACGCCATAGAAAGTGTGTGGGACCCATGTAAGAGTGCGCCGGACGCCATAGAAAGTGTGCGGGACCCATGTAAGAGTGCGCCGGACGCCATAGAAAGTGTGCGGGACCCATGTAAGAGTCCGCCGAACGCCATAGAAAGTGTGCGGGACCCATGTAAGAGTGCGCCGAACGCCATAGAAAGGGTGCGGGACCCATGTAAGAGTGCGCCGGACGCCAGAGAAAGTGTGCGGGACCCATGTTAGAGTGCGCCGCACGCCATAGAAAGTGTGCGGGACCCATGTTAGAGTGCGCCGGACGCCATAGAAAGTGTGCGGGACCCATGTAAGAGTGCGCCGGACGCCATAGAAAGTGTGCGAGACCTATGTAAGAGTGCGCCGAACGCCATGGAAAGTGTACGGGACCCATGTAGGAGTGATCCGGACGCCATTGAAAGTGTTCGGGACCCATGTAAGAGTGCGCCGGACGCCATAAAACGTGTGCGCGACCCATGTAAGAGTACGCCGGACGGCATAGCAACTGTGCGGGACCCATGTAAGAGTGCGCCGAACGCCACAGAAAGTGTGTGGACCCATGTAAGAGTGCGCCGGACGCCATAGAAAGTATGCGGCACCCATGTAAGAGTGCGCCGGACGCCATAGAAAGTGTGCGGGACCCATGTTAGTGTGCGCCGGAGGCTATAGAAAGTGTGCGGGACCCATGTAAGAGTGCGCCGAACGCCACAGAAAGTGTACGGGACCCGTTCAGGAGTGCGCCGAAAGCAATAGAAACTGGGCGGGACCCATGTTAGTGTACGCCGGACGCCATATAAAGTGTGCGGGACCCATGTTAGAGTGCGCCGGACGACATAGAAAGTGTGCGGGACCCATGTAAGAGTGCGCCGAACGCCATAGAAAGTGTGCGGGACCCATGTAAGAGTGCGCCGTATGCCATAGAAAGTGTGGGGAACCCATTTAGAAGTGCGCCGGACGCTATATAAAGTGTACGGAACCCATTTAAGAGTGCGCCGAACGCCATAGAAACTGTACGGGACCCATGTAAGAGTGCGCTGGACGCCATAGAAAGTGTGCGGGACCCATGTAAGCGTGCGCCGGACGCCATAGAAAGTGTGCGGGACCCATGTTAGAGTGTGCCGAACGCCATAGAAAGTGTGCGGGACACATGCTAGAGTGCGCCGGACGCCATAGAAAGTATGCGGGACCCATGTAAGAGTGCGCCAGACGCCATAGAAAGTGTACGGGACCCATGTAGGAGTGCGCCGGACGCCATAGAAAGTGTGCGGGACACATGCTAGAGTGTGCCGTACGCCATAGAAAGTGTGCGGGATCCATGTTAGAGTGCGCCGAACGCCATAGAAAGTGTCGGGGACCCATGTAAGAGTGCGCCGGACGCCATAGAAAGTGTGCGGGGACCATGTTAGCGTGCGCCGGACGCCATAGAAAGTGTGCGGCAGCCATGTAGCAGTGCGCCGGACGCCTTAGAAATTGTGCGGGACCCATGTAAGAGTGCGCCGAACGCCATAGAAAGTGTACGGAACCCATGTAAGAGTGCGCCGGACGCCATATAAAGTGTGCGAGACCCATGTTAGAGTGCGCCGGACGCCATAGAAAGTGTGCGGGACCCATGTAAGAGTGCGCCGAACGCCAAAGAAAATGTGCGAGACCCATGTAAGAGAGCGCCGGACGCCATAAAAAGTGTGCGGGACCCATGTAAGAGTGCGTCAGACGCCATAAAAAGCGTGCGAGACCCATGTAGGGGTGCGCCGAACGCCATAAAAAGTGTGTGGGACCCATCTAAGAGTGCGCCAGACGCCATAAAAAGTGTGCGGGACCCATGTAAGAGTGCGCCGAACGCCACAAAAAGTGTGTGGGACCCATCTAAGAGTGCGCCGAACGCCATGGAAAGTGTGCGGGACCCATGTAAGAGGGCTCCGAACGCCATAAAAAGTGTGTGGGACCGATCTAAAAGTGCGCCGAACGCCATAGAAAGTGTACGGGACTCATGTAAGAGAGCGCCGGACGCCATAAAAAGTGTGCGGGACCCATGTAAGAGTGCGCCGAACGGCATAGAAAGTGTATGGGACCCATGTAGGAGTGCGCCGAACGCCTTAAAAAGTGTGTGGCCCATCTAAGAGTGCGCCAGACGACATAAAAAAGTGTGCGGGACCCATGTAAGAGTGCGCCGAACGGCATTGAAAGTGTACGGAACCCATGTAAGAGTGCGCCGAACGGCATAGAAAGTGTATGGGACCCATGTAGGAGTGCGCCGAACGCCTTAAAAAGTGTGTGGGCCCCATCTAAGAGTGCGCCAGACGCCATAAAAGGTGAGCAGGACCCATGTAAGAGTGCGTCAGACGCCATAAAAAGCGTGCGAGACCCATGTAAAGGTGCGCCGAACGCCATAAAAAGTGTGTGTGGCCCATCTAAGAGTGCGCCAGACGACATAAAAAAGTGTGCGGGACCCATGTAGGGGTGCGCCGAACGCCATAGAGAGTGTGTGGGACCTATGTAGGAGTGCGCCGAACGCCGTAGAAACTGTACGGGACCCATGTAAGAGTG
Source organism: Aplectana chamaeleonis (assembly GCA_029168955.1). Lineage (NCBI taxonomy): Eukaryota > Metazoa > Nematoda > Chromadorea > Rhabditida > Cosmocercidae > Aplectana > Aplectana chamaeleonis. The sequence goes on from JAPDOI010000074.1 coordinate 38,991, forward strand.
CGCCGGACGCCATAGCAAGTGTTCTGGACCCATGTAAGAGTGCGCCGAAACCCATAGAAAGTGTGCGGGACCCATGTAAGAGTGCGCCGGACGCCATAGCAAGTGTTCTGGACCCATGTAAGAGTGCGCCGAAACCCATAGAAAGTGTGCGGGGCCCATGCTAGAGTGCGCCGGACGCCATAGAAAGTGTGCGGGACCCATGTTAGTGTGCGCCGGACGCCATAGAAAGTGTACGGGACCCATGAAGGAGTGTGACGAACGCCGTAGAAAGTGTACGGGACCCATGTAAGAGTGCGTCGGACGCCATAGAAAGTATGCGGGACCCATGTAAGAGTGCGCCGGACGCCATAGAAAGTGTACGGGACCCATGTTAGTGTGCGCCGGAGGCTATAGAAAGTGTGCGGGACCCATGTAAGAGTGCGCCGAACGCCATAGAAAGTGTGCGGGACCCATGTAAGAGTGCGCAGGACGCCATAGAACGTGTGCGGGACCCATGTAAGAGTACGCCGGACGCCATAGAAAGTGCGGGACCCATGTAAAAGTGGGCCGGACGCCATATAAAGTGAGCGGAACCCATGTAAGAGTGCGCCGGACGCCATATGAAGTGTGCGGGACCCATGTAGGAGTACGCCGGACGCCATAGAAAGTGTGCGGGACCCATGTAAGAGTGCGCCGAACGCCATAGAAAGTGTGCGGGACCCATGTAAGAGTGCGCCGGACGCCATAGAAAGTGTGCGGGACCCATGTTAGAGTGCGCCGAACGCCATAGAAAGTGTGCGGGACCCATGTAAGAGTGCGCCGAACGCCATAGAAAGTGTGCGGGACCCATGTAAGAGTGCGCCGGACGCCATAGAAAGTGTGCGGGACCCATGTAAGAGTGCGCCGGACGCCGTAGAAAGTGTGCGGGACCCATGTAAGAGTGCGCCGAACGCCATAGAAAGTGTGCGGGACCCATTCTAGAGTGCGCCGAACGCCATAGAAAGTGTGTGGGACCCATGTTAGAGTGCGCCGTACGCCATAAAAAGTGTGCGGGACCCATGTAAGAGTGCGCCGAACGCCATAGAAAGTGTGCGGGACCCATGTAAGAGTGCGCCGGACGCCATAGAAAGTGTGCGGGACCCATGTTAGAGTGCGCCGGACGCCATAGAAAGTGTGTGGGACCCATGTAAGAGTGCGCCGGACGCCATAAGTGTGCGGGACCCATGTTAGAGTGCGCCGAACGCCATAGAAAGTGTGCGGGACCCATGTAAGAGTGCGCCGGACGCCATAGAAAATGTACGGGACCCATCTTAGAGTGCGCCGGACGCCATAGAAAGTGTGCGGGACCCATGTTAGAGTGCGCCGAACGCCATAGAAGGTGTGCGGGACCCACGTAAGTGTGCGCCGGACGCCATAGAAAGTGTGCGGGACCCATGTAAGAGTGCGCCGAAAGCCATAAAAAGTGTGCAGGACAAATGTTAGAGTGCGCCGAACGCCATAGAAAGTGTGCGGGACCCATGTAAGAGCGCGCCGGACGCCAGAGAAAGTGTGCGGGAGCAATGTAAGAGTGCGCCGGACGCCATAGAAAGTGTGCGGGACCCATGTAAGAGTGCGCCGAACGCCATAGAAAATGTGCGGGACCAATGTAAGAGTGCGCCTGACGCCATCGAAAGTGTGCGGTACCCATGTTAGAGTGCGCCGGACGCCATAGAAAGTGTGCGGAACCCATGTAAGAGTGCGCCGGACGCCATAGAAAGTATGCGGGACCCATGTAAGAGTGCGCCGGACGCCATAGAAAGTGTGCGGGACCCATGTAAGTGTGCGCCGAAAGCCATAGAAAGTGTGCGGGGCCCGTGCTAGAGTGCGCCGTACGCCATAGAAAGTGTGCGGGACCCAAGTGAAAGTGCGCCGAAAGCCATAGAAAGTGTGCGGGACCCATGTAAGAGTGCGCCGGACGCCATAGAAAGTGTGCGGGACCCATGTAGGAGTGCGCCGAACGCCGTAGAAAGTGTGCGGGACCCATGTAAGAGTGCGCCGGACGCCATAGAAAGTGTGCGGGCCCCATCTCACAGTGCGCCGGAAGCGATGGAAAGTTTGCGGGGCCCATGTAGGAGTGCGCCGGACGCCATAGAAAGTGTGCGGGACCCATGTAAGAGTGCGCCGAAAGCCATAGAAAGTGTGCGGGACCCATGTAAGAGTGCGCCGGACGCCATAGAAAGCGTACGGGACCCATGTGAGAGTGCGCCGAACGCCATAGAAAGTGTGCGGGACCCATGTTAGAGTGCGCCGAACGCCATAGAAAGTGTGCGGGACCCATGTAAGAGTGCGCCGGACGCCATAGAAAGTGTGCGGGACCCATGTAAGAGTGCGCCAGACGCCATAGAAAGTGTACGGGACCAATGTAAGAGTGCGCCGGACGCCATACAAAATGTGCGGGATCCATGTAAGAGTGCGCCGGACGCCATATAAAGTGTGCGGGACCCATGTAAGAGTGCGCCGAACGCCGTAGAAAGCGTACGGGACCCATGTAAGAGTGCGCCGAACGCCATAGAAAGTGTGCGGGACCCATGTATGAGTGCGCCGCACGCCATAAAAAGTGTGCGGGACCCATGTAAGAGTGCGCCGAACGCCATAGAAAGTGTGTGGGACCCATGTTAGAGTGCGCCGGACGCCATAGAAAGTGTGCGGGACCCATGTAAGAGTGCGCCGAACGCCATAGAAAGTGTGCGGGACCCATGTAAGAGTGCGCCGGACGCCATAGAAAGTGTGCGGGACCCATGTAAGAGTGCGCCGAACGCCATAGAAAGTGTGCGGGACCCATGTAAGAGTGCGCCGGACGCCATATAAAGTGTGCGGGACCCATGTAAGAGTGCGCCGAACGGAATAGTAAGTGCGCGGGACCCGTGTAAGAGTGCGCTGGACGCCATAGAAAGTGTGCGGGACCCATGTAAGAGTGCGCCGAACGCCATAAAAAGTGTACGAGCTCATGTAAGTGTGCGCCGGGCGCCATAGGAAATGTGCGGGACCCATGTGTGAGTGAGCCGAACGCCATACAAAGTGTACGGGACCCATGTAAGAGTACGCTGGAGGCCATGGAACGTGTACACGACCCATGTAAGAGTGCGCCGGACGCCTTAAAAAGTGTGCGGGACCCATGTTAGAGTGCGCCGGACGCCATAGAAAGTGTGGGACCCATGTAAGAGTGCGCCGAACGCCGTAGAAAGTGTGCGGGACCCACGTAAGAGTGCGCCGAACGCCATAGAAAGTGTGCGGGACCCATGTAAGAGTGCGCCGAACGCCATAGAAAGTGTACGGGACCCATGTAGGAGGGCGCCGGACGCCATAGAATGTGTGCGGGAACCATGTTAGAGTGAGCCGAACGCCATAGAAAGTATGCGGGACCCATGTAAGAGTGCGCCTGACGCCATAGAAGGTGTGTGGGACCCATATGGGAGTGCGTCGGACGCCATAGAATGTGTGTGGGACCCATGTAGAGTGCGCCGAACGCCATAGAAAGTGTGCGGGACCCATGTAAGAGTGCGCCGGACGCCATATAAAGTGTACGGGACTCATGTAAGAGTGCACCGAACGCCATAGAAAGTGTGCGGGACAAATGTTATAGTGCGCCGGACGCCATAGAAAGTGTGCGGGACCCATGTAAGAGTGCGCCTGACGCCACAGAAATTGTGCGGGACCCATGTAAGAGTGCGCCGAACGCCATAGAAAGTGTGCGGGACCCATGTAAGAGTGCGCCGGACGCCATAGAAAGTGTGCGGGACCCATGTAAGAGTGCGCCGGACGCCATAGGAATTGTGCGGGACCCATGTAAGAGTGCGCCGGATGCCATAGAAAGTGTGCGGGACTCAAGTAAGGGTGCGCCGAACGCCTTAAAAAGTGTGTGGGACCCATGTAAGAAAGCGCCAAACGCCACAGAAAGTGTACGGGACCCATGTAAGAGTGCGCCGAACGCCATAGAAAGTGTACGTGACCCATGTAAGAGTGCGCCGGACGCCATAGAAAGTGTGTGGGACTCATCTAAGAGTGCGCCGGACGCCATAGAAAGTGTACGGGACCCATGTAGGAGTGCGCCGAACGCCGTAGAAAGTGTGCGGGACCCATGTCAGAGTGCGCCGGACGCCATAGAAAGTTTGCGGGACCCATGTAAGAGTGCGCCGGACGCCATAGAAAGTGTGCGGGACCCATGTAAGAGGGCGCCGAACGCCATAAAAAGTGTGCGGGACCCATGTAGCAGAGCGCCGGAAGCCATAGAAAGTTTGCGGGACCCATGTAAGAGTGCGCCGGACGCCATAGAAAGTGTGCGGGACCCATGTAAGAGTGCGCCGAAAGCCATAGAAAGTGTGCGGGGCCCATGCTAGAGTGTGCCGGACGCCGTAGAAAGTGTGCGGTACCCATGTTAGAGTGCGCCGGACGCCATAGAAAGTGTGCGGAACCCATGTAAGAGTGCGCCGGACGCCATAGAAAGTATGCGGGACCCATGTAAGAGTGCGCCGGACGCCATAGAAAGTGTGCGGGAGCCATGTCAGAGTGGGCCGGAAGCCATAGAAAGTGTGCGGGACCCATGAAAGAGTGCGCCAGACGCCATAAAAAAGTGTGCGGGACCCATGAAAGAGTGCGCCAGACGCCATATAAAATGTACGGGACCCATGTAGGAGTGCGCCGGACGCCATAGAAAGTGTGCGGGACCCATGTAGGGGTGCGCCGAACGCCATTAAAAGTGTGCGGGACCCATGTAAGTAAGAGGGCGCCGGACGCCACAAAAAGTGTGTGGGACCGATCTAAGAGTGCGCCGAACGCCATAAAAAGTGTGTGGGACCCATGTAAGAGTGCGCCGAACGCCATAAAAAATGTGTGGGACCGATCTAAGAGTGCGCCGAACGCCATAGAAAGTGTACGGGACCCATGTAGGAGTGCGCCGGACGACATAGAAAATGTGCGGGATCCATGTAAGAGTGCGCCGGACGCCATATAAAGTGTGCGGGACACATTTAAGAGTACGTCAAACGCCATAGAAAGTGTGCGGGATCCATGTAAGAGTGCGCCGAACGCCATAAAAAGTGTGCAGGACCCATGTAAGAGGGCGCCGGACGTCATAGAAAGTGTACGGGACCAATGTAAGAGTGCGCCGGACGCCATAGAAAGTGTGCGGGACCCATGTAAGAGTGCGCCGAACGGCGTAGAAAGTGGACGGGACCCATGTAAGAGTGCGCCGGACGCCATAGAAAGTGTGCGGGACCCATGTAAGAGTGCGCCGGACGCCATAGAAAGTGTGCGGGACCCATGTAAGAGTGCGCCGGACGCCATAGAAAGTGTGCGGGACCCATGTAAGAGTGCGCCGAACGCCATAGAAAGTGTGCGGGACCCATGTAAGAGTGCCCCAGACGCCAAAAAAATGTGCGGGACCCATGTAAGAGTGCGCCGGACGCCATATAAAGTGTGCGGGACCCATGTAAGAATGCGCCGAACGCCATAGAAAGTGTGCGGGACCCATGTAAGAGTGCGCCGAACGCCATAGAAAGTGTGCGGGACCCAATGTATGAGTGCGCCGCACGCCATAAAAAGTGTGCGGGACCCTTGTAAGAGTGCGCCGGACGCCATAGAAAGTGTGCGGGACCCATGTAAGAGTGCGCCGGACGCCATAGAAAGTGTGCGGGACCCATGTAACAGAGCGCCGGACGCCATAAAAAGTGTGCGGGACCCATGTAAGAGTGCGCCGAACGCCATAAACAGTGTGCGGGACCCATGTAATAGGGCGCCGGACGCCATATAAAGTGTACGGGACCCATGTAAGAGTGCGCCGGACGCCATAGAAAGTGTAAGGGACCCATGTAAGAGGGCGCTGAACGCCATAAAAAAAGTGCGAGACCCATGTAGGGGTGCGCCGAACGTCATAAAAAGTGTGCGGGACCCATGTAAGAGGGCGCCGAACGCCATAAAAAGTGTGCGGGACCCATGTAACAGAGCGCCGGACGCCATAATAAGTGTGCGGGACCCATGTAAGAGTGCGCCAGACGCCATGAAAAGTGTGCGAGACCCATGTAAGAGTGCGCCGAACGCCATAGAAAGTGTACGGGACCCATATAGGAGTGCGCCGGACGCCATAAAAAGTGTGCGGGACCCATGTAAGTAAGAGGGCGCCGAACGCCATAGAAAGTGTACGGGACCCATGTAGGAGTGCGCCGGACGCCATAAAAAGTGTGCGGGACCCATGTAAGAGGGCGCCGAACGCCATAAAAAGTGTGCGGGACCCATGTAGCAGAGCGCCGGACGCCATAATAAGTGTGCGGGACCCATGTAAGAGTGCGCCAGACGCCATGAAAAGCGTGCGAGACCCATGTAGGGGTGCGCCGAACGCCATAAAAAGTGTGCGGGACCCATGTTAGAGTGCGCCGGACGCTATAGAAAGTGTGCGGTACCCATGTTAGAGTGCGCCGGACGCCATAAAAAGTGTGCGGGACCCATGTGAGAGTGCGCCGAAAGCCATAGAAAGTGTGCGGGGCCCATGCTAGAGTGCGCCGGACGCCACAGAAAGTGTGCGGGACCCATGTAAGAGTGCGCCGGACGCCATAAAAAGTGTGCGGGACCCATGCTAGTGTGCGCCGGACGCCATAGAAAGTGTGCGGGACCCATGTAAGAGTGCGCCGAACGCCGTAGAAAGTGTACGGGACCCATGTAAGAGTGCGCCGGACGCCATAGAAAGTGTGCGGGACCCATGTAAGAGTGCGCCGAACGCCATAGGAAGTGTACGGAATCCATGTAAGAGTGCGCACGACGCCATAGAAAGTGTGCGGGATCCATGTAAGAGTGCGCAGGACGCCATATAAAGTGTGCGGGACCCATGTAAGAGTGCGCCGAACGAAATAGAAAGTGTGCGCGACCCACGTAAGAGTGGGCCGAACGCCATAGAAAGTGTGTGAGACCCATGTAAGGGTGCGCGGGAGGACATAGAAAGTGTGGGGAACCCATGTAAGAGCGCGCAGGACGCCATATAAAGTGTGCGGGACCCATGTAAGAGTGCGCCGAACGCCATAGAAAGTGTGCGGGACCCATGTAAGAGTGCGCAGGACGCCATAGAAAGTGTGCGGGACCCATGTAAGAGTGCGCAGGACGCCATATAAAGTGTGCAAGACCCATGTAAGAGTGCGCCGAACGCCATAGAAAGTGTGCGGGACCCATGTAAATGTGGGCCGGACGCCATAGAAAGTGTGCGGGACCCATGTAAGAGTGCGCCGGACGCCATAGAAAGTGTGCGGGACCCATGTTAGAGTGCGCCGAACGCCGTAGGAAGTGTGCGGGACCCATATATGAGTGCCCCGAACGCCATAGAAAGTGTGGGACCCATGTAAGAGTGCGCCGGACGCCATAGAAAGTGTGCGGGACCCATGTAAGAGTGCGCCGGACGCCTTAGAAAGTGGGCGGGACCCATGTAAGAGTGCGCCGAACGCCATAGAAAGTGTACGGGACCAATGTTAGAGTACGCCGGACGCCATAGAAAGTGTGCGGGACCCATGTAAGAGTGCGCCGGACGCCATAGAAAGTGTGCGGGACCCATGTAAGAGTGCGCCGAACGCCATAGAAAGTGTGTGGGACCCATGTTAGAGTGCGCCGGACGCCATAGAAAGTGTGCGGGACCCATGTAAGAGTGCGCCGGACGCCATAGAAAGTGTGCGGGACCCATGTAAGAGTGCGCCGAACGCCATAGAAAGTGTGCGGGACCCATGTAAGAGTGCGCCGGACGCCATAGAAAGTGTGCGGGACCCATGTAAGAGTGCGCCGGACGCCATAGAAAGTGTACGGGACCCATGTAAGAGTGCGCCGAACGCCATAGAAAGTGTGCAAGGCCCATGTAAGAGAACACCGGACGCCGTAAAAAGTGTATGGGACCCATGTAAGAGTGCACAGGACGCCATAGAAAGTGTACGGGACCCATGTAAGAGGGCGCTGAACGCCGTAAAAAGCGTGCGAGACCCATGTAGGGGTGCGCCGAACGCCATAAAAAGTGTGCGGGACCCATGTAAGAGGGCGCCGAACGCCATAAAAAGTGTGCGGGACCCATGTAACAGAGCGCCGGACGCCATAATAAGTGTGCGGGACCCATGTAAGAGTGCGCCAGACGCCATAGAAAGTGTGTGGGACCCATGTAAGAGTGCGCCGGACGCCATAGAAAGTGCGCGGGACCCATGAAAGGGCGCGCTGGACGCCGTAGAAAGTGTACGGAACCCATTTAGGAGTGCGCCGAACGCCATAGAAAGTGTACGGGACCAATGTAAGAGTGCGCCGAACGCCATAGAAAGTGTACGGGACCAATGTAAGAGTGCGCCGGACGCCATCGAAAGTGTGCGGGACCCATGTTAGAGTGCGCCGAACGCCATAAAAAGTGTGCGGGACCAATGTAAGAGTGCGCCGGACGCCATCGAAAGTGTGCGGGACCCATGATAGAGTGCGCCGGACGCCATAGAAAGTGTGCGGGACCCATGTAAGAGTGCGCCGAACGCCATAGAAAATGTGCGAGACCCATGTTAGAGTGCGCCGGACGCCATATAAAGTGTACGGAACCCATGTAAGAGTGCGCCGGATGGCATAGAAAGTGTGCGAGACCCATGTTAGAGTGCGCCGGACGCCATAGAAAGTGTGTGGGACTCATGTAAGAGTGCGCCGGACGCCTTAGAAATTGTGCGGGACCCATGTAAGAGTGCGCCGAACGCCATAGAAAGTGTTCGGGACCCATGTAAGAGTGCGCCGAACGCCATAGAAAGTGTGCGGGACCCATGTAAGAGTGCGCCGGACGCCGTAGAAAGTTTACGGGACCCATGTAAGAGTGCGCCGAACGCCATAAAAGTGTGCGAGACCCATGTAAGAGTGCGCCGGACGCCATAGAAAGTGTGCGGGACCCATGTAAGAGTGCGCCGAACGCCATAGAAAGTGTGCGGGACCCATGTAAGAGTGCGCCGGACGCCATAGAAAGTGAGCGGGCCCCCTGTAAGAGTGCGCCGGACGCCATAGAAAGTGTACGGGACCCATGTAAGAGTACGCCGAGCGCCGTAGAAAGTGTGTGGGACCCATGTAAGCGTGCGCCAGACGCCATAGAAAGTGTGTGGGACCCATGTAAGAGTGCGCAGGACGCCATATAAAGTGTGCGGGACCCATGTAAGAGTGCCCCCGACGCCGGAGAAAGTGTACGGGACCCATGTAGGAGTGCGCCGGACGCCATAAAAAGTGTGCGGGATCCATCTAAGAGTGCGCCAGACGACATAAAAAAGTGTGCGGGACCCATGTAGGGGTGCGCCGAACGCCATAAAAAGTGTGTGGGACCCATGTAAGAGTGCGCCAGACGCCATAAAAAGCGTGCGAGACCCATGTAGGGGTGCGCCGAACGCCATAAAAAGTGTGTGGGACCCATCTAAGAGTGCGCCAGACGCCATAAAAAGTGTGCGGCACCCATGTAAGAGTGCGCCGAACGCCATAAAAAGTGTGTGGGACCCATCTAAGAGTGCGCCAGACGACATAAAAAAGTGTGAGGGCCCCATCTAAGAGTGCGCCAGACGCCATAAAAAGTGTGCGGCACCCATGTAAGAGTGCGCCGAACGCCATAAAAAGTGTGTGGGACCCATCTAAGAGTGCGCCAGACGACATAAAAAAGTGTGCGGGACCCATGTAAGAGTGCGCCGAACGGCATTGAAAGTGTACGGGACGCATGTAGGAGTGCGCCGAACGCCATAAAAAGTGTGTGTGGCCCATCTAAGAGTGCGCCAGACGACATAAAAAAGTGTGCGGGACCCATGTAGGGGTGCGCCGAACGCCATAAAAAGTGTGTGGGACCCATGTAGGAGTGCGCCGGACGCCATAAAAAGTGTGTGGGACTCATCTAAGAGTGCGCCGAACGCCATGGAAAGTGTACAGCCCATGTAGGAGTGCGCCGGACGCCATAAAAAGTGTGCGGGACCCATGTTAGAGTGCGCCGAACGCCATAGAAAGTGTGTGGGACCCATGTAAGAGTGCGCCGGACGCCATGGAAAATGTACAGGACCCATGTAGGAGTGCGCCGAACGTCATACAAAGTGTGCGGGACCCATTTTAGAGTGCTCCGGACGTCATATAAAGTGTGCGGGACCCATGTAAGAGTGCGCCGAACGCCATAGAAAGTGTGCGGGGCCCATGTAAGAGTGCGCCGAACGCCATAAAAAGTGTGCGGGACCCATGTTAGAGTGCGCCGGACGCCGTATAAAGTGTTCGGGACCCATGTAGGAGTGCGCCAAACGCCATAGAACGTGTTCGGGACCCATGTAAGAGTGCGCCGAACGCCATAGAAAGTGTGCGGGACCCATGTAAGAGTGCGCACGACGCCATAGAAAGTGTGCGGGATCCATGTAAGAGTGCGCAGGACGCCATATAAAGTGTGCGGGACCCATGTAAGAGTGCGCCGAACGAAATAGAAAGTGTGCGGGACCCATGTAAGAGTAAGTCGGACGCCATGGAAAATGTACGGGACCCATGTAGGAGTGCGCCGAACGTCATAGAAAGTGTACGAGACCCATGTAAGAGTGCGCCGAACGCCATAAAAAGTGTGCGGACCCATGTAAGAGTGCGCCGGACGCCATAGAAAGTGTGCGGGACCCATGTAAGAGTGCGCCGGACGCCATAGAAAGTGTGCGGGACCCATGTAAGAGTGCGCCGAACGCCATAGAAAGTGTGCGGGACCCATGTTAAGAGTGCGCCGAACGCCATAGAAAGTGTGTGGGACCCATGCAAGAGGGCGCCGGACGGCATAGTAAGTGTACGGGACCCATGTAAGAGAGAGCCGGACGCCATTGAAAGTGTGCGGGACCCATGTAAGTGCTCGCCAAACGCCATAGAAAGTGTGTGGGACCCATGTAAGAGTGCGCCGGACGCCATAGAAAGTGTGCGGGACCCATGTAAGAGTGCGCCGAACGCCGTATAAAGTGTACGGGACGCATGTAAGAGAACGCCGGACGCCATAGAAAGTGTGCGGGACCCATCTAAGAGCGCCCCGAAAGCCATAGAAAGTGTACGGGACCCATGTAAGAGTGCGCCGGACACCACAGAAAGTGTGCGGGACCCATGTAAGAGTGCGACGAACGCCATAGAAAGTGTGTGGGACCCATGTGAGAGTGCGCCGGACGCCATAAAAAGTGTGCGGGACCCATGTAAGAGTGCGAAGAACGCCATAGAAAGTGTGTGGGACCCATCTAAGAGTGCGCCGAAAGAAATAGAAAGTGTACGGGACCCATGTAAGAGTGCGCCGGACGCCATAGAAAGTGTGCGGGACCCATGTAAGAGTGCGCCGAACGCCATAGAAACTGTGCGGGACCCATGTTAGAGTGCGCCGGACGCCATAGAAAATGTGCGGGACCCATGTAAGAGTGCGCCGGACGCCATAGAAAGTGTGCGGGACCCATTTAAGAGTGCGCCGGACGCCATAGAAAGTGTGCGGGACCTACGTTAGTGTGCGCCGGACGCCATAGAAAGTGTGCGGGACCCATGTAAGAGTGCGCCGAACGCCATAGGAATTGTGCGGGACCCATGTAAGAGTGCGCCGGACGCCATAGAAAGTATGCGGGACCCATGTAAGAGTGCGCCGGACGCCATAGAAAGTGTGCGGGACCCATGTTAGAGTGCGCCGAACGCCATAGAAAGTGTGCGGGACACATGCTAGAGTGCGCCGCACGCCATATAAAGTGTACGGGACCCATGTAGGAGTGCGCCGGACGCCATATAAAATGAGCGGGACCCATGTAAGAGTGCGCCGGACGCCATATAAAGTGTACGGGACCCATGTAGGAGTGCGCAGGACGCCATAAAAAGTGTGCGGGACCCATGTAGGGGTGCGCCGAACGCCATAAAAAGTGTATGGGACCCATGTAAGAGTGCGCCGAACGCCATAAAAAGTGTGTGGGACCGATCTAAGAGTGCGCCGAACGCCATAGAAAGTGTACGGGACCCATGTAGGAGTGCGCCGGACGCCACAAAAAGTGTGTGGGACCGATCTAGGAGTGCGCCGAACGCCATAGAAAGTTTACGGACCCCATTCAAGAGTGCGCCGGACACCGAAGAAAGTGTACGGGACCAATGTAAGAGTGCGCCGGACGCCATAGAAAGTGTGCGGGACCCACTTAGGAGTGCGCCGGACACCGAAGAAAGTGTGCGGGACCCATGTTAGAGTGCGCCGAACGCCATAGAAAGTGTACGGGACCCATGTAGGAGTGCGCCGGACGCCACAAAAAGTGTGTGGGACCGATCTAAGAGTGCGCCGAACGCCATAAAAAGTGTGTGGGACCCATGTAAGAGTGCGCCGAACGCCATAAAAAATGTGTGGGACCCATGTACGAGTGCGCAGAATGGCGTAGAAAGTGTGTGGGCCCCATCTAAGAGTGCGCCGCACGCCATATAAAATGAGCGGGCCCCATGTAAGAGTGCGCCGGACGCCATAGAAAGTGTGCGGGACCCATGTAACAGAGCGCCGGACGCCATAAAAAGTGTGCGGGACCCATGTAAGAGTGCGCAGGACGCCATAGAAAGTGTGCGGGACCCATGTAAGAGTGCGCCGAACGCCATAAAAAGTGTACGGGACCCATGTAAGAGTGCGCCGAACGCCTTAAAAAGTGTGTGGGACCCATCTAAGAGTGCGCCGGACGCCATAAAAAGTGTGCGGGATCCATGTAAGAGGGCTCCGAACGCCATAAAAAGTGTGTGGGACCGATCTAAAAGTGCGCCGAACGCCATAGAAAGTGTACGGGACCCATGTAAGAGAGCGCCGGACGCCATAAAAAGTGTGCGGGACCCATGTAAGAGTGCGTCAGACGCCATAAAAAGCGTGCGAGACCCATGTAGGGGTGCGCCGAACGCCATAAAAAGTGTGTGGGACCCATCTAAGAGTGCGCCAGACGACATAAAAAAGTGTGCGGGACCCATGTAGGGGTGCGCCGAACGCCATAAAAAGTGTGTGGGACCCATGTAGGGGTGCGCCGAACGCCATAAAAAGTGTGTGGGACCCATCTAAGAGTGCGCCAGACGCCATAAATAGTGTGCGGGACCCATGTAAGAGTGCGCCGAACGGCATAGAAAGTGTACGGGACGCATGTAGGAGTGCGCCGGACGCCATAAAAAGTGTGCGGGACTCATGTAAGAGTGCGCCGAACGCCATAGAAAGTGTGCGGGACCCATGTAAGAGTGCGCAGGACGCCATAGAAAGTGTGCGGGACCCATGTAAGAGTGCGCAGGACGCCATATAAAGTGCGCGGGACCCATGTAAGAGTGCGCCGAACGCCATAGAAAGTGTGCGGGACCCATGTAAATGTGGGCCGGACGCCATATAAAGTGAGCGGAACCCATGTTAGAGTGCGCCGAACGCCATAGAAAGTGTGCGGTACCCATGTTAGAGTGCGCCGGACGCCATAGAAAGTGTGCGGGACCCATGTCAGAGTGCGCCGGACGCCATAGAAAGTTTGCGGGACCCATGTAAGAGTGCGCCGGACGCCATAGAAAGTGTGCGGGACCCATGTAAGAGTGCGCCGAAAGCCATAGAAAGTGTGCGGGGCCCATGCTAGAGTGCGCCGGACGCCATAGAAAGTGTGCGGGACCCATATAGGAGTGCGCCTGACGCCATAAAAAGTGTGTGGGACCCATGTAAGAGTGCGCCGAACGCCATAAAAAGTGTGTGGGACCCATGTAATAGGGCGCCGGACGCCATATAAAGTGTGCGGGACCCATGTAGGGGTGCGCCGAACGCCATAAAAAGTGTGTGGGACCCATCTAAGAGTGCGCCAGACGCCATAAAAAGTGTGCGGGACCCATGTAAGAGTGCGCCGAACGGCATAGAAAGTGTACGGGACGCATGTAGGAGTGCGCCGGACGCCATAAAAAGTGTGCGGGATCCATGTAAGAGGGCTCCGAACGCCATAAAAAGTGTGTGGGACCGATCTAAAAGTGCGCCGAACGCCATAGAAAGTGTACGGGACCCATGTAAGAGAGCGCCGAACGCCATAAAAAGTGTGTGGGACCGATCTAAAAGTGCGCCGAACGCCATAGAAAGTGTACGGGACCCATGTAAGAGAGCGCCGGACGCCATAAAAAGTGTGTGGGACCCATCTAAGAGTGCGCCGGACGCCATAAAAAGTGTGTGGGACCCATCTAGGAGTGCGCCGGACGCCACAAAAAGTGTGTGGGACCCATCTAAGAGTGCGCCGAACGCCATGGAAAGTGTGCGGGACCCATGTAATAGGGCGCCGGACGCCATATAAAGGGTACAGGACCCATGTAGGAGTGCGCCGGACGCCATAAAAAGTGTGCGGGACCCATGTAAGAGCGCGCCGAACGCCATATAAAGTGTGCGGGACCCATGTAAGAGTGCGCCGAACGCCATAAAAGTGTGCGAGACCCATGTAAGAGTGCGCCGAACGTTATAAAAAGTGTACGGAACCCATGTAAGAGTGCGCCAGATGCCATATAAAGTGTGCAAGACCCATGTAAGAGTGCGCCGAACGCCATAGAAAGTGTACGGGACCCATGTAAGAGAGCGCCGGACGCCATAAAAAGTGTGCGGGACCCATGTAAGAGTGCGCCGAACACCATAGAAAGTGTACGGGACCCATGTAAGAGAGCGCCGGACGCCATAAAAAGTGTGCGGGACCCATGTAAGAGTGCGCCGAACGCCTTAAAAAGTGTGTGGGACCCATCTAAGAGTGCGCCAGACGCCATAAAAGGTGTGCAGGACCCATGTAAGAGGGCTCCGAACGCCATAAAAAGTGTGCGGGACCCATGTAAGAGTGCGCCGAACGCCTTAAAAAGTGTGTGGGACCGATCTAAAAGTGCGCCGAACGCCATAGAAAGTGTACGGGACCCATGTAAGAGAGCGCCGGACGCCATAAAAAGTGTGCGGGACCCATGTGAGAGTGCGCCGAACGGCATAGAAAGTGTACGGGACGCATGTAGGAGTGCGCCGAACGCCATAAAAAGTGTGCAGGACCCATGTAAGAGTGCCCCGGACGCCACATAAAATGTGCGGGACCCATGAAAGAGTGCGCCGGACGCCATAGAAAGTGTGCGGGACCCATGTAAGAGTGCGCCGGAACGCCATAGAAAGTGAGCGGGACCCATGTAAGAGTGCGCCGGACGCCATAGAAAGTGTGCGGGACCCATGTAAGAGTGCGCCGAACGCCATATAAAGTGTACGGGACCCATGTAGGAGTGCGCCGGACGCCATAAAAAGTGTGTGGGACCCATTTAAGAGTGCGCCGGACGCCATATAAAATGAGCGGGACCCATGTAAGAGGGCGCCGAACGCCGTAAAAAGTGTGTGGGACCCATCTAAGAGCGCGCCGGACGCCATATAAAAGGAGCGGGACCCATGTAAGAGTGCGCCGGACGCCATAGAAAGTGTGCGGGACCCATGTAAGAGTGCGCCGATTGCCATAGAAAGTGTGCGGGACCCATGTAAGAGTGCGCAGGACGCCATATAAAGTGTGCGGGACCCATGTAAGAGTGCGCCCGACGCCATAGAAAGTGTGCAGGACCCATGTAAGAGTGCGCCGAACGCCATAGAAGTGTGTGGGACCCATGTAAGAGTGCCCCGGACGCCGGAGAAAGTGTGCGGGACCCATGTAAGAGTGCGCCGATTGCCATAGAAAGCGTGCGGGACCCATGTAGGAGTGCGCCGGACGCCATAAAAAGTGTGTGGGACCCATGTAAGAGTGCGCCGAACGCCATAAAAAGTGTGCGGGACCCATGTAATAGGGCGCCGGACGCCATATAAAGTGTACGGGACCCATGTAGGAGTGCGCCGGACGCCATAAAAAGTGTGCGGGACCCATGTGAGAGGGCGCCGAACGCCATAAAAAGTGTGTGGGACCGATCCAAGAGTGCGCCGAACGCCATAGAAAGTGTACGGGACCCATGTAGGAGTGCGCCGGACGCCATAAAAAGTGTGCGGGACCCATGTGAGAGGGCGCCGAACGCCGTAAAAAGTGTGTGGGACCCATCTAAGAGTGCGCCGGGCGCCATATAAAATGAGCGGGACCCATGTAAGAGGGCGCCGAACGCCGTAAAAGTGTGTGGGACCCATCTAAGAGTGCGCCGGACGCCATATAAAATGAGCGGGACCCATGTAAGAGTGCGCCGGACGCCATAGAAAGTGTGCGGGACCCATGTAAGAAGGCGCCGATTGCCATAGAAAGTGTGTGGGGCCGATCTAAAGGAGCGCCGACCGCCAGAGAAAGGGTCCGGGACCCATGAAAGAGAGCGCCGAACGCCATAAAAAGCGTGCGGGACCCATGTAAGAGTGCGCCGGACGCCATAGAAAGTGTGCGGGACCCATGTAAGAGTGCGCCGGACGCCATAGAAAGTGTGCGTGATCCATGTAAGAGCGCCGGATGCCATAAAAAGTGTACGGGACCCAGGTGAGAATGCGCCGGACGCCATAAAAAGTGTGCGGGACCCATGTAAGAGCGCCGGACGCCATAGAAAGTGTGCGGGACCCATGTAAGAGTGCGCCGGACGCCATAAAAGTGTGCGGAACCCATGTAGGAGCGCGCCGAACGCCATATAAAGTGTACGTGACCCATGTAGGAGTGCGCAGGACGCCATAAAAAGTGTGCGGGACTCATGTAAGAGAGCGCCGAACGCCATAAAAAGTGTGTGGGACCCATCTAAGAGTGCGCCGGACGCCATAAAAAGTGTGTGGGACCCATGTAGGAGTGCGCCGGACGCCATAAAAAGTGTGCGGGGCCCATGTAATAGGGCGCCGGACGCCATATAAAGTGTACGGGACCCCTGGAAGAGGGCGCCGAACGCCGTAAAAAGTGTGTGGGACCCATCTTAGAGTGCGCCGGACGCCATATAAAGTGTACGGGACCCATGTAAGAGAGCGCCGGACGCCACAGTATGTGTGCGGGACCCATGTAAGAGTACGCCGAACGCCATAAAAAGTGTGCGGGACCCATGTAATAGGGCGCCGGACGCCATATAAAGTGTACGGGACCCATGTAGGAGTGCGCCGGACGCCATAAAAAGTGTGCGGGACCCATGTAAGAGGGCGCCGAACGCCGTAAAAAGTGTGTGGGACCCATCTAAGAGTGCGCCGGACGCCATATAAAATGAGCGGGACCCATGTAAGAGTGCGCCGGACGCCATAGAAAGTGTACGGGGCACATGTAGAAGTGCGCCCGACGCCATAGAAAGTGTGCAGGACCCATCTAAGAGTGCCCCGAACGCCATAAAAAGTGTGTGGGACCCATCTAAGAGTGCGCCGGACGCCATATAAAGTGTACGGAACCCATGTAAGAGTGCGCCAGACGCCATAAAAAAGTGTGCGGGACCCATCTAAGGGTGCCTGGACGCCGGAGAAAGTGTACGGGACCCATGTAAGAGTGCTCTGGACGCCATAGTATGTGTGCGGGACCCATGTAAGAGTGCGCCGAACGCCGTATAAAGTGTACGGGACCCATGTAAGAGAACGCCGGACGCCGTAAAAAGTGTATGGGACCCATGTAAGAGTGCACAGGACGCCATAGAAAGTGTACGGGACCCATGTAAGAGGGCGCCGAACGCCGTAAAAAGTGTGTGGGACCCATCTAAGAGTGCGCAGGACGCCATATAAAGTGTACGGGACCCATGTAGGAGTGCGCCGGACGCCATAAAAAGTGTGCGGGACCCATGTAAGAGGGCGCCGAACGCCATAAAAAGTGTGTGGGACCGATCTAAGAGTGCGCCGAACGCCATAGAAAGTGTACGGGACCCATGTAGGAGTGCGCCGGACGCCATAAAAAGTGTGCGGGACCCATGTAAGAGTGCGCCGAACGCCGTAAAAAGTGTGTGGGACCCATCTAAGAGTGCGCCGAACGCCATAGAAAGTGTACGGGACCCATGTAAGAGAGCGCCGGACGCCATAAAAAGTGTGCGGGACCCATGTAAGAGTGCGCCAGACGCCATGAAAAGCGTGCGAGACCCATGTAGGGGTGCGCCGAACGCCATAAAAAGTGTGTGTGTGTGTGTGTGGCCCATCTAAGAGTGCGCCAGACGCCATAAAAAAAGTGCGGGACCCATGTAAGAGGGCGCCGAACGCCATAAAAAGTGTGTGGGACCCATGTAAGAGTGCGCCGAACGCCTTAAAAAGTGTGTGGGACCCATCTAAGAGTGCGCCAGACGCCATAAAAGGTGTGCAGGACCCATGTAAGAGTGCGCCAGACGCCATAAAAAGCGTGCGAGACCCATGTAGGGGTGCGCCGAACGCCATAAAAAGTGTGTGGGACCCATCTAAGAGTGCGCCAGACGCCATAAAAAGTGTGCGGGACCCATGTAAGAGTGCGCCGAACGGCATAGAAAGTGTACGGGACGCATGTAGGAGTGCGCCGGACGCCATAAAAAGTGTGCGGGATCCATGTAAGAGTGCGCCGAACACCATAGAAAGTGTACGGGACCCATGTAAGAGAGCGCCGTACGCCATAAAAAGTGTGCGGGACCCATGTAAGAGTGCGCCGAACGCCTTAAAAAGTGTGTGGGACCCATCTAAGAGTGCGCCGAACGCCATAACAAGTGTACGGGACCCATCTAAGAGTGCGCCGGACGCCATATAAAGTGTACGGGACCCATGTAAGAGTGCGCCGGACGCCATAGAAAGTGTGCGGGACCCATGTAAGAGTGCGCCGATTGCCATAGAAAGTGTGCGGGACCCATGTAAGAGTGCGCAGGACGCCATATAAAGTGTGCGGGACCCATCTAAGGGTGCCTGGACGCCGGAGAAAGTGTACGGGACCCATGTAAGAGTGCTCTGGACGCCATAGTATGTGTGCGGGACCCATGTAAGAGTGCGCCGAACGCCGTATAAAGTGTACGGGACCCATGTAAGAGAACACCGGACGCCGTAAAAAGTGTATGGGACCCATGTAAGAGTGCACAGGACGCCATAGAAAGTGTACGGGACCCATGTAAGAGGGCGCCGAACGCCGTAAAAAGTGTGTGGGACCCATCTAAGAGTGCGCAGGACGCCATATAAAGTGTACGGGACCCATGTAGGAGTGCGCCGGACGCCATAAAAATGTGCGGGACCCATGTAAGAGGGCGCCGAACGCCATAAAAAGTGTGTGGGACCCATCTAAGAGTGCGCCGGACGCCATATAAAGTGTACGGAACCCATGTAGGAGTGCGCCGGACGCCATAAAAAGTGTGCGGGACCCATGTAAGAGGGCGCCGAACGCCGTAAAAAGTGTGTGGGACCCATCTAAGAGTGCGCCTGACGCCATATAAAGTGTACGGGACCCATGTAACAGAGCGCCGGACGCCATAAAAAGTGTGCGGGACCCATGTAAGAGTGCGCCAGACGCCATGAAAAGCGTGCGAGACCCATGTAGGGGTGCGCCGAACGCCATAAAAAGTGTGTGTGTGTGTGGCCCATCTAAGAGTGCGCCAGACGCCATAAAAAAAGTGCGGGACCCATGTAAGAGTGCGCCAGACGCCATAAAAAAGTGTGCGGGACCCATGTAGGGGTGCGCCGAACGCCATAAAAAGTGTGTGGGACCCATGTAAGAGTGCGCCGAACGCCATAGAAAGTGTACGGGACCCATATAGGAGTGCGCCGGACGCCATAAAAAGTGTGCGGGACCCATGTAAGTAAGAGGGCGCCGAACGCCATAAAAAGTGTGTGGGACCGATCTAAGAGTGCGCCGGACGCCATATAAAATGAGCGGGACCGATCTAAGAGTGCGCCGAACGCCATAGAAAGTGTACGGGACCCATGTAGGAGTGCGCCGGACGCCATAAAAAGTGTGCGGGACCCATGTAATAGGGCGCCGGACGCCATATAAAGTGTACGGGACCCATGTAGGAGTGCGCCGGACGCCATAAAAAGTGTGCGGGACCCATGTAAGAGGGCGCCGAACGCCGTAAAAAGTGTGTGGGACCCATGTAAGAGTGCGCCGGACGCCATAGAAAGTGTACGGGGCACATGTAGAAGTGCGCCCGACGCCATAGAAAGTGTGCAGGACCCATCTAAGAGTGCCCCGGACGCCGGAGAAAGTGTGCGGGACCCATGTAAGAGTGCGCCGATTGCCATAGAAAGCGTGCGGGACCCATGTAAGAGTGCGCAGGACGCCATATAAAGTGTGCGGGACCCATCTAAGGGTGCCTGGACGCCGGAGAAAGTGTACGGGACCCATGTAAGAGTGCTCTGGACGCCATAGTATGTGTGCGGGACCCATGTAAGAGTGCGCCGAACGCCGTATAAAGTGTACGGGACCCATGTAAGAGAACGCCGGACGCCGTAAAAAGTGTATGGGACCCATGTAAGAGTGCACAGGACGCCATAGAAAGTGTACGGGACCCATGTAAGAGGGCGCCGAACGCCGTAAAAAGTGTGTGGGACCCATCTAAGAGTGCGCAGGACGCCATATAAAGTGTACGGGACCCATGTAGGAGTGCGCCGGACGCCATAAAAATGTGCGGGACCCATGTAGGAGTGCGCCTGACGCCATAAAAGTATGCGGGACCCATCTAAGGGTGCCCGGACGCCGGAGAAAGTGTACGGGACCCATGAAAGAGTGCTCTGGACGCCATAGTATGTGTGCGGGACCTATGTAAGAGGGCGTCGAACGCCGTAAAAAGTGTGTGGGACCCATGTAAGAGTACGCCGGATCCCAGAGAAAGTGAGCGGGACCAATTTAAGAGTGCGCCAAACACATAAAAACTGTGTGGGACCCATCTAAGAGTGCTCCAGACGCCACAAAAAATGTGCGGGTCCTATGTAAGAGTGTGCCGAACGCGGGTTGGAGCTACAGGTTCCAGGCTACTGCGTCAGGTACAAATCAGACAGCTTTGAGCTCTCTTAGACGTCCCAGGAGCAAGATCATGATTGAAGCATCAAGTTTGGATCCCTCAGCTTCCTCCAAGAGGCAATGGGTTCAAGTTCGCTTCAAAACTATTGCATGTCGCTCCCTCTAATCCTACCCACGATTAAAACAAATGATTAGGAGCGAGAGATCAAAGAGTTGGCCAGGGCGAGTGACCCTGTCGAATGTCAATCCCATGGGCCTGCGCTCATGGGTAAGCTATGAGGCGGCCCGTATGCTATGCAGGTTTGCAGAAGGTGTTCAACATGGTCCCTCAGTTGCTGGAGGTATTTGAATAATGATGCACTTATACTACATGTAATTTACTTGAGTAGAGATAATTCACATGTAATTTACATTGACGGAGATGTATTACAAGTATATTGTAATCGTCTCTTATTTTACAAGTTTTATGTTTTTATAAATTAAAAACATATTACTTGCGACATTTGGCC
Organism: Aplectana chamaeleonis; assembly: GCA_029168955.1. Classification (NCBI taxonomy): domain Eukaryota; kingdom Metazoa; phylum Nematoda; class Chromadorea; order Rhabditida; family Cosmocercidae; genus Aplectana; species Aplectana chamaeleonis. Next base: position 60,277 of record JAPDOI010000074.1, read on the forward strand.
TGCGAGCGAGGGACCGATATATTACATATAACATACATCGGTCGAGATAATTCGAATGTAATTTACATTGGCCAATTTATTTTACATGTATATTAATTCAGGCCTTTTCTATTACATGTGAAATGTTTTCATTTTTCTGAGCCCTGGTCGAGTCGTTGATCTCTCGCTCCTCATGGTTCGTGCTAATCTTGGGGAGGATTAGAGGGAGCGACGTGCGATATTTTCGAAGCAGGCTTGAGCCCACTGCTTCTTGTATGAAGCTGTGGGATCCAATCTTGGTGCTCCAGTTATGAAGCAGCAAGCTTTAAGCTCTTGGGGTGTCCAAGAGAGCTCAAAGCTTACTGATTCGTACCTAAAGCAGTAGCCTGGAACTTGCAGCCCCAACACTTAAAGCATCGAGCTTCAACTTGCAGCTCTAATTAAGTTGCGTGAAATATAAGTGTATGTTACATGTAATATAAGTGTATGTTACAGGTAATATAAGTGTTAGTTAAATGCGATATAAAGGTAATATACTTGAATGTCTCAAGTTTCTTACACTTTATATTACATGTAACATGTTTTCATTTTTCTGAGCCGCCCCAGAATACAAACTCGTCTAGATCGATAGTACCAATACGGTACCTTTGGCTGGTTTTTGATGCTTCCAACGAGGTTCGCGTTCCAGAACAGACTATGAGAGTATATCGGCTTCTCTAGCTCAACCGTTTTGTTGCTAATATTCGCTGTTTCAACCGCGCGCCGTAAAACTCGTCCACTTTCACCTGATAATAAAATAACCGTTATTCCTCTAGTTGCACACAGTTTTCGTTCATGTTTTCGTCAGTTCCCAATACAACCAGCTCCAAACCTTTGATTTATGGCATAAAGTCGATACCATTTTTGAGTGTGTCTGCTGCTTTAAGAGGGAGCCAGAACAGTTGGTGCGATCCGTCCCGTCTGTGGGGCAGTTATTGAAAATGCTTTCTTTCTCCTGGAGTGTTTCTAAAACGGAAAAATCGGTCTGTTTGGAAAATCATTCGAATGCTGTTCCGGATGAGCATTCGAATGATTTTTCAAACAAACCGATTTTTCCGTTTTAAACGCACACCAGGAGAAAGAAAGCATTTTCAATAACTGCCCCACAGACGGCACGGATCGCATAGCATCTCGTCCCCATAGCCATTCACCCTCGACCCAGGCATCGAAAATTGACATTTAATTAATAGCTCTTGGTTAATCTTAGTGTTTGATGAATCAGGTATACTAAACCTAAGCCCTGAAAGGGGAGGAAACTCCTAGCTGTGGCAGGCTACGACTGAGGTGTTAATTCCCTGCGGGGACGAGATGCCCGGAAACCGGTTGCGATCCCCCCTCCAGCGATGCCGAAATTGGCGCCCCCCCTCCACCATGGCAGCTTCTTCTGCTTTTTTGCCCCGCCCACTTTCTTTTTCCTTATATAAGGAATTCTTCAGCTGATTATGATGATTCGACTTCTTTACTTTTTAAATTTTTTTATTCAAGTCAGTGATATTTGTGAAGGTTTCGACCTTAGTGCCAAAAAATCAACAACACAACATTTTATTTAACATTATTGTCTTTATCCAACAATTGCCCAACCACTATTTAAAAAATTGGATTTTCAAAATTTTTCCTTTGCAAACAGGAAAAATCCCCCAAAAGTGATTTTTTTCAGTTTGACCCAATTTTGCTTGCAATCAACTCAGAATCACTTCAAATGGTTTTCCACACAGTTTCTGCTTTCCCTGGTTTTTGGGGGCCTTCCAGTGTCATGGGCCGTAACTCCGCGGTTCGGTGAAACAAATCGACTAAGGAAATGGAAAAAATCAAGACTGCGCTTTTAGAGGGAGAAATAAAAAATTTCCCCATTGGAGAAAGTGGTGTTAAAAGGACTCTTTTTCCAAATGGCCCTTACAGCCTTGGTTTTCACTTTGAGAAGGCGGCAGTCGAGCAAAAGATGCACATACTAGATGGTTTTCGAAAGCTAGATTAACTAGATTTTCTCTGGAAAAAATGTTTTTTTGAGGTTTACCCATCCTATGAAAAGGAAAACAGGTGAGAAACCTCAAAAAAATAGATTTTAGAAAAAATCCAGCTAATGTGGTTTTTGATAACCATCTAGTAGATGCACCTCGACAGCCGCCGTCCAGAAGTGAAAGCCAAGGCTTTAAAAACCATCTGAAAAAAACGGTCTTTTAGCTCCATTTTTTTTCAACGGGGAATTTTTTTATTTCTCCATCTTTATGTGCAGCTTTGATTTTTCCCACTTTGTAAAAATGGTCTAATTTACCGAACCGCTGACTCTGATGATTCGAGGGATACATCCCCATGCAAAAGTTGCTTTGCTCCCTATGAGGGGAACGATTCCAACCCGATGGGCAGCATGGGGGTAACCGCGACGGGACACGCTGCGCACGGTATAGAAAGGGGATGGTGGGCTTATTGTGAGGGAATTATCGGCATCCGTTCCCTCACAAACATTCGTGAGAGGATTTTCCCGCAATGACAAGACAGAACGCGGATGATCATGCCGACATGTAAACAATCGATCAATACAACGGGCGCGCGCCATTCACACTCTCGTGCTGTCCCCGCGTGTCTTCCTTCATTTGTCATCTTTCGTACCTTTCTCTCCTTTTCACGCCACTCTCACGTGTCTCATGTCACTCTCACGTGTTATGAGTCGACTCCAATTATTCTTTTCTTCATTTTTCCTGATCATCAGCAGTCAAACGAAGAAATTCCCGTGGGGATGGCGTTTTTTGCCATCGTTTTATTCGATTTCAATTACTCAGTAGCACATTCCTGTGAACCATTCGCAGTGGAAGTGGGTCGTTCGAAACACTTTCGAGCGAGCAATGAAGGGAAAAAATTCGAAAATTCGGGGTTCGAAAAAAATTAGAAAGTTTTTGGTGGAAAATACATCCCCAAATTTTCTCCGCTGTTGAGATTCTGTTGTATCCTGAATCAGGGGCACTGTATTGGAAGATGCTCTAATAAATCAAGGCTGTGAAACCAGGAAGGAAGAACTATATGCTGCTCATTTCAAATCATGACAGTAGGGTGCGATTCGAGTTTAAAGTTAATGTTCGCGATCTTCTCATGAGGATGTGCTATGCTCATGAGAAGATAGAGCTGGCCATCACAAAAGTGAAAATAAGTAAAAAATTGGAGAAAAACGCTCAGGACCAAGCTAGTGCTTTGTGTCCGCTTGCCCCAACTATCGAGATTTCTGAAGATTGCCTTCTATTTTGCTTTTAAAAGTGATTGCTTGGCACTTTAGACGACTACTGATTACTTTATGAGCAAAATAGATGACGAATGAACTGGCTTTCATAAAATATCGTTAATTGGGGGCGTGCGGACACCTGTAATTAGCCGTCCTGGCTTGTTGTTGAGTGTTTTTCCTGCAAAATTTAACTTTTTTTCACATAATTTTTTTCTGTAGATACCATATCTAGATTTACATGAATAGAGCTCAAGAATCGTTTTTATCGCGAACCCTGCCTTCAACAGGGATCAGGGCATCTCGTGTTTAGCTCTACTCGAGTTTGTGGAACTGGGTTAAAGGCAGAGTTCACGATGATTCTCGTTTCCAAGTTTTCCACTCAAAACAATGCGTTGGCAACCAAGTGTTACCAAAATCACGGAGAAACGGCGAGAAACGCACTAATTCGTCTTATTTCAGTGACATTATTCTATGGCCTGGACTAGTTGTCTGGTTGGATGAACATGTTCACGGTGGTTGTCACCGGAAAAAAATGGGACTAACCGAAAATGGAGGAATATTTTGGGCAAAACAGTATTAGTTAGGGCCCGAAGTAAAGAACGGAACAATACAGAATAGAGAATTGCAAAAGACGGGTCCACAAAAGATTTCATTGTCACAACGAACAGTTCCACTGATACTTAAGAGGCGGGCTGATACTTGAGGATTTCCTGCCCTTCTGGTGCGTTTTTCTCGGTTTTTTTGTCATTTCGGTTCTACTTGGGGGCCAAGCAATCGAATTAGCGATTAATCTCAGAATCGAAGATTATCGTGAACACTGCCTTTAAGCAGGCCGTTGTCCAGGACCTCAATGGAGCTACAGTCGGCGCAGAATACACCTATACTCTGCGCTACCTGGCGAAAACTCGGTGCACGTATGCTATAAGTTATACCACCGAGTTTGCGCCAACCTCCAATGGGGAACGCAAAGTATCGGTAGGATCTGTGCCGACTGTACGTTCCATCCTCCCTTGCTGACCGAAGTTCTTGAATAACACTGAAAATTTTCGTTTCTTCCAACGTAAGTTTTTTTTTGTAGAAAGCAGTAGAAAATGAGTTCTGCAATTTCTGCCCCATTCTGTATTTTCTCATTCGTTTCGTTCAGCTGACGCATACTTTGTTATTGCATGACTAGTTTTCTCACACCTTTCCTTCCTACACCAAATTCATGATCAAGTTTAGTTGCACATTAAGTATTTGCGCTTCTCCAATAGATTCTTTCTACTGAATTCCAGGACAGTTTTTGGTCTTTCTAGATGAATGCGTCTTCTCGTAGCTGATTCTGTAAGTTACCTCAAAATAACTTCTGTTCAAGGAAAGAGTAGGCTCGGTGGTGCTCAGCATAAAAGTATATTCTCTCCATGTTGCGAGTCCTCTTGCACTAAAATGCAACTTCGTCCTTAAGACCTGGATCTTGGCACAAAAGGAATCTGCGATGGTCTGACATACAGAAGGGAATGCTTGGGCACCTGGGTGATCCCTTCTGCGACGTTAGAATCTACTGATTCTAGATTTAATGTCGAATTTCACCCCTGTTTTCTGAGCTCGAGCTACACTCGGAGCGCATCTTACTAGGCAATCACTATTATCAGAAAGGCCATCTCCAACGAATTCTGTTCCAGTGAGTGTATAGCCTAGCTCCCTCATTTCGAGCCGGTCGAACTAAAGCTTGTTGAGCTTATCACGCCGAGTCTCTTTATCATTGCTATATTTTGCCACGAACGACCGCTCTACTGCTTGCTTCTCCTAGACTCAACTGAGCGAGCTATCTAGGCTGTTCTTCCAATGGCGTTTTCAAATCCGTTTTGAGTTGCTGAAGACTTCTCTTGACCGAGTTATGGGCGCCTTCGCACTAGGGCTTGCCTTACATTTCTGGTGGGCTTTTATAAAACCATATGTTTAGAGTTTCTAGGTATGGGACACAGTTTTGATAATCCGTTTTCGAAAACCTCTAAATGCCTCAGAGATTTACAGGAGATTTTCAAAAGTTGGATTTCTATAGCTTTGCGTAGATAAAAGTGGTAAACGAATGGCAATTTTAGGATGTTCAAAAAAGCCTCGGATTAAGATAAAAACGTTTTTATAGAGGTTGTTAAAAGAACGATAGTTGAGTGCGCCAGAACGCGGCTAGCGTAATCGTAACCTTGAAACCATTTGTTTGTTAACGGTTTTTCACGGACGAAACAACTCATTCTACGCCAGATAGTGGATTTTTTTTTGCTACTGGAGAGCTCCGTGAATGAACACACAACGACATTTTTTCTTGCGCTTCCTTTCAGTACTTTTCATGAGTTTCGTTGTTTCCATAATCTTCACGCTAGTTATTCTGCTTTAGCTTTCGCCCGTAGTAACGATCGAAATGCGTTTTTTATTTATTTTTTATCCTCAGGCACGATGACCCATAGGATTTTGATCAAATATTACGGATTGTTGCTATAAGTAATTTAAAGAAAGTAACAAATGCTATCGCGAAGTCAAGGCTATATCACGGAAATTGTTGAGTTCGCCTATAAAATGATCATTCCAACTCCTATCATTACCAGAAATTCCAGAAAACTCTCAGATAAGATAGAAATATTGAGGAAAGTCATGGTTTTTAATATATGATTGTCGCCGTCGAATGACTTGCTTCGTCCGTGGAAAAACCGTCTCCAAACAATTTATTTCACGACGAGATACGGTAGCCCGGTTCTGGCGCACTTCACTATCGTTCTTGTGGGACTGTTTTGGATACTGATCACTAATCTGAGGCCCATTTGTTAATATTCAAAAAAATTCGCCTTTGGCGGCCTTTGTTTCTGTGACATTCCAAGCGAAAAAAAACAGTTCAGAGATTGTGTTGAAGTGCAGCTGCATACTAGAGTTGTGGACGATTGAAATTTTCAAAAGATTTTTCGAAATTTTTTTGGTTCGTTCGAAAATTCGTCGAACAAATTTTTTTTCAGATTCCGTTCGTTCGAAATTTCGCTCGTTCGAAATTATTTCAAACGAATTTTTTTCATTTCTCATTCGTTCAAAATTCTTTCGAACGGAAATTTTTCAATTTTCGTTTGTTCGTCATTTTTTTCAGAAATTGTACAACTATACTGCATTCGGACTACGAAATTTGTAGACCAATGTTGGGAAGGGAAATGTATCGAATAAACGTATGTTCGGACATTCCTTGTGTTTAGGAAATCGATATTCGGAAAGCATGCTCGGGGGTGGAAAGAGGTGCTATCTTAGCGTGGGGAGCTTTGCTGTATCGCACTTGGCCACGCCTATTTTTCCGTGCCGCAATGACTCTCCTGATTCTGGCAGGGGAGAGAGACCCCGGGTAGTTGCTCAAATTTAGTGCGGCGCGGTGAAATGGGCCAGGCCAAGGGCATTGCGGCATAGTGCCCCCCTCTAGGATACCACCGGCAAGGGAAGGTTCCATAATAGCGGGGGGGGGGCACTATGGCGCGATGCACTTGGCCACGCTCACTTTACCGTGCCGCACTAAATTTGAGCATTTTTCTGATAAAAAAACAGAGAACAGATGTTTTCTCAACTTCTCGGTAGCGCGAAGGATTGTGTAAAGCTTCATGTACACCCTAATCTTTAGCCGATACGATGACATTTGAATTGTCACCGAAACAACTGAAAACGGCAAAGAAAAAATCGAAAGAGCTCACCGTCTCTGAGCATGATCGCCGGTCATACGGACGACTGGATGGTGGTCATGCGGAAGTCGATGCCTGTCGCATGGAGTGTATATATATATATATATATATATATATATATATATATATATATATATATATATATATATATATATATATATATATATATATATATATATATATATATATATATATATATATATATATATATATATATATATATATATATATATATATATATATATATATATATATATATATATATATATATATATATATATACCTGTGCAAACCAGACCACGCGATGTGTATGATAAGTAGAGCCGCTTATAGAACAAAACACTTCCGGTGGCCGATCTCAGCCTCAAGTCTTGGGCGAGATGCTGCCGCTCGATGATACAATAACGCGCTCCATGGCGAATGGGAGGGATACGGTAGCACAAAGTTCCGGCTGCTAAAATCCGTTTTGTGTGGACGATGTCAGCTAGCCCGCAAAAAATGATTTCCACCGTGGACGATGCCTTTAAATGAACTGTCATGGTGTGACTGCGGCCAGGCAGCTGTCGATAAACCCGTCTGATAGTGGATGATAATCAGCCCTTATTTCTCTTTTCGTCGCATAACGAGACGACTACCGGTGTGTGTGTGTGCCCGTGTTGTGTGCGACCAGCGGTGTGTAAGTGTGTATGTGTATGTTGAAAAAAAAACGTGATTTTATCGTTGGTGAATATAGTACTGTATTTTATGCTGTGCTGGCCTGCCACAAAGATACAAGAACGTAAACTCGGCCTGTTGGAGACAAAAATGTTGCGCTAGACTGCTGGTGTCACCCGCACAGAGCACACTACAGCGGCGACATCGGGCAGTGTTTTGGCTAGTCACCAATCGCTGAAATGAAGCTTCACTCTGGTTGTGTGGGCACGCAATGCGTGCTGGAAACGATACCGTTTGCAAAGCTGGCCTGAATCTGGATGTGCCTGGCAAACGACTCGAAGAACAACAAAGACAACGCTGGCTTGAAACGCTGAATGCCGATTTGAAGGCTGCCGATGCGTTCCCTGGTCAGGCGCGTGACAGGGAAAGATAGACCCAGTTTATCAGAAGAGCGGAGTCCGCTTCGAAGCGGAGCAAACGCTAAAAAAGGAGAAGAAGAAGAAAAAGCTCTGAAAGCACATACTGAAAATGAGTAGTGCTAATGCAGTGGAAAGAAATGAAATTTTTTCATCTTCAATGATTTTTCGCCGCTCTCGCGCGTTCTTAAACCGGATTATCGCATTTCCCCTAACTCGTCCATTTGCAGGATGGAGCGGAGCACCAATCGTGTGCTCGATATAGAAACAAGAGGGAACCATCGTGATGCGGTAGAGTTCTTGTCGCATATCTATATGCACAGAGATTTGCAGGTGAGAAGAAGACGACTTGCAATCTATTATGTCTCTCCATCCCAGTGTAAGGTGTGCACCATGGTGCTTCTCATCTGGGCCAAGAGCTGCGGCACCTGATTGAATCCACACCGCGGGTATGGCTATGGAGCAGCTCGGCTGGCACACGCGCTGCGCGCGACGGAAAAACACTGCGCGCGTCGTCGTCTTTGGGGCGCGTTAGCCTGGGCTCTGAAAAAAAAATTAGTTAATGCTCGGTTAATGCGCCCCAAGGACGACGACGCGCGCAGCCTTTGTTCCGTCGCGCGTGGCGCGTGTGCCAACCGAACTGCTCCATCGCCACACCCGCGGCGTGGATTCGATCAACATGCCGCGGTACCTTTCCGTGAAGTTCAGCGAGGTGCTTTACATAACATCATTAGCGCTAGACACTCCCTTGACACAGTGGGCATTAAAGCTGGGATCACTATGTACCACGAATCCCAAATCCTTATCTCTTCGACAGTGAGGTTTTTCTGGTGATCAATGCTATAAAACCACTGTCCATTGTCACAACATCGCAGTTTATCATTTGGGCTGGTTTCCTGCTACAGGATTACGTTTCAGCAAATCGTCTTCGAAAATTGCGATTTATCCGCCGTGGACCTTCTTCGCATTCCGTTTCCTACGTCGGTGAAGTACGCAAGTCTGAGAGGGAACTCCTTTTCTAATCCCTGGGATGCTCTATCGGAGAAGTTGCCCAACCTTGTTTGCTTAGACTGCAAGGTATTGGACAGCTCAAGCGCATTCCGAGTGAAGTTTGATTTCAGCCTACTTCGACATTTTTTTCTAGGTTATTATGTCTGGTTTCTATGGAGAATGGCAAAATGTGGAATCTGCTTTGCGTTTTTATCGACTCTGTTGATGAAGAGTAAGTTTATGATGTAATAGACTTCTTTGTCTCGACTTCCACCAACCACTTTTCCATTTTTAACAATGCGGTAGGCAGTATGTGCTTCTAAAATTGCTACGAAATCAAGTTTTGAAAACGATGCGTCAACCTTCGGGCGCCTTGGGTAGATTTACGCGGTCACAACCATTGGTGTGCGCTTCCGGCCTTCACCTGCTCTCCCCGCGCTTTTTGAGCTCGTCTGTGCAGGTTGGTTGAGTGTGATCTTGCTCTTGCTCTGTTCCAGCATATGTTGGAAAGTATAAAGAGCTGAGTGCACACTATACTTGTTCCAAATGAAATTCATTTCGAATATCCGACTTTTCGACTATAGTCGGATATCGTACTTTTTCGAATATTCGACTTTTCGACTATAGTTGGATATCGCACTTTTTCGAATATTCGACTTTCCGACTGTAGTCGGATATCGCCCATTTTCGAATATTCGACTTTTCGACTATAGTCGGATATCGCACTTTTTCGAATATTCGACTTTTCGACTATAGTCGGATATCGTACTTTTTCGAATATTCGACTTTTCGACCATAGTCGGATATCACACTTTTTCGAATATTCGACTTTTCGACTGTAGTCGGTTATCGCCCATTTTCGAATATTCGACTTTTCGACAGTAGTCGGATATGAGACTTTTTCGAATATTCGACTTTTCGAATAAAAAGTCGACTTTTTTAACTGACTATGAAAATAATTGAAGTGCAACTAACTGTTTTTTTTTCACATAGAAACACGTCGATTTCTCACTCATCCACTCGCGGGCGTTCTGACAGATTAAAGCATCTTTTTTCAAACCAAAATCAGACCGATACTCAGACACTCTGACGGTTGTTCAGCGGGGTAAAAAGGCTTGTCGGTGCGACGGCGGGAGCCAAAATGGGGAGGAGTCGAATTGTCGGTTGTACCGCAGAGAGAGAGAAATTCAATTTACGGAGACGGTTATTTGGAGGTGGAAAAGGGGTTGACGGTGCAACGGCGGGGACGTGCTCTACCGTCAAATATGTGACACGTTCCGCAACTCGGACCAAAAAAGATGGGTGAGCCGGCATCAACATGTTTAGACAAAAGTATTAACATTGATAGGGGTATAAAAGGCTCCTCATCTCACCGTGAGCCTCAGTCAGCTTTTTGGAGCTGGACCTGGAAGGTGACCTCGAGTCACCTTCCGGAAGATCCACCGGATACCGGAGGATAATTTTTGTCGCCGAGGGGAGGGGGCCCCCACGGCTCGGGGGGGGGGGTGGTACCCAACTGTAGGGCCATCTCCCCATGGTCCGCAGTAGGGTGCACCCCACCGTGGACCGTGGGATCACCTCTTTTGTGGGGACGCCAATAGGGATTTCCCCGGGGTCCCCTCTGCGGACCCGGGAATACCCAGGATGTATTGGAAAGCGCGTGACCGGAAATCTGGTTCGGTTGTACCGCGGTGTGATATCGGTTGATTGGCGGTGGAAGATCGGTTGTCCAGCAGATGCCCCAGCCGATCAACCGACGTTCCCCCGCCGAGTAACCGCCCATGAGTCTGTGCGGTTGTACGGAGGAACAGTATCCGTTATACGCTGGATGACCAGGGAGGGGCAACCGACATTCCCCTGCGGAATAACCGCTCACATGCCTGAGTATGGCTGCTTGGCGGATGTTTAGGCGTGCCTTATAGTATTTGCCACAGGTTTCGTGGTAAGAGCTTATATCTGGCGGAGTTTCCGTAGCTATATGCTGCTAGCGTGCTATATTCTTCCATTTAGATGTGAAAAAGGCACTTCGCAATGAATAAAGTGTGCCCAAATGGAAATGGCGGCCCACGCGGCCGGCGTGCTTGGCAGGCGGCCGTCGCATGTGCCGCCCTCGGACGAGTGTTGGATTTCAAGGACGGCCGTCCCCTCTACCACCGTCTGCAGAGCAGATTGATCGGCGCAGTGCTTGCTGAAAGCCGGTGCCGGCCCCGTTCGTAGTCGATGGCGGTGGGGACTTTTCGCATGCTCGTCCGAGAGCGGCAAACGCGACGGCCGCCTGCCAAGCACGCCGGCCGCATGGGCCGCCAATCTCATTCGGACGCACCTTACGTTCGCCGATCAGTCAGAGCTGTCCGATTTTCTTGTAAAGAAATTAGGTTGATTCTATTCCTAACCTTGTTTTTGAAGTTGATTATTGCGGTAGAGAGCCTATCACATTTTGATTTGCTATGAAATGTCACATATTCAGAGTTCTCCTACCGTGGAGACAAGAGCATCTACAATTTGGGAAAAACGTAAAAACATAGAAGTTTCAAAAAAGTTGCTAGAAATATTTCTTCCTGGGAGAATCTGCTCTCTGCCGACGGGTTGCGAAATGCCTCACACGAGTACATTAGATTCCCGGGGCTTTGGAGGTATCTCGTCTAATTTTATCGCGAGAATTTACATAAACTACAGACATATTAGCCCCAGTTGGTGGAATTTTAGCTACGTCACCTTCAAGAACTACGGAAATTCTCGCCGAGAATGCGGGAAAAAGGGTGGAAGATTCTCGCCTTGATCGATCCACCCTGTCCTGATCAGTACTATAGGGCGATCTCCGCTGCGTTCGACCGCACTGCCGTTTCTTCCCACGGCCTGCAGCGTCCCCGCGGTCAAATGTATCGTTGGCACGGTCTTCCAGAAAGCGGTTCGGGGTCACCCTCCACGATCAGCCACAGAGTATCGAGTAATCGATTCGCGAGAGGACTGGACCAGCACTACGAACGGCATCCATGCGTTCAGCGTAGCCAACGCGGGATGAGATCGCTGTTCAACACAGGCTGTCGCTAATCCCATAACATGGTTGAGCAGGCCGTTGCGGCCGGTGACCAAAATTTTACGACCCCTCTGTGGACCAAAATTTTTACAACCCCCCCCTTCTTGGGATGAAAAAAATTTCACGACCAAAATCGTGGCCCCTATAATTAGTACTAAATCTCTTTAATTTGACATCTTGAAGTCCACATAACTCGCTACCTTCGCAGAATTATTCCTTTTTTAAGCCAATCCTCGTTGGGACCGGCGTTGAGCCACAGATACAACCCGGGGGTTACAGACGCAGCGGTTATTTTTCATGGATAAAATTGAAAAAAAAATGAATTTACTTACCACTTACTAACTACGCGAATTACTATTCTTACCTCATTCTACCTTTCCAAGTGGTTGGAAGCTAAACGCCATTTTTCCGAAAATTTTACGAGCCCACTCCCCCCCTCAAATATTCATTTTTGTTCAAAAATTACCGGAATTTTTACGACCTCCCCCGTTGCGACCTGTCGCAAGCCTACCCTACATTAGCCCATAAATTCTCGCAACAATTAAGGCGAGAATTCATGGGCTTAGCGACAGCGAGATCAAAATATAGAATTTCGCCTTTGTTTTTGCGTGGAGTATGCTTAGAGCTTGCACCCTTACACCTTTGATGCAGTATATGCGGGCTTTAGCGAGCGTCGCGAGGACCCGAAAATTCCTGCACTACGGAATTAGAGAGCGTAACAGGCCGCTCCCTTGAAGGCACTTTGCTACCCACGGGCAGAGTTTTGAGCTGTTGAATACGAAAGGAAAACTTGACAGACGCACAGAAGGGTGCCCACAACGATCCATCGGTCGCACGAAAATATGTATGGTGCCTCTATAGTTTGGACACGCACCGTAGTCGTCCAACAAATAGCAGAAGTCTGTCAGCAACATCAATAAGGTTTCTTAAAAAAAACGCTCCCATCTGACCTACACCCACAAAGTTTCTTCCAAAAGCAAATATAAATAAAAATTGTGTTTAAATAATAACTAGAATCAAATACAGATTACCGGATGAGCATAACTATTTTCGAGGAGTTGACGATTGACAAGCAGTTTTTTTGTAGTGAGGTTGTAAGTTCCGACTTTGCGGCAGTATTCGGATTTTGAACTATTCGAATATCCGACGTTTCGACTGTAGTCGGATATCACCCTTTCGAATATTCGACTTTTCGACTGTAGTCGGATATCGCACTTTTTCGAATATTCGACTTTTCGACTGTAGTCGGATATCGGACTTTTTCGAATATTCGACTTTTCGACTGTAGTCGGATATCGCATTTTTTCGAATATTCGACTTTTCGACTGTAGTCGGATATCGCACTTTTTCGAATATTCGACTTTTCGACTGTAGTCGGATATCGCACCTTTTCGAATATTCGACTTTTCGACTATAGTCGGATATAGCACTTTTTCGAATATCCGACTTTTCGAATAAAATGTCGACTTTTTTATCCGACTGAAACAGTCGGATACTCATCCGATTATTCGATTCGGAACAAGTATAGTGCACACTCACGCTGCTTCGCGGCGTAGTTGTAGGTGTGTATTGTCACGTGATCTAGCACTGGTCGCCGCGCGCGAAAAAAGAAATCGGCAAGCCGCGATGAGGTCAGCCGTCGCACGTGGGTTTTGCGTGGCAGCTGCTACGCGCGATGGCATCACGCTAGAAACGCGTTTAGATTTGGTTGTTGGATGAAATTTGGCGAGCTTGAAATTTGAGGATGCGGAAAGAAAGAATAAAATCTAGCATGCTGGGATGAGTCCGGGTGGAGGAATCAGCGGGGCGGTCGGTCATGGCAAAGTATATCAGTGATAACGAGATTTTTACATGATAAGCCCGATAAGCCCTACTTCGACCGGCCCAAGATGAGGATCCTAGGCTATAATTTAGCGTGTACATCATCTCAAATTATATTGTTATTCGCCTCTTATCAAGTCTGCATTACAGGTCTAAGACAGCTTTGCGGTTGTTTGCTCCGTCCATTACGCATGTCAGTTATGATGCACTAGCTCCAGCTGAAGATATTTCAGATTCATCCGTGAGTGACAATCCCAAACCACCAAATTATTAGTTGAAATACTCTGCTACCTTTTATTTGTCCCTCGTCCTTAAATTTATAATGAATTTATTTATTATTTATATTATTGAATTTATTTTTTAATTTCTTGTTTTTCAGATCAGTGACGAAGACGTAAGATGCGGCTTGGAAGATTTTGAAATTGATTCCTCAAGTTCGGAAAACGACAGTAGCAGCGAAGATATTTTTGACTGGCTAATGTGACAAAAATAAAACTTTGCACGTAGATCATGCTTAATTACATCCAGGCATTTGCAATGAACGTTGATAATATATATGAGGACAACTATCTGCCTACATACACCGACCTGAACTATGTGAATCATGCCAAACAGCTTGCAAAGGGAGTAGTGCAAAGGCGAAGATCTTCCGAATATATGGCAAGAGCTGGTTTCAATGCAAAATCGCATCCAGGTCTGCTTTGATATAATTTTATGCATGATTGCCTTATTCAAATCAATTTGGGACAGTTTAGGCTCAGATGTTCACAGACTCGAGGAAATGAAAGCTGCCAGATTTACCCGAGAAGAAGGACCAACGAAGTTATCGAGAGTCTTGGCATTAGGTTTATGTGACACCTGAGAGGTTTTAGATGACTTGTCGTTGTCACGTGTTGGAGCCCGCAATGGTTCTGGGAGAGGAGGAGCGTTCTCGGCCCCACGTCTTAATAGTCGTAGCCGAAGCTGGATCGAAATCGCTCGGTGTAGACCAGCGCCCCTGCACCCACTGGTTTCAGAGGTTGGTCCAGTGTTTTTCAATGATTGATATTGCTACTATCTACTTAACAGCCAAATTTACTCTGTTCCCTCGCGCGCTTGTGCGGAGCGAGCGTACAAGTAGCGAGAAAGTGTGTGAAGAAGGAGAATCGGCGTACGCGCGCAGACGCAAGCTATGAACGGAAATAAATTTCACTCGGAAACAGAGGATAGATAATAGGCTGTCATTAGGTGTCAAGTGATGTACTAGGCTGACAAAAAAGGGAGAAATGAAAGCCACTTTCGAACGACATTATTCTGCTGGCTGCAATGCCCCTGCGTCACACCCCAGCCAGGAAAGTGGTGCCGCTCGATTCTAGTCTTCCACCTTTCACTTCCGTCAATTCTGTGATGATGGTTCTACGGCTCCAAACACTCCATATTGGTCAGGTTCGGCCTCTCGCGGTGTTTTTTCGCATATTTTTCACTTATGGTGCACACACATACCGATCAGGCTCGCGTGCCAACTGACGCAATCCTTAAATGATTGAGGTTAGAGGAGAAAGGAATAATGAAGAAAATTTAGTAGAGAAGGAGAAAGAGATGTTTGTGTTGGTAGGCAGTGTAGGTTAGCAGATAAAGTATATTCAAACAGGAAATTATAAGCCGCTTGACTTCCAGTCATCGTAAAAAGCTGTGGAAATCGGTCACTGCTACTGATCCTTCTTTACATATGCAAGCCTTTTATGAAGAAAAACGCCTTCGCGACCCAGAGCCTTTGCGTTATAAAACAATTTCGGAGTTGCTCGCCGAGATTTCGCACTAACCGTCAGCATGGTTTCGTAGACAAACCTTTCGTATCATCTAGACTTGTCACTAAACGCTTATTTTCTTTAGAGCAGGCTGAATTGATCGTCAAGGACAACACATTGTCTCTCGTAGCCTTTGGCCGTCTAGTCGTACAGAACAGTTGCGGTGCTGAGTACCAGGTTCTCCTTTTTATGGGCAGCAGATTTGCTTTTACCGCGTAAAACTTCAGTATATGTCAGGAGTTTGTTGATGAAAGATTGAAAGGAACCCATATCGATGTTCGCGCTGCAAAGGGCATGCAGAAGGACTCCAGCCTCGTACCGAATCACTCCGATGAGATTGTGAGATTGCTGACGGAAACGGTTTCGAAAATGAGCGACTTTATGGTCGGATTCGCTGCTACGGTTATCGCTTCTGATACCTCGAAACCGATCCGATTACTCTTTTGAACTTCAAAATTCAGCTCGACCACTGTCTCGCAGATCAACAGGTACTCCGTTGTCAGGTGTAGAAGTCCACGAATGCGGTGATCACGCTGTCAAAGAAGACCCTACCGGTTTCATATATTCTGGCTACAGCCAACCTGACCAAGCAGTGGATGATCCATAAGCAGAGCCATTTCAAGGTATATAAATAATTTTACCTTCTTCATGAACGACGATATTACTGAACACTGCCTAGGAGGTACTAATTAACACGATCATGGACAAATGGCACCCAAGTTTTAAGTCGGACAGTCGGGACCTCGCGATCCACTGCACAGACTTTTTTCGTCACTACCTTGGTAAGGTAGATTTCTTCAAAACGGTTAAACGCGATTTTCTCTATGATATCAATTTGATTCTTGGGCTTATTTTTTATTTTATTTTTGGGCGATCAGCGAAATACAAAGGTATGCATGCCAGGCAAGCGGTGGCGCAGGTAAAAAAGAAGAGCTCCCGGATATGTCGGAGCATGTCGTGAATATTTTTATCGGTGGGTAATAAAAGATCCGAGTCTGGAATCAATTATTTTTGTATCAGTTTTTTTAGATTGTTGTGTGGATGGATTGCGCCTGGACCGCATCGAACTGTCGAAATCAGCTCAAGAACTCATGGATAATCCTACTGAGTACGGTATTATTTTTCTTGTTATCTGCCTGACAGCTAGACATCGTACGATAAATATATGATTTTTGCTTATTCTGCGTGTAAGTGTGGATGTGTGTGTTTTCGCGCGTGTGAAAATGAACGAAAATTAGGTCGGTCAGATTTTTCTAGAAGTGAAGTGCTGTGATCTGTTGTTGCCTAATGTGTATAGAGTTATTAGAAAGACGGAGCGCTTTTCGGGGATGATGGTAGTGCACATTTTCTCAGTACGTTTACATAACATCGGATTCGTGGTCCAAGAAGTCACAACATGTGGCCGGGGTTCCCTGCCAATGTGAAATGGCTATGTGTTTTCCGAAAATAGTGCATGGCACGTTGTGTAAAAAGAATGCAACAGAGGCGAGAAAAATGGGTGGATTTCCTGTCAATGCGGCATGAAGCGTGTAAGGTTCGCTGGGAACAGTGCATGGACATTGTGAAAAGTAGACTGAGATTCAGATAAACTTTCAATAAAAACAATT